>JASAOG010000027.1:4437500-5037500 GCA_030265305.1 Biomphalaria pfeifferi
ATCTCAAACAAGGGAAAGAAGTTGTAATTAAAGGAAGTGGTGGTATAAGCTGAATTAGTCCTCTTTGTAGGTCATCGTTTGGGTTTGTTTAAACACAAACCTGAAAAATAGGACGAGACTATAGAAACAAGTGACTGTGGGGGCATACTCGACAGATCTTGAGACATGAGTGTTTTTTTTAAATCGTTTTTTTAGCGGCCCCCGAAAGGGGAAAAGACTCTAATAGTTATGTGTGAAATGTCTGTACGTCTGTCCGTCTGTTCGTCCGTCCCGTTTAGATCTCGTAAACTAGAAAAGATATTGAAAATCGGACATCACAATATTTTAGACCATTCAAAGTTCTGATGCAACGGCTACTTTTTTTTTCTGAAAGCGAAAAATCTAATTTTTAAAATCAGTTATACAAGTATTTTTTTAAAGAGAAAAAGCTATTAGAAGGCATTATAAGTTAGACCTAATTTAAAACGAATAGTAATCTTATTAATATCATTTTCCTAAATGTTTATCACTGCCGACGATCATATCGATGAGCGGTAAAGCGTTTGGCTTCCGAACCGGGGGTCCCGGGTTCGAATCCTGGTGAAGACTGGGATTTTTAACTTTGGAATCTTTGGGCGCCTCTGAGTCCACTCAGCTATAATGGGTATCTAACATTAGTTGGGGAAAAGTAAAGGCGGTTGGTCGTTGTGCTGGCTACATACACTCTCGTTAACCGTAGGTTACAAAAACAGATGAACTATATATCATCTGCCCTATAGACCACAAGGTCTGAAAGGGGAATTAGTAAGGCCAGGTTCACATCTAACTTAACATTCACTTTCACCTATCCTTTGATGTGCTGGAACGTTGGGGCACTACACAAGATCTGTTAACCTTTTTCTCCATTCTTATCTCTCATTTGTCTTTGATATAATTTCATTCATTGAAGCCTGCCTGGGTGGACCACTTCGGAAGCCGATTTTGACTGTCTTTTGTAACCTTGTTGTTTTTTTTTTTGTATAAATATTGTGGTGTAAATATGGTCTGAATTACGCTTGGGAATTTAAAGAGTTTTATGATTGTCTTTGATATAATTTCATTCATTGAAGCCTGCTTGGGTGGACCACTTCGGGAGCCGATTTTGACACTAACTGTCTTTTGTAACCATGAGAGAGAGAGAGAGAGAGAGAGAGAGAAAGAGAGAGAGAGAGAGAGAGAGAGAAGAGAGAGAGAGAGAGAGAGAGAGCAAGTAATATTACTTTGTAATAATGTCGCAAAAAAAAGTTAAAAAAAACAACAACATATAATTCTAATAGCATTGAAAAGATAAATCAAGATCTGTTGTCATTTCGCTACTTTTGGGGTCGTCAAGAAAACGATTACAAATAATAAAACCGAATTGATCTTGCTTTGTATTTAGAGAACAAAATGTAGTAACAAGAACGGGAAGGACTATTTCTTGTTGTTATCGGGCGGTTTGGGGGGGGGGGGGGGCGCGGAGAAGTAAAAAATTGACTAAAATTAACGAGCCCAAAATATTAGAGCGTGTATGTGTCGGGAGTGCGTTACGAAGCGGGTCTTTTCCAATTTACAATATATTAAAAAAAAATTTATTCAGAGAACAAAAAACCAAGATAAATGTAGAATGGGGGACGGGAATGAGGCATTCCATTGAAGCCTTCGGAATGTTAAATACGAAACGGATGTTATGTAGAAATGTGTGCGATGTCTAATACTGTATATTGATTGTATTAAGATTAAAGATTGCGTGCATTAGGATTAAAGGTTGCAAAACAACAAACAAACTGGGGCTGGAAGAAGGGGCGCAGCCGTAAAAAAATATATACAGAGAGAGAGAGTGAGAGAGAGAGAGAGAGAGAGATAGAAAGAGAGAGATTGAATTGCGAAACCGAAGAAACGTCATAGAATGTACGAAGGACTAGCTTTTTGTACTGCCCCGGGGGTGGGGGGGGGGGGGGTGAGGGAAAGTGACTCTAGAACTAACATGCCCTAAAATATGAGTGCGTGTATGTGTCAGGGGGCGCATTATGATCGTGAAAATGAGGGCCCGTTTATTTAAATAAAACATCAAAAATTAAAAAATTAAAAAAAGACAAGAAAAAAAAAGGGGGGGTAATAAAGAAAAGAGAGAGTGGAACGTAAAGATTCTATTGTAAGAGATACACTCATGCACGGGCTAAAAATAAGTATGTTAGGTTGATCGTTAAAATGTTTACATATATAAAAAAAAGAAGGGTTGTTTCGGCCATATAAACAAGAAAAAAGCATAAGAACAAACCTACGGGCGTAGCTGGTGCATAGAAAAATAAAAACACGCACTTCATTGTATTGTAATAACCTAATTCCTTTGGCCTTTTCTTCGCTCTAACGCAGTAGGAAAACATGAGTCATAGGAAAGTGACAAAGAAAAAAGCCTCGATAGAGATCGATTACTTAAAACCCACAGGTGAATTATTAATATCGTCAGGATGTACCTTACATCCGATTTCATGTAACCCAAATTTATTGTCTTTCAAGACGTTGCACTCGTGTACATAAAATGTACATAGAAAATATAGACTTGAGACTAATTTCACTTTGAAGATCGACAGGTATAATAATAGAATCCTTGTAAAGTAATGTAAATGTGAAGTAACTCTTTCAGACATTCGATAGGGTATATGATGCCAAGGGCATCTGTTTCTATGGCTGACGGCTAACGAGGATGTTTTATGGCCAGCACAACGACCTACCGTTTTACTTTCCCCTAGCAAATATCAGGTACCCATTAAAATTTATGGACTTAGGAGGCGACCCATTATAATCCCGAAATTAAAAATACAAGTCTTCTCCTGGGTACCCTACGTTTTAAATTGCGGAAATCGGCGACACGATCCCTAAAAAGATTATTCGACTCTATTTCAATTATGCGGGGAAAAAAATAGTTTTTTTTTTTTTAAGGTAATGAAATTATATTCTATTATAATATGCGAATAGTGTGCTGTCATGGTAAATGCACTCCAATCTTTTCGATTTAAAAATGTGTATAGTCTACGTAAAATATCAAGTTATCATGAAAACCCAATATTGACGAGATTATTTTTCAAAAATGGAACAAATTATTAGACCAATTTGACAACTTATTAAACGAATTTTGCAAATCAAACAAGAAAATGAAACTTAAATACTAAGTAACTATGTTTAGACCAATATTAGATTATGCGTTTCGTGTCTGGGACCCCTCAGAAGAAACTAAAACAAAAGCCAGAAATAGAAGCGAGAAATACAAACGAATATTCACAATGAACCAGATTAACACCATTAATAGAATCTCTAAGATCCCTTATTCGATAACAAGCAAAAGTGTGCGATAGAAATAAATAATTATTAATACTTTATTGACTAATCGGTTAATTTCGTTATTGATTTGTGCTTTGTAAGTTATTGTTTAAATTTTCAACTTGATAAGAGAATAGGAATGGGAATGATCAGTTTCGGGGACGAAACCCTACGTATTTAACCGTATCTTTGAATACGGAAGGATTTCATTCCTTTGTTGGTATCAAATAAAATAATTAATTACCAGTGTAATTAATTGACCAATCGGTTATTTTTTATTGATTCATGTCTAGTCTGTGACAATCACACTTGCCGGGGATTATATTATCAAACTTGATAACTCAATGAAATGAAGAAAGAAACATCTCTCTGTATTTTCTTAAAACTTCTTTAATAATACTTCTTCAACTTTCACATAAAATGACTTCTCAATACAATAACAACTTAACTTGATACTTCATAAATAAAACTTAAAGATACATGAAACTTCACTTAGTATAACTTCAACTTCAACTAATAAAACTTTAACTAATGGACCCGCTAATATCACAAAACTTATAACTATTACTAATCGAGGACTGAGCGAGGACCAACGCTCTACAAGAACTACTACTATGCGAGGACCCCGTCTAACTGACTTTCTCCTTATTTATACTTTCTTTGATCGTACGTTCCAGAATCATGGAACCTTCTCAGATAATTATTTTAGTAACTTTGACCTTCTAGAAGCTGACGTGTTTTTTTTTTTCCCTTAACCTCTTTCTTTGATTGGATATCTAAATTTAATTTGTTGACCTGGACACTTGCAAGGGTTTGAACTTGCTTCTAGAAACTGGTCGAAATAGGTCACAGACTCGACTCGTGACATAGTCAATGCCAATTAATAATTTTGCGAAGTTTCGATTTGATCTAAGAATGGGTGTTGGAGAAATAACTTATACGTATACAAACTTTTATCAGACAGACAGACAGACAGATGGACACAGATTAAGTTGATATAAGCTTTTTAACAAGCAATAATACATGAAAATAATTGGAACAATAATTTACAATATGAAAAATGACTATTATAAAGTAATTTTTCTTATTTCGAATGCTGGGAAAATTTCGTACACGTGCTGTCTAAATTAGCTTATAATATTTCCGTAGTAGCATAGTACAAGTCTCTAATAAACATGTAAAGGGTCAATCTCTTATTCAAAGTTTCAAGAAAAAAAAAACAATTTCCGTAAAATAAATGTCCTTTAGTTCAATGCCATATACATATATTAGAGCCCTGCAGTTCACTCGAACAACTACCTATTAATTGTTGATTTAAATTTCTTCAGCTTATATGCATATTAAGTAGACTATTTCTCTTTATAGAAAAAGTAACTATTTTTTTGTGTAAATGTAATAGCTAGTAAGACAAAACTTAATAAACTTAGCAATACATTTGTTTAAAAAATTTTTATTAAAAAAATAGAAAACCTTTTGCATAAATGTGTTAAAAAATATAAATATTTGCCCTCTTCACTAAGTAGCCTCCAATGTCCATTACCATTATTTGTGAATTGTTGTAAAAATGGTGTATTTTTATGAAAAAAATGCTTGCATAGTTGATTTTAAAAAATAAATTTTTAGCTTTGATAAAAGAAAACAGTAGCCGTTGCATCAGAACGCTGCATCAGAAATATCATAATGTCGGATTTTCAATAACTTTTCTATTTTTGGAGATCCAAACGGGACGGACGGACGGACAGACAGACCACACAAAACTAATAGCGTCTATTCCCCTTTCGGGGGCCGCTAAAAATAGTTCTAATCACAAAGATTTGGTATGTCCCAGTCGGCAGCAGTGAACAATTATATGACTGATCAAAATTAATTGATACAATTAAACTTAATTTAAGCTTTTTTTTTTTAAAAAAAAGTTTAAAAAAAATGTTTTTCTTGTTTTTATGCATCATTTTTTTTACCAATTTTCATACATCATATTCAACTATTATTTAAAATTATTTCCCTTTGACAAACAAAACACAATTAGCCATTTACAAAAATAATTTACTTTTATTAACTCCTTAGAGTGGTTGTGTTATATTAAGTAGATAACTTTTGTAACTGTATAATTAAGGCTTGTGTATGGATAATTAAGTACATAAGCTTTAAAGAGGTACAAAACATCTTCATAACATGTCGACTTTTCCCCCACAATTTTCAACATTCACCGCACACTCCACAATTGTGCTTCTAACTTTAAATAAACTTTCCCCCATGAATCTTAGCTACTACATAGAGTGATGAAGATGTGGTACATTAAGGGGCCAGTCCTAACAATGGCGGGGCCCTATGTGAAATAGATTGCGCGCGGCCGAGTCAGGGTAGTGATAAGGATAATAAGTGAAAATTAAGATTTTTTATTAAAAAATGTCTTAACATTACATTTTATTAAATGAAAGCTGACAAAGCAGGGTGTTTTTATCACACGTGGGACTGGCGTTTACCATATTGAATGATACCCCAAATTGACAATTTTGTCTATTTTTAAAGACACTTTTATGAGTTTTCATAGTTTAATAATTTCAGGACATTTACAGGACTTTTTCGTATATTTCGCAATTTCAAGTTATAATGTCTTAATTTAATAATTTACACCATAATTAGCGCTGGGCCAATGAAAGTGCGGGGCCCACAGCGGCCGCCTAAGTTGCAATGGCGTAAGGCTGGCCCTGGGTACATTGTCAATTACTTTGTTCACGATAAAATAAACAAAAAAATAATGTCAAGGACGCTTGGTAGAACTTAAATATTGACAAAGAAATAAAAGTCCCAAACGAAAGAGATTAGAAAAATTGACTCATTGGCAAAAAAACAAAAACAAACCATTTGGGCAGTTGTTTGAGACAATCATCTATAAAAAAAAAGCTAACAAGATCCTCGAAATAAAGAATCACCCTTTGTGTCAGGATTTTGTGATTTTACCATCACAAAAGAGATACAAGACACCGATAGCAAAGACAAACAGACACAAACACTTTTTTTGTTCCCCTGGCAATCAAATCATTAAACAGGAACAATCTGGTATAAACTTTCTCACATGTAAATTATGAGTGAGTCTGGTGTGAATGTACACTTTGGTTTCTTATAGTTATAATACTTTTTGTTTGGTGTAATGCACAAATTGTAAGACAAATTTCCATACGGACAATAAAGATTATTATTATTATTAAGATGTGCATGAAAATAATCATATAACCTTAGAAAACAAAAAGGTTATCAATATTTCTCTTATTCTGTACACCGGATACACCAAAAAAGCTTAATGTTTATCCTTTTTTCCACCATGTATAAAAATCTAAAAAAAAAATGATGCCAGTATTTGCTGAATTATTATATCTGGAAATTGTCATAAAGACAATAATGAAATAAGATTTTCAATAATCACTTGAGAAAGTCAAAGGCGAATTTGAAACGGAATTTTTATATAGTTTTGAAATTTTAAGGGCATGAATAGCGGACTTGGCTGCATTAAAAGTGGCTAAAAGATATAGTCTTTTGATTCAATGTTGTTGTTTTTGTGTGTGGGGGGGGGGGGGGGGGGGGAAGACGATCTTAGCATCGATTTCATGTGGCCAGCACATCGGCTAACCGGTCCTTACTTCTCAAAAGTCAGTTAAGATTTGGGTGGATTTATGGTTCTACTAAAAATCACGAACACTTAAATCGCAGTCATCACAGGATTCAAACTCAAGAGGCATACGTTAAGAAGTCAAGCGCACTACAGCTACTCCATCACGACAGTTTATTAATATAGGTAATTTACAAAATTCACAAACCTTTTTTTGAAACCTAGATTTAAAAAATTATATTCAGTGAAAAACTTTTTCAAGGTAAACAATAATATTAATATCCAAACGCTTCAAAATGTAAAGCGTAATGGTTATTAACGATTCCGGTTTCCTAAACCCACATTTCGCTCAACACAATTTTAAAAACGTCAATGCACTTTTTTACTTTGCGGTTCGAACAGAGATAAACGAGATTTCTTGTCAATGGCGAATTTTTATGACAGCAGAGGGTCAACGCTTTTCACAATGCCAACGTCCTGACTTTTGGAGAAAAAAAACAACAACCAACTCGCTTGACTTTGCGTAGGTATGCAAGGGCGGTAATAAGTTGTCCCGTTGTTTATTCAGAAAGCGACCTTTTTTTTGTTTATGTGACGTTTACTGATATACAAGATGTCTATCATTTCATTTCTCAGTGCTTTTTTAAAAACAAAAAAAAAAATGTCGGCGGCCATCCTGCTGCGCCTAGGATGCTTAGAACATTAAGTTAAAATTACTCTGTATCTAAGGTTTATAAACTCTTACTAAGTCATTAGGTAAGAGAATATATTTTTATAAATCAATGTTTTAAAGCTGTAATGAAGGAAATACAGCTTACAAGCAACACCTGCTGGAGGCTAGTGTGGACAGTATTCGACAGTTGCACTGATTCGGACACTTATCCCACATGGGAGAAAACCGCATGCCAAAAAGTGGATTGCGTCACATAGTTGCCCACAGTGAGCGCCCTAAAGATCAACTTAGATTCCCGTTCGGCCTACATGACCTAGAGAAAATTAGCTGGCAGCTTCTGGCCTCTGAAGTAGAACGTTGGAGAGCTCTCACAATGACCACGGGACACACATTTGAGACCCGACGAGAAGCGAATGGCGAATGTTAAAGGCGGGAGCGGAGGACATTAAGAAAACATAAACCACCAGCGGGGGTTCCGGGTTCGAATCCTGGTAAAAAAACACTGAGTACCTGACATTGGTTGGGAAAAGTAAAGGCGGTTGGTCGTTGTGCTGGCCACATGACACCCTCGTAAAGTGTAGGCCAAAGAAACGGATGACTTTTACATTAATCTGAAAGACCACGTGAAACACTAATCCTTAATCTTCGGAATCGAAGACATTGCCATTATTATTAAAATTTATTTATACAAGACTTACGGGAAAATAGTAAATAATATGACTGACACCTGAATATAACTAACTTTGAGATCAGGGCCGGCCATAGATATTTGGAGGCCCATGGAGAAGTAAATCTGGAGGGGCCAAACAAAATCATAAAAAAAATAAAGCTTGTATAATGGAAAAAAAACTCTTACAACAATATTTCTTAATGATGTAGAAGTTATCTTCCTTACTATATATCGAACCAAATTATCAATTACCAATTATGAAATGTTTAATTAGTTTATTTCTTTTATTGGTTCATTATTTGCTAGATACAAATATTATTGGTACAAAGTTTTAACATGATCCAAGAATAATAATGGGAAAAATAAGATTTATAATTATCTAAGGGGACGAAATCCTACATATTTAGCCGTATCTGTGAACACTGAAATGTAAATTTCCCTTGATGGTATCAAATGAAATAATGAATTACCAGTAATTGATTGACTGATTGGTTATTTTTTTCTGTTTGATTCTTGTCTTGTCTATGCCGATGAATAATTTAGAGAAGTTTTAACTTGATCCGAAAATGGGTGTGGGAGCAATGACGTGTACAATCTTTTTACCAGACAGATAGAAAGACACAGGGAATTGATATAAACTGTAAAAATAAACAGCGAAAAAAAATGAAACTACACAATTTATTTAAAACCTAGTGTACTCTAACAAAAACTTAGGGCACAAGTTTCGCAATTTCTTCTATTTTGCTTATTTTGAGAGACCGCCAACCAATCGGTGGCTCTAGGTCGCCGCCTTGTTTGCCTATGCCTAAGGCCAGCCCTTGTGAGATATAGTTTTCTGTCGAAATCTCATTATAATGTGTTTTTGCAATTTTATTGCCGCGCTACGTGAATCAGACAAAGATTAAGGTAAAACTTTTCATATTTTTTAAAGAGTATTTATAGTTTTGGATTTAGATTCAAGAGTAGACATCTATTTTATTGTTTCTATTCTGAAAATTCCCCATGTTCCATTTATGACATATAAGCCTTCGACGATCTATAAAGGAGGAGTTTTGGTTTCGATTCTCGGTGACGTCAGGAATGATTAATGTAATATAAATTAATTAATATAAAAAAGCATGCATTCTCCTATGATTCTATATATATATATACATTATGTTCAAGAATGGTTGCAGATTGTAGCTTATAAGATGAGAGGGGGTTGCACGGCAAGCCCCTTTCTCAAAATGGCACTACAGCCCCTAGTTCGCCCCTTTAGAGGACTCCGCGCCGTGTCTTATGCAGATAAGTCTAAATGGAGGTAACACTCAAATAATCAAATCAAATAAGATGGTCGAAAGGTCAACAATGCCAAATATACTCAACGCTGACGAACGATGTCTAACAAGGCGTTTAATACGTAATGAAGGGGACCATCGAATGTCTCTAAGTTAAATATCTTTTTTAGAAACTAACGCCGACCTGTCTCTAAAGCTGTCAAGACTATACTGTGTTTACTTCCGTTACACTGCATAACCTAGTCTTTTACAAAGCTGATATGAACTTACTCTGTCTGTCTGTCTGGTGAAAAGTTTGTACACGTGATTTCTCCGACTCCCAAATCTCGGATCAGGCAGAAATTTTGCACAATTATTTCTTTGACCTAACAACACAAGAATAAATTTTTAAAAAATTGTATCGGTAATTAACTATTTTGATTGGTATCTCAAACAAGGGAAAGTACACGTAGAGAATACTTATACTTACTTATACGAGCACTTTAAAGAAGAATACTATAGAAGGAAGAAAAGAACATAGATGTTTCTTCAGTGTGCTATGAAGTCATTTATATAATCTTCGGCAAGATGATTCTGTTTGAGCCATAACTAATATTAGAAGAAATACCAAGAATTAAATAAACAGAAATAATGACACATTTGTACAAATTTGTCCTGGAATGTGGAACGAAAAATGTGTCTTTATCTTTGTGTCTTTCTGAGTATTTTTATTAAATTTCGCTTTTGTATTTGAAGATTATGGTTTAGAGTTTGAAATGTAATTGATACTTTCTATATGAAGATACGCTTTTAGTTCCTGTTCATGTGTTGTAAGTTTAAACATTTTTTAGCTGCAACTGGTAAAGTACTTCTCAAGAGCAAGCAATTAATGTCCTCTCCTCTTGAATAAAAAACGGGTCAAAATGTACATGCATACGAAGTCGTATATCATTTAATTATTCTACATGCGTAAGTAACAATGCGTTAAGGGTAAGAGTATTTATAATGGCATGTGTACATGGTCGTAAAATAAAATCCAACATACTTTGGCTTTTTACGACAATGATTCCCAAGGCCTCTTTTCTTTGCCTCTTTTGTATGCTTTCTTTCTTGCCTCTTTTGTAGGCTTTCTTTCTTGCCTCTTTTGTAGGCTTTCTTTCTTGCCTCTTTTGTAGGCTTTCTTTCTTACCCTCTTTTGTAGGCTTTCTTTCATAGCCTCTTTTGTGGGCTTTCTTTCTTGCCTCTTTTTCTTTAGTTTTTTTTCTTTGTCTCTTTTCTGGGCTTTCTTTTATGTCTCTTTTTTTTTTAGTTTTCTTTCCTTGCCCGCTTTTAAATGTTTTCTTTCTTTGCCTCTTTTTAAAGGTTTTCTTTCTTTGCCTCTTTTAAAAAGTTTTCTTTCTTTGCCTCTTTTGTGACTTTCTTTCTTTGCCTCTTTTGTGGCTTTCTTTCTTTGCCTCTTTTTTTAAAATTTCTTTCTTTACCTCTTTTTGTGGCTTTCTTTCTTTGCCTCTTTTTAAAAGTTTTCTTGCTTTGTCTCTTTTGTGGCTTTCTTTCTTTGCCTCTTTTTAAAGGTTTTCTTTCTTTACCTCTTTTGTGGTTTTCTTTCTTTACCTCTTTTGTGGCTTTCTTTCTTTGCCTCTTTTTAAAGGTTTTCTTTCTTTACCTCTTTTGTGGTTTTCTTTCTTTACCTCTTTTGTGGCTTTCTTTCTTTGCCTCTTTTTAAAGGTTTTCTTTCTTTACCTCTTTTGTGGCTTTCTTTCTTGCCTCTTTTTAAAGGTTTTCTTTCTTTACCTCTTTTGTGGGCTTTCTAGCTATTTTTGGGCTTTTTTTTAAATTATTATTTTTTTAATATATTTTTTCTTTTTTTTCTAGCCAGCTTTTTGCTGCTGAGCTGTCAGCTCTTTTTCAGTCTATGCCAAGGAAAAATAGCGTGCTGTTCTTTCCAGTTGTTTAGCACTGCCGTACAGGGTGTTGGTTATGTTGGGCTTGAGTGGTAGTAGGGTCTGCCTAAGGTGGAATAGGCAGGGGCATTCAAAAAGGATAGGGTTTACGGTTTCATAGGGGTTGGCTCAGCGTCTACAAAGTGGTAGGTGTGTGAGATCTATTTTCTTAAGATGGTATTTTAACAGAGTTGTGTTTCCTGTTCGTTTTTACATTTAGTACATACTTATACTATAATTTATTAAAGTAAATAAAGAATAATTTAAAAGCTGAAGAGAGGAAACTATCAGGAAACGTGTATTTAAAATTAAAAAAATTATTTCAGTCACTCTGCTCGAGTCGGATGTCGAACCTCGAGCTCCCATCATAGGTAGCCATGCCAAGCCAAATTCAAGCCTCTCGACCACGCTTCCCACAATACAGGAAACAATCCAAAACGTAATCAATTAGTAAATCATTTGGTACTAATTAACTTTTTCTCTCCTAACTAACGATACCAGCGTTCATTCCACCAGAATGTGGTAAATAATTACGGAGAGAAAGAGTTAATTAATTTCTGTTTTATATAGAAGAAAGGTAGATAAACCCAAAATTTTTAGATGAATGGCAGTAATAAGTGTTTCCTTCTCTTAGATAAGCTATGTTTTTAAAACGTATTTCTTTTTCTTTTGCTTGTTTAGTGAGTTGTTTAAATTATCCTATTACTATATATATCTACACTCAGAGTTGAATTTGTGTAAATTAAAAGGTGATTCCTTATTCTATGTTCTACATCAAGAATTTTATACGCTTTCATCGGTTTAATTTTATGCATTTTTATGGTTAGAAATCAAATACCAGGTATTAAAAGTCTACAAAATAATATAAAAAATAATACGAAATTTAATAACAAATAATATTATATTTCATTTTTAATAAGATTGTATATTTGGTCATACGTAATGCACAGTTGGCCTGCAAGCATATTTCTTCACGCCATCAATGCCAGAGAAACATAAAAAGTCAGACATAAAGAGACAGAGACGGCCACAATTTTGGAGTGTGTGTGCGTGTGTGTCTATGGTGACGGGTGTGAAGAGGTTAGCGATTGGTTAGGAGTAATGCAACATAGTTGGGATTGTCGTCACCTCGTCTTAGTTAGGAGAGACGACTCCAGAACGTGAGACTGAAGGTTGTGTTATTGTAGTGAGCTAGATTTTGTTAAAAGATATTACTATTTAAGTCTACTAAATTTATCTTATTTATCACAAGTTGATTGTGTCTATATTTGCAAATAAAGTTCCTTGTAACTTTGTTAAAAAAAGAAGATATTAAAGATATTTGAAGATTTATTAGTTAAGATATTGTAACGAATCTCACTATCCGCCTCTCTGCAAACTGCACCAGACGATACTACCAACTTAAAGGACTTGACAACTCGGGCTCCAATATAACATAACACTTTAGATAATAGTGAACAAATAGATGCTATCTTACTAGACTTTTCCAAGGCTTTTGACAAAGTTCACCACCATAGTTTGCTTAAAAAATTAAAATACTTTGGCATTAATGGTCCATTGCATCAGTGGATTAAAGATTTTATGATAAGGGTAGAACAAACAATAAACTCAAGTGTACCTCGAGGAACTGTCTTAGGTGCACTACTATTCTTAATTTACATAAATGATTTACCAAATTGCATTACCTCAGGAACTAAAGTCAGATTATTTGCAGACGATTGCATAATATATAGAACAATAAAAACAACACAAGACACAGATATTTTACAACGAGAATTAGATGAATTACAAAAATGGGAATCAAATTGGAGCATGTCTTTCAGAAAAATGTCAGTTGTTAAGAGTAACAAAACAAATAAAACAAATTAATTCCACTTATCTTATTCATGGCGAACCAGTAACACAGACTAAAAACGCAAAATACCTAGGTGTTATAATAAATGAAAAACTGTCATGGAATCCACATATTGATGAAACTATAAAAAAAAATAAACAAAGCATTAGGATTTATTAAAAGAAATTTATATAAATCAAATAAGAACATAAAACTAAAATGTTATTTAACCTTGATAAGGCCAATAATAGAATATGCATCCTCCGTTTGGGACCCCTCAACTCAAGATAACATTAAGAGACTGGAACAGACACAAAATAGAGCAGTGAGTATCATAACAAATGAATATTCACACTTAACCAGAGTAACACCTTTAGTAAAATCACTAAATTTAGAAAGCCTTCAGGACAGAAGACTGAAAAGTAAAGTAGCAACTATACATAAATCACTGAACCATAATCTTCAAATACCAAAACAAAATTTAATGAAATACTCCAAAAGACACAAAGATAAAGGCACATTCCTCGTCCCATATGCTAGGACAAATTTGTACAAATACTCCTTCTTCCCTAGTGCTATTAGAGCATGGAATATGTTGCCTGAGCTATCCAGGAAAACCAGTGACTTGGCAGAATTTAAGTCATTGGTTAATATGCATGACTAAATGCATAACGCGTAGGACGTAATCATCTTCTTTTTTTAAGTAACGTCTGTATTATATAAGATAAGATAAGATGTCCAATAAATGACAGCCAATACTGTAGAATTGGCGACAACGTAACACAGACTGCACACAAGTTTCACTCTCCGACGTATGAACTCTGTAACGCTGTATCAACTCTGTAACGCTGTATCAACTCTGTAACGCTGTATCAGCTCTGTAACGCTGTATCAACTCTGTAACGCTGTATCAACTCTGTAACGCTGTATCAGCTCTGTAACGCTGTATCAACTCTGTAACGCTGTATCAACTCTGTAACGCTGTATCAACTCTGTAACGCTGTATCAGCTCTGTAACGCTGTATCAACTCTGTAACGCTGTATCAACTCTGTAACGCTGTATCAACTCTGTAACGCTGTATCAGCTCTGTAACGCTGTATCAACTCTGTAACGCTGTATCAACTCTGTAACGCTGTATCAACTCTGTAACGCTGTATCAACTCTGTAACGCTGTATCAACTCTGTAACGCTGTATCAACTCTGTAACGCTGTATCAACTCTGTAACGCTGTATCAACTCTGTAACGCTGTATCAACTCTGTAACGCTGTATCAGCTCTGTAACGCTGTATCAACTCTGTAACGCTGTATCAACTCTGTAACGCTGTATCAACTCTGTAACGCTGTATCAGCTCTGTAACGCTGTATCAACTCTGTAACGCTGTATCAACTCTGTAACGCTGTATCAACTCTGTAACGTTGTATCAGCTCTGTAACGCTGTATCAACTCTGTAACGCTGTATCAACTCTGTAACGCTATATTTATTCTCTGCCTCTTCCTAGACTTGCACTTGATTCTCTGTTCCGGACCGACTTAACCTAGTCTGGTTCCTGTCTCCGACTTCGACTCGTACTTGCGAAGTTGCTAGGTAACGCGAAGATCCTTGACTCTGACACCTTCGCTCTTATATAGGGTCCCTACTGGCCATCTAGAGCCGCACGGAACCTCGCTCGACCCTTCTGGGTCCTGAGATCTATTCACTTTAGAACCTTTCCAAACTGTCTTGCCTGACCATCACAACTTGTCACGGTTGACCGCTCGTCTAGCGCTGGCCTGGAGCGATTTGCGTTGGCTGTCTACACACACCACTACTCCCATCTGTGTCACCACCAGGTTTATTTCAATTTATTACGCTTGGGGCTAGGTGTAATCAATCAGTAGCACCCCCTCACCCACCCACCCACACACACACACATACACACACACACACAGAGAGAGAGAGACAGGCAGACAGACGGACAGACGGAGAGATAGAAGAAAAAGAAAAGAAGAAGTATCATGTAAAGAAAGCCAGAAGGTTATTTTCAGTTTTCTAGCTATTAAGTCAGGGGAGTCAATTTATATATACATTTCCTAGAGTAAGTTAAGTAGGTTACTCCCCTTTAATAGTAAATCGAGTTAAACGGACACATTTAGGTTTGCCTGAAACGAGAAATGCAACATTTAATATCTTTTATTTCCTCACAAACAATCTCTTTCGCAGACTGACACAAAACATATTTTCTTCTTTATCCGTATTGGGCCTAAACAAAAGGGGAAGAACTCCGTCCTTAGAACCATATCTACCAATAATGTACAACTATTTCCCTCATTCGATATCAAACAAAATAATTAATTACCAATAATTAATTGACTAATGGAGTATTTTTTAGCGGCCCCTGAATGGGGAAAAGACGCTATTAGTTTTATGTGGCCTGTCTGTCCCTCCGTCCGTCCGTCTGTCCGTCCCGTTTAGATCTCAGAGAAAATGGAAATCTGACATCTGACATGATATTTGAGATCATTCAAAGTTCTGATGCAACGGCTACTTTTTTATTTTTCGAAAGTAAACCATCTAATTTGAAACATTATTTATGCAAGCAGATTTTTCATAAAAATACACCACTTTTTCAACTATGCACTATAAATAGTAACAAACACGGGCGGCTCTTTAGTAGGGGAGATTACAATTTACCATTTTTTTCAACACATTTATGCAAACGGTTTTAGATTTTCTGTCAATTTTTTTTTTTTTTTTACATTTGTATTGCTAAATTAAGTAAGTTCTGTCATACTAACTACTAGGCTAAATTTATACAAAAAAAAATGTAAACTATTTTTTAAATAGCAAAAATCTATTTACATGCATATAAGTTGGACAGAATTTAAAACAACTATCAATAAGTAGTTTTTCATACTAGTACGCGAGGTACACCAGCGTACCATGGTGCGGTTACTGGAATGTAACATAAGTTCCCTGTTAAACAGATATATAAAGCTTGTCTATACAAATGCAACAAGTAGATTGATAATTAATCATTTTCTCAGTGGGAGTATCCTTATACAAAGGTCTGTCAGACAGGGCTGTCCCTTATCCCCCTTCTTGTATATCCCTTGCTTGGAACCCTTCTTGGAATCTGTAAGATCTGACCCCTCTATTATTGGGATAAATATACCGGGTCGTTCCTTCTCAACCATCAAGGTCAAGGCTATGCGGATGATACAACCTTTTTTCCTTCTTCAGAGCAAGATATTGAGAATATACTAAAGAAATTTACAGTTTTCGGAGAAGCTAGTGGTTCAAAAATAAATATAAATAAATCCTCTGTAATGGGACTAGGGAAATTGAAATTCAAAGAGAATTGCGCTTTCAAAATTGTAGATCAAATCAAGATTTGTGGTATTGTCTATACCTGTAATCCTTTATTCTATTGTAAAGACCAGTGGGAGAATATTTTTGTCAAAGCCTCAAACTTGATAAAACTTTATAAGCACACAGTTCTACAATATTTGGTAGAACTGTATTGATAAGAAGTTTGGTCATTCCAAAGATTGTCTATTTAGCTAACATTACAGAGCCACCTCCTAAATTCATAAACAAGCTGAACAAGTTAATTAGAGGCTTTATATTTAAAAACACTATTAGGAGCATTAAGCACACTACACTCATTCAAAACAAGGAGGATGGGGGGATAAATTTACAAGATGTCAAAACAAAAATACATTCGCTAAGGCTAAAATTTGTAGGTCAAGTAGTTAGAAACCCAACAAACTTTCCCTTGACAATTTACTATTATGGTTTAAGATTAAGTAGTCTTCTTCCAATACACAATGATACTCCTCACTATTTTGGTACAGTCACTCATCCGTTTTACAGATCTATTTCAAGAATTTTACCTGGTAATGAACAATTAATACACAACAAAACCAAAGAATCATACACAACACTTAAAAAGCTGTTACATGAATGTCTAGTGAATAGGATTAAGTGGGGGAGAGTTCTTGGGGTGACAGAATTCAAGGACACATTCGTAAACCTACACAGCAAACATATCCCACCAAAAGCTAGAGAGATAAGTTATAGACTTATCTTTGGGATGACCCCTATGGTTAGAAGAAGAGCAAATGACCGTGCATGTATATTATGCCATCTTGAAAATGCTGACAATGAGAAACATATGTATTTAGAATGTCCATTATTCCTTCAAGTTAGAAGTACTGTAAGGGACTTATTAGAAGCAAACTGTGGCAGCTATGTAAATGTTAACTTGTCAATTGTATTAAACAAGCTGCCAAAACTGAAAAATAAAATGATACATAACTTTAACTTAATTATTGTTTCCGAATACAGGAACCTTGTTTGGGCTAGCTGGCTCAAAGCTCTACATAATAATAAGGTTTTTCATCCTAATCATTTAGAATTGACATTTAGAAAAATAATGGATTTTAGGGTAGAGAATTATCTAGTTTGATTTTCATATACTTGTACAATGCTCAGGTAGTTTTCCAGAAATGGGGTGATGGGGGTCAGGGATATTTGATATTGTGTTGATTGTTCTGGGGTAGAGGATACTTGTATCATTATTCTGTCTTTTATGGATTCAATGGCTAGGATGGTTAGGTAGTATGTCTTTGATATTAAATAATGTTTCTGTTACAAAAATAAGAGATTGACCCTTTACAAAACAATTAGATCAATTGGATATTCATTATAAGACATCAGTTAGGCTAGGTTCACATCTAACTTCACATTCACTTTCACCTATTCTTTGGTCTGTTGGACTGCTGGGGCACCACACAAGATCTGTCAACCCTTTTTCTCCATTTTTCTGTCATTTGTCTTTGATAGAATTTTATTCTGATGTCCTTTCTGAAAACATTGAAACATGCCTCTTTACCTGCCTAGGTGGACCACTTCGGGGGGCCGATTTTGAGTTTGTGTTTTCACACAAACTGTCTCTGTAACCTTGTTGTTTATTGATTCATGTTTTGTTATGTACAATAAGTAATTGTATCAACTTGATCGAAGAATCCATGAGAGAGAAATATGTTGGCCTCCTTCTGTCGTAGAACGACATGGTTCATTTCGAACACATTTTCATGGGACTGTGGAGCCCGCCCTAATTTGGAGAGACACCCCCGTCAACATATATATATATATTAGGTTAAGGTGGTTTTTGCTTTGTTGGGGCCCTTTTTAGAATGACATTTCTTCCAGAGCTGAGGCCCATGTTTTTTTTTTACTGTCCATAGCTTTCTTGGTCACCGTCTCTCTCCATCTTGCGCGGTCTAGGGTTCGTGTCTTGCCAATAGTCACATGTGAGAAATAGCGTTTATAATTATTTAGGGGGACTAAACCAACCAAATATAGCCATATCTGTGAACACTGAAGAATTAGTTTCCCTTATTGCTATTATACAAAATAATAAATTACTAGTACTTCATTGTCTACTTCTCTAGTCCATGTCATTGAATGATGGTGCGAAGTTTCAGCTTGATCTGGTGTGAATGTACTTTTTTTTTTATCGCTATAATTTTTTGTGTTTGGTGCAGTGCACAAATTGTAATTCCTTACGGACAATAAAGATTATTATTGTTATATTATTAAAATGGGTGTGGGAGAAATAACGTGTGCACACTTTTAACCAGACAGACAAATCAGCATAAGGCCGATCCTGCTAAAAATGAAGCCTCTAAAGTCGTAAATAAATGTCTTGAAAAAAGCGTTAACGCAAAGATGATTAAAGTGTAGAGTTTTTAATATAATTTTCAGTTTAGCAAAATGTCCAACAATGTTAACATTACACACAAATGCAACAGGATTGTTTTGTTGTCTTTATATGACAAAACAGTCTTTGTAATCACAACAAATATCCATATTGATCAATAAATTAGTCTTAGGATGACTGCCTGGTCAAGTGCTACTACTTCGGAATGTCATAGTTACCAGCAGTAACCCCGCAAATTCCTATTCCCTTCCGCAATGCATGCCTTTTGACATTTGAGCCAACAATTTCTAATTTAGTGGCTACACATTGTCTATAAAAAAAAAAAAAATATATTATGTATTATGCAACTTATTGAGTGATTATTTATCGCTTAACAATAAATGAATGTTAGATTTTAAAATATTATTTTTACGCCGGCCCATTTCCCTGCTCCCCGATAAAGAGTTTCTGATTAAGCGAATATAGAGATCTAGTACATTTTTTAAATATTTCAATGATAAGCATTTAGATCTAGGCTAGCAGAAATTCGCAAAAAAATCTTTCCTGAACATTAATTTATTAAACTCTTGAATCAATGAGGCCTTACATTTGGAAATTCCCGAAAGCGATAGTCATGTCAACTTTCATGGACGTGATAGCCCTTTCAAAACCGATGTAGGATCTAGATCTAGATTTAGCTACATTTATATTTATCGATTTTTTTCTTTGAAAAATTATATCAGTCAGACAAAAGTTTTTCCCATGTGGCCAACGAGCTAGGAATAGTTTCTTCAACGATACACATCAACAGTTAAATTTCTAACAAAATCATTATAGCCGTTTTCGAGATCAGCTGTCCAAGTTGATGGTTCTAGGTTCCATAAAGTTCTGACTTGAATAGAGGTATTGTAAAAAGAAGTCTGAAATTAGCATGTAAACTGTGATCTTTAGAGTTATCTTCCGTTCAGAAAACAGAAACTTCAAAGTTATCCTCCCTTAAGAAAAAAAAATCTGTAGAATGTTTAGAGTTATCTTCCGTTAAGAAAACAGAATCTTCAAAGTTATCCTCCCTTATTACAGATATATCTGTAGAATCTTTAGAGTTATCTTTTCTTAAGAAAACAAAGTGTTGGAACAAACTTGTAGTTAATAGTTCATACGGTTCTATTTTTAACACATCAAAAAAAACATTTCACATTCATAAGTAATACTAAGAGTTTGTGTTGGAGGTAGTGTCTACTTCTGATTCGTTGTCATTGGATGAAGCCGTCCGCTGACTTGGATTTTTAGAGCTAGATTTTTTTATTTTCTTATCAGTGTTTGGAAATTCATTCACAGGGTCCACTTCGGATTCACTGTAGGACGAAGCGCTCAAGTGACTATTATGAGCTTTGCTATTCAAATCAAGATTGTTGGATTCAGTCACGTTTGGCTTTGAGCGCTTTTTTCTAGGGAAAAAAATACAATATATAAATATGTAAAGAAAACATCAGGATAATCAAGTACGTCGCTGGAATGTCAACAAAAACATGTTTGAAAACTCTTGGCTAGAGCAGCGGTGGGCAACCTTTTTTCTATCGAGGGCCGCTTTAAAAAACTTTTTAGGAATCGCTGGGGGGGGGGAGAGCAAATGCATATATTGTCTTTTTTTTACATCACATCATTACACCACAAATGTTTAAGTTTACTTAATGTGAATTATGTAACTGTTTACACTCGTGAAGGATGTTCCGGAACTGTGTAACCAGCTTACAAATTGCTATTCTTGTGACTGCTGTCAAATAACAGTCAGTCAACATCGGTTCTTACACTTGTTTATTTTCAAATAAAACACAGCATGTTTATTCGTCTTGAATGTGGACCCAAATATTGTGAAATTTTAAGCTTGGAAATATGCCTTCTGGCACCCATAAAAGTCCCGCGTAAGAAATGACTGCAATGGAACTTCTCTTTCAGGTCGTGATTTGCTTTTGAAGTATGTCCTCTCGAGCTGAAGAAGCGTCTGCACTAAAAGGTGAGCTGAAAGTATTGAAAACTGGTTTCAAGCTCTTGACAACTTAAAATTTGCTTTCAAATTATTCCACAATCAAGGAATCTAATTAATTCTTGTACTTTTCAACCATTTCACTAGAAATAATTTCACCTATAGGCAAAGAAAAATGACAAAGCCTGTTTTCACTTGCTTGCCTAGAGAAATAGGAAAGCTTCGTTTGAATAGATTTAACATGCACATACATGTGAAAACAACCTATTGTAGCTCTGCCGATAAAAAACATGAAGTCTGTCTTTTAGTTTTAGTTAGAAATATTAGTAACAAGGTTACAGTCAATGTTCCTTCAAGGACCAAAACAGTGTCTTCCTTGAGATTTAATAATCTTCTCAATACCTTACCCATGCTAAGCCAGCAGATTCTATTGTGGTACCGAACATCGGAATATTTGTGTCCAAATCTTCAGGTGGGGTCCCACTTCTCTTGCCTGAGGTTAAGACTCCCAGTTCTTATAAATGTGATCACCGTAATAATAGGGTGAATAGTATTTTTGATATTCAATGCAGGTTGACGCAAACTTTCCAGTTTAGAGTTTATGGTAGGAAATCTGTTCTTTATTTTATTAAAAAAAACAACAACTGTTTTTCTCAGTGGACAATCATACTTCCTCAGTTGTTACACTTGTCATATTGTTATACTTGCCATCTTGTTACACTTGTCATATTGTTACACTTGTCGTATTGTTACACTTGCCATATTGTTACACTTGCCATATTATTACACTTGCCATATTGTTACCCTTGCCATATTGTTACACTTGCCATATTGTTACACTTGCTATATTGTGACACTTGCTATATTGTGACACTTGCCCTATTGTTACACTTGCCATATTGTTACACTTACCATATTGTTACACTTGCCATAATGTTACACTTGTCATATTCTTACACTTGTCATATTGTTACACTTGCCTCAGAAACAGATGACCTTTACATCATCTGCCCTATTAGACCACATGGTCTGAAAGGGGAACTTTACTAATCTTTTATTGAAAAGTCATAAGAGTACACTGGTCAGCCTATTACTTAAAAAAAAACAACAATATACACTATAATGACATAATGCTTTATTCAGTTACCTTAAGAAACATAGCACAGCAGTGATCACTATAAGGACTGCTAGAACAAAATACCAAATGTACTTCCAGGATTCTAGAAAGAATTTTAAAAAAAAAAGGAAGATGTATAATAATTTAAAAAAAAACAAGGCTTGTCTTTGAGATTAATGAGGGATGTAAAAGATACGCAGCCCCAGCTGTGACCTACATATTTTGCCACATCCAGGGCAAGCATAACCATTGTCCGCCAGTGGTCGATAAAGATTTTCTTTTCGCCATCTGCGTCTGTCTTCGGCAGCGGATTTTCTTTTGGGTTGTTTTTTTTAAAATATCCAAATTAGTTAAATAATTACTGGTATTTAATTAATTCTGTTTTATAGGGAAAAAAGAAAGATAAATCTCGAAGTATTGATGATGTTGCAATAAATATGCTGCTCTTTACCCCATAGCTGTTTTTTAAATTTTGCTTATTTGTCTTTAACATAGCAACAAATAACCTATTTATAATTTCTATTTCGCTACCAATAAAAACACATGTAACGTACCTACGGTGGGGGCACCTGTGGGGTTAACTGTGCGAACTATTGTAGCTGTCAAATAAACAATATCATATTATTAAACACTGTAGATTATTGGTTAAAAATATGTATAGATAATCCTATATAGGTTTGGGCATAAAGATTTCCCACATTTCGAATGAATCTACTAAAGAAGCAAAAACCCAACTATCTAGAAAAATGATGGTTATATTCCTGAAAAGTAAATAAAAAATAGTTTTGTTTTAATGGATTAATGGATGCATTAGACTGAACGCAATGTGTCGCTATAACATGTAGGTTGTTTTTCCTTATATTTTTTTTTTACTATATGTTTCAACAAAGCCGCAATGTGCAATGGTCCAATTCATGATAGTCTGTGTAAAAGGAAGAAAATATTGTTATACTAATTTGAAATGGTAGAAAGTAGCCAACCGAATGTCCTGCTCTCTGCTGTCACTACAGCCCCTGTGGCGCCCACTCGAAATGTGGGAGAACCTTATGCCCCACCCTTTATTCATATATGATATCGAATCTTGGACGACAACTGAAGAAATAGAGAGAGAACTGGAGAGGAGGATCCTAGCAGTAGTGAGGGGGCGCTGTTGAGGAACCCTGTATGATATTTGATGTTTTGGGTTTTTGGCACTTCGGCACAATGTAGGCCATATTGTGTCAATAATCCCTTAAGGGTTACTTCCCCTTTACAGGTATGTTGCAGGCAGAGACTTCAATATTAGATTGGGGAATCAAACCTGACCTAATGCCCTGAACTGCGCAGTGCACAGCAGAACTTGCAAACTCAAGACAATATAAAAAGACAAAGGCTTAGCACTCGACAGTAAAGTCAAACTGATTCGCTCCCTGGTCATGGCCACATTCTTATACGCTTGCAAGTCTTGGACACTGACTGCAGAGTTAGAGAGGAGGATTCTAGCAATGGAATGGAGATGCTACATGTTCTATGTATCACATACAAAAAAAAAGCATCGCAAGTGAAGAGATTAGAAACAGGATCACAAAGGCCATTAGATCCCATGGTGACATTCTCACCGCAAACTAACATTTTATGGCCATATGACAAGGACCTTAGTGCTCTAAAAGACTTTCCTTCGAGGAACAGTTCCAGGAAAAAAAGAGGCAGAAAGAGAAAGTGATGGGAAGACTATATAACAAAATGATCGGGTCTGTCATAGAAAGACATTCTATCCAAAGCAAAAGACAGAGAGATATGGAGAAGAACGGTTAAAAGATCTTGTGAGGTGCCCCAAAGTTTCAGCAGAAAAACGGAAAGGTTTGAGCTAATGTATGCATTTTTTTTCTATTTTGATTATTAACACCGACTGGGATGACCGACTTCATGGTTGACCAGAATAGACTGGATTATAGGATTTCTTACTGTTTGAAAAAATGGTGGTCTTACCACTGTTTGAGGGGGTGATGTGGCTGAGCGGTAAAGTACTTGGCTTCCGGGGTCCGGGGTTCTACAATATTTTACATAAGCTTTGTTTTTTTTTAAGTTTTTTTTTAATATGTTGCTTGTTTTATAAATAGATAAGATAGGAATGGAGTTACTACTACTATCAAATGAAGACTACTTAGGTCCCTATCTTTGTCAGTCATTTCTGTATTTAATTAACCCTTTTCTAATACTAACTTTTTATTAAAGTAAAGTTCCCCTTTCAGACCTTGCTATCTACAGGTCAAATGATGTAAAGATCATCTATTTCTGCCCACGGTTAACAAGGGTGTCTTAAGGCCAGCACGACGACCAACCTCCTTTAATTTCCCCTAACTGATGTCAGGTATCCATTAGAGCTGGGTGGAGAGACACCCTAAAAATTCCGAAATTAAAAATCCCAGTCTTCATAAGATTCGAACCAAGGACCCTTCAGTTCAGAAACCACATTCGCAGCACAGCGGGAAGTAGTAAAAGGGGTCGCTGAGCTTAAAAAAGGTTTAGAACCGCTGATCTTGATTCAATAATTTATACTTTTACCAATTAACAACGCACCTCCATACTTAATTGCATATCAACAGTATATTATCAACTTACCGATACTTGTCTCTCTTTTTTTAGTTGACACCTGATTCGCTATATATGACAAAACAATACTGATACAGTGAACGTTTATTATATATAACAATGTCAAATGATATTAAAGTAAACAGTACCTAACGTTTTATGGCCGTATAGGCCATATTCATTTGTGATTCAGTACTTTCTGAATACATTACTTTAAATGAAAAAAATCGCCGACTTTATTTCAGTCACTAAACTTCAAAGATTTGATTAAATACTTTGGGAGGAAGTTTCGACAAGTCAGATTGCAGTGCGTCAAGGCCAGTTATCGCCCGTGGTTATTGGATTGGGTATCACCGTCATAATAACACTTTATAACATATTATTAAAGTCAGCTTGACCGTGGTCCTTGGATTGGGTATCCCCGTCGTAATTATGTCATACAACATATAAAATCACATGTGATTCCACACACAAATAATATGGTCTTTACAAAAAAGATAAATAACGTATCCAAATTTTGACGGGGCAGTAACCTTTTTTTTCCGTTTTTTTTGGTGCATTCTTTAAGCTGGCAAAAAATGTCGTGATTAAGAAGTGTACAGTTAGAGCTTGCTCGGAATAAGTAAATACGGCTTCGGATTTACGACAGTGCGACTACGAAGGGCCTTACCCTCCACAAACTAAAAAATATATACACTTTTTAAAACGAAAATATGCATATTAAATATTTTTTTAATATGTTAAGTAAGATTAAATATACAAGAACTCTTTCGACTGGAATATAGCTTTTAAGTGGATCTTTATTACAACTTTCTAAAATTGTTAGGACCTCCACGAAATGTCTGGCTCAGGACCCCCACATACTTACATCTGGCCCCGGGTAGATACAGAAAATATTACAACTGATTAAGCTATAACTCACTAGATTTTGACTGTGTTGTCCTTACTGTGGTGGCTAGAAAAAAAATAAAGGTAGTTTTAGGAAAAAAAAGAAATTAAATAACAAGAAGCATTAGTTAAACAGGATTATTTATTACTGGTATCAGGCACAGTGGCCTGCAAACCTAGCCTGAACCTCCTGCAAACCTAGCCTGAACCTCCTGCAAACCTAGCCTGAACCTCCTTCAAACCTAGCCTGAACCTCCTGCAAACCTAGCCTGAACCTTCTGCAAACCTAGCCTGAACCTTCAGCAAACCTAGCCTGAACCTCCTGCAAACCTAGCCCGAGCCTCCTGCAAACCTAGCCTGAACCTCCTGTAGGATGGCAGGGGATGGAAGCCGGCAGGGCTTGAACTCTGGACCTCTGCAATGACAGTCCGGACTTCACCATGCATATGGCGGGGGAAACTTTATTAAGATTAATCAAAGCGACACATAAAGTCTTAAAGAGCTTAAAAAAATGATCATATTAGATCTTAGATCATCTATAGAAGTCTAGTTCCCCTATCAGACCTTGCGATCTTTAGGACATATAATGTTAAATTTACCTGTTTCTTTGATCAACGGTTACCGTGCAGGGCTGCAGAGGATGGAAGCAGCAACAACGACCAACCGCATTAAATTCTCCCCCCCCCCCCCCCACTTAGCTGGGTGGACTCAAGGGTGCCCTAAAATTACTGAAATTCAAAACTCAGTCATCACCGAGATTCTAACCCAGGACCTCAGGTTTGGAAGCCAGGCGCTTAACCACTCAGCCACCAATAAGTATTCATTATACTTACCTTTCGCCAGTAAATGGGACGGCGCTGAGTACATAGTCTTCTGGGGTTTCGTGCCAGTGATGAGGATGCACCGGTACAACCCTGCGTCCTCACTTCGACCATCTTTCACGTAAATGCTAATCCTAATAGTGTCTATGTTTAAGTAAGAATTCCCTCCTGAGTAGAAAACAGTCCACTGACGTCCGGGAGGGATCCTCTATGAAGTAAAATACTCAGAATAATTATGTTTATACTATTCTATGCTAAAATCTAAAGCAATCACGAAAAGCCTCATAACAGCCAATAGTCGAATTATAGCCTTATCTTCCCCTTCAACTATTCGTTAGTCTGTTGAACCATTGGGACACCACAGAGAATATGTGGACGGTTTTTCTCCATTCCTTTCTCTCTTTTGCCTAAAATAGAATTTCTTTAAATGAGAGGCCAGTCCATTCTATTAAGTTGCCTCCCCATCGCTATCTCTGTCTGCCTCTTCATCTTTTCCTGTTACTGTTCCTTGAAGGAAGGTCTTTACGAATCCTGAAGACCTTGAAACATGAAAATGCGTTATTTGACAGTAGTAAGCAGGTCATAGTGGGGTCCTAGTGCTGTATTAATCCTGTCTCTAATCTCTATATTTCTGATGCTGTCTTTGTAAGTGATACCTATGATCTTTCTGAAGCGTCTTAGTTCCATTGCTAGGATCCTCCTCTCGAGATCAGAAGTCAGCGTCCTACGTTTGCAAGCATATAGGCGGACGTTTAATGAGGGTGTCGTGTGGTCAGGCTAACGTTACCCAACGTGTTGGGTGATCTTCCAAAAAATCCTGATCTTGAAAGTCCCAGTCTTGACCGGAATTTAAACTCGAAAAGCCTTGGTTCGAGAGCCAAGTGATTTGTTACTTGGCCACCAGCTCCTTTCACTAGGATTTGTGGAAGCTTTCAGTATTAATGTGGGACTCGCCCCCTAACAGTGGTACACATGCATTACGAGGAACCGGAACTGATTTTGAGATAGGGCTATTACATGAAAAAGATTTGGTTAAAATTATATAATGATAGAGTCAAATCCTGTTAATCGAACCAACCGGTTATTATGGCTAAAACAATCTCCAATTTTTAAACAGAGAAACACATAAGTTAAATCTGCTTTTGCTCAAATCCTTTTAATCGAACCAACCGGTTATTAGGATCAAAATAATCTCCAATTTTTAAACAGAGAAACACATAAGTTAAATCTGCTTTTGCTCCAATCCTTTTAATTGAACCAACCGGTTATTAGGATCAAAATAATCTCCAATTTTTAAACAGAGAAACAAATAAGTTAAATCTGCTTTTGCTCAAATCCTATTAATCGAATCAACCGGTTATTAGGGGCCAAAACAATCTCGAATTTTTAAACAGATAAACACACAAGTTAAATTTGTTTTTGCTCGACGAGCAGTTTGTCTCTTTTTTAGGGAATTCTTTTTAACTTCTCCCTCGCTTTGTAGTTGATAGCTAGAAGACCCTTGGATATTATTTATATCATTCAATAATTTAATTATTTTTCGCTGTTTTATTTTATTTTCTATTTCATTCCACCAAATTCATTTTGCCTAGCACCTCCAATTATCTAAGGCCGGCCCTGTTCTTAGAAATGTTGAAGGACTCACCGTCAGCTGTTGTTCTTCTAGTGGAAGAAACGGACAGTATGTCGCCACGGTGGTGTACTCCTTCTGGGTCTCTTGCTTTGCCTGTGCTGAGAGGCTCCACAGGTAATCAGCAACTGGGGTCTGGCTAAACCTTGTGATGTCACATTCAACGGTAAAATTGTCCCCTGGTCCGACGCTTTCGATATTGACGACAGGAGTTAGACCTGCCCAGGAATAGATCTATATGTCCTTAGATAAATACATTTACATGTAGAATAATATACACCTTGTTAGTATAGTGCTTGTGTGTGTGTTTCTATGGTGACGGTGGGAAGAGGCTAGCGATTGGTTGTGAATGATGCAAGATTAGCGGCATTGTCGTCATCTGTCTTGGTTAGAACGTGAGAATGAAAGTTTGTTTTATTGTAGTGAGTTAGATTTTCTTAAAAAATATTATTACTAAAGCAAAGTACTTTATTACATTTATTACTAAGCGCCTAAAGGCAGTACGTAATACCTCCCAGATACACCCACACACACTGGTCTACTAATTGGATTGAACCGTGGCGCTCTGAGCATGCTATACGCATGAAAGTAGCACTATATAAATGCTATAATTTATTTATTTATTACTTATTTTGTCTCATTTAAACTGGATTTTGTCTTTATTATAATAAAAGTTATATTTAGTATTATTCACAAAGAAAGTACTCAAGTCGTTTCAAGTTTATTGAATGATGTAAAAAGATGTAATACGCCTAATTAAATCACTTTTAACTGCTATATAGAGCTGGGTTTTTGTTTTTTTTCTTTAGACGATAATGATCTAACTACGCCCAAATTCGAATTTCAACCACTGATGTGAAGTTAACTGGTCCCTTGAAAAACGTACCCTGAGCATCTCTATGGCAATGCCTTCGATTCCATAACTTTAAAATAAGTGCAGTATTTCACCTGACCAAGCAGGGGCAGTTGCGACCTAAATATTTTGCCAAAAGAGGATACAGACAAAGCCGTTTCCTGCTGATTAATATTTAAGAGAGATATTTATATGCACTGCTGAGCTAGAAAGGAGGATCCCAGCAATTGAATTGAAATGCTATAGAAAGATCCTAGGTATCAAATTTTTAAGACTGCATCACAAACCAAGAGTTTGAGTTTTTTGGCACATCGGCACACTATAGGTCATGTCGTGCCTGTAATCCCTAAAAGGTTACTCTCCTTTCATACCACAAGAGCTAAATTTTATTAAGTTATTAAAAACAAGGTCTATTAACAGTTAAAATAGTAAAGGTAGTGAAAATTTAATAGTTTAGTAAAAATCTTGTGTAAATATTATATGTTCACAATTTCACAAATCAAATCTTCGTAGACGACCCCGCCTCCCGGACAAACCCCAGTACCTTCCCAGGGTTGACACTATCGAACAATGTTTTTAAGTTGTGCGCCTTAAAACATTTTCCCCTAATATCCTGGTTTTTGGGGCAAACCAAGATAATATAGACAGGGTTATTACAGCGATTTGACCCCACGATGACCTGCAAACTATAGCAAAGAAAATTCAAACTAAAGCGTTGTGACCATATTATAAGGTCTTCGGGGCTCACAAATACCTTAAAGTACCAGGAAAAAGAAGAAGAGGCAGACAGAGAAAGCGAAGGGAAGACAACGTAAATAAATAGACGGGCCTGCCATTTGAAAGAGGTTCTATCCAAGGCTAAAGTCAGAAAGGAATGGAGAAAGACGTTCAACAGATCTTGTCTGATGCCCCACTGGTCCAACAGACTAATGAATAGGTGAATGTGAAGTTAAAGGATTATGTCTTCAAATGATAAGAGCAGTCACATGACCACGCAAGCCCAGAGGCGATCTGCATATTTTGTCCCTTTCTGATGCATATAAAGCCGTTGTCAACCGGGTGACCATTACTATAGTTAGCAGGTCATCGTAGGGTCTAGTTTTATTACAGTTGTTCCTAATGTTAAGTAGTTTAATTATTTACACCGTTGTATAAAGCAAGTTGCTAATTGAAAAAGATCGTCTCACGAAAGGTAAGTGCCACAGATAATGCTCGTCATGTATGTTTTCACGGCCGGATAAAAGCTGTGCCGGACCGCGGGTCATAATTTGCACACCCCATTCTATAGTGCTCCTTCTTCCCTAGTGCTATTAGAGCATGGAATGGGTTGCATGAGCCAGACAGGAAAACCAATGACTTGGCTGAATTTAAGTCATTGGGTTACATGCATGATTAGATGCATGGCGCATAGGACGTAATCATCTACTTTTTTTGAAGTAACGTCTGTATTTTACAAGCTAAGCTAAGCTAAGATAAGCTAAGATAAGATAAGATAGTCTATAGACTAGAGATCTCTTAGTACTTACATTTAGTCCTAGTGATAACAATTATTAAAACTGTGAGGAAAATAAGCTCATTCCAAATAGTCACTTCAAGAACTTTATCCGTTCCAATATAACGTTCGGTGTATAATCCCTGCATGCTTATTTTTTCTGTTTAGTTAGTACAATTGTAGTATGTATTCGTCACAGTAACATTCATTTTACAGTCTAAAACTTACCAATTAAAATATTCAACTTTTAATTGTTTCGAAAAGATAATAAATGCAACGTTTTTTTTTTTTATAGATTTTTGTTTATTTCAAAGGTGCGCTTAAAACTCTCAAACAGTGGCGCGAAATCCAAAAAGAGTCTTTATTATCTTTGAGGAACTATGTTTTACTTATAACAATCTATATTATAAAGGCAAAATAATATATATCTATCTTATCTTATCATATATATTAAACACATTACTCAAAAGAAAAAGGAGATAATACTATTTTCATGTTTCAGTCCAGTCATGCATAACTAAAATTCTAGTCACTGGTTAATTTGCATGACTAAATGCATGACGCGTAGGACGTAATTATCTTCTTTTTTGAAGTAACGTCTGTATTATATAAGATAAGATAAAATGCTATTTCGCCTTGGTTAGGCCAATAGTACAATATGCATCCTCTGTTTGGGACAAAATAGAGCAGTGAGTTTCATAACAAACGAATATTCACATTTGACTACAGTAACACCTATAGTAAAATCACTAAATTTGGAAAGCCTTTAGGATAGAAGACTTAAAAATAAAGTAATCATCTTCTTTTTTTGAAGTAGCGCCTGTATCATATAAGATAAGATAAGATAAGATAAGAATCAATGACGGCTACGTCGTTGGTTTTCCTGGCTGATTCAGACAACCCATTTTTTCTCTAAAGGCGCTAGGGAAGAAGGAGCACTTGTATGAATTTGTTCTAGCGTATGGAATAAAAAAAAATGTGCCTCAATCTTTGTGTCAATCTGTGTGTATTTCATTTAGTATTTACCAGATACCAGATATCAGAATATCTCTTAAACTATCAAATGTTTTCGCATGAGCTTCGTACGCAGATCCCTATTGCCTCTTGGGTACTCACTAAAACGCGGTCTCCACAATTTCGCAACCTAATCGTTGTAATATTAACAAAGAAATAACGCAAGCTTTCTATCATTCTTTTGTCTTATCGTATCCTATTATTATACAGACGTTACTTCAAAAAAAAAGAAGATGATTACGTCCTACGCGTCATGCATTTAGTCATGCATGTTAACCAATGACTTAAATTCTGCCAACTCACTGGTTTTCCTGGCTAGCTCAGGCAATCCATTCCATGCTCTACTAAGAGCACTAGGGAAGAAGGAGTATTTGTACAAATTTGTCCTAAAGGCCGCAGTTTATACTCTCTCCCTCTCTCTCCCTCTCTCTGTGGCATTTTAAGTCTCGAGTTTATACATAAAGCATTAATAGAAACAGAACGAAAATTCCGTATTTCTAAATCGGATTTTTTCTTTTTCCAAAACTCAACTTATTTTTAATTTCATCTACGTCATTTCCGCTTACTTTTAGGCGCTTTCTAAATACAGAAGAAGCAAAATAAAATAAAAAAAACTTTTAAAAAAACTTTAAAAAAAACATTTAAAAAAACTTAACTTATCTTCTATAAGCCTACTTATTATATATGTATATAAGAAAGAGTCATCCATAGAAAAGCAACGCAAAAAATAACCGACGGCCTGTTTCTTGCTTTGTTACTAAGCTTCCGTCCCGGTTACGCGTCACAGCACACCCCACCCCCTTTTCGACGAATGTCAATGGACAAATGAGAAGGCGAAAAGATTATCTAAATCGACAACCGGTGGACATTGGTAATGTCAGCACTGTATGTGGCTAAATATGTAGAGCGCCGCATTCCTCATTAACATTCGGACTCATAGACATGACTTATGTATATATATATATATATAAAGGGAGAGAGAAAGACAGACAGACAGACAAAAAGAAGGAGAGAGATAGAGGGTAAGTAAGATGCAGACAGAGGTTAAAAAGGGTTGAAGAAGACAGGATCGAGAAGTGTAATACATTAAGCCTTTTTTCAAATTTGAAGCTGCCTGGTCGTGCGGTTTGCGACGGTCGAAGGTTCAAACCCTGCCCGCTCTCATCCCCCGTCGTCCTGCGGGAGGTTTGGACTAGGATGTAAACTATCTTCAACTCTGAAGGAACATCCGAAACATGTAAAACAAAACAAGCGAGATTAGTACGTGCTATCCAAATCACCTACGTGCAGGGTTTCAACCCGACGTGCAGGGTTTGAACCCGGAACCATCGCGGTCTAAGTCTGGAGCACATACCACACGACCAGGCTGATTTGAAAGAACCAAGTGACCTGACAAGTAATTAAATAAATATGTTTGTTCTAATAGAAACTTTAATTATATAGTGTTTAGTATAATATACTTGTCAAGGCATTAAGCCTTATCAAAACTGGTTGACAAGCTAATTTCATGTGAACAATAGACACCCCTTTTAATATACGTGGCCTCAGTTGTAGAACAACTATGATTCATATAGTAAAGACATATTTTTTATTTATGTAGAGCAGCGGTTCTAAACCTTTTAAGCTCGGCGACCCCTTTTTACTATCCCCCACTCTGCCGCGACCCCCCCCCCCCCCCCATAACATACACAGCAATAGAGCAATACACTAAATACAATCCATATTTTCGATGGTCTTAGGCGACCCCTGACAAATCGTCAATCGACCTCTCAAGGGGTCGCGACCTACAGGTCGAGGCCCCTGATGTAGAGCCATATATATATTATAATTATATAATGGTTTTTCAATGTTTAGGACTCTACAGAATGCTCTTTTTCTTTAATCGAGGTAAACTAATATTATTAACATTTTATTTAGGGGTTATTAAAATAATACAGTTTTTTTAACGTAACTTGGTAAAGTTGTGAATCTGTTTGTTGTATCTAACCCAACATACTACACTGTGACGCTTGATTTTCATTTGGTATAGGGTTTTAACGGTTAAATAATCTTCAAATACAAGAACAAGATTTATAAAAATACTCAGAAAGACACAAAGATAAAGGCACATTCCTCGTTCCATATGCTAGGACAAATTTGTACAAATGCTCCTTCATCCCTAGCGCTATTAGAGCATGGAATGGGTTGCCTGAGCTAGCCAGGAAAACCAGTGACTTGGCAGAATTTAAGTCATTGGTTAATATGCATGACTAAATGTATGACGCGTAGGACGTAATCATCTTCTTTTTTTTGAAGTAACGTCTGTATTATATAAGATAAGATAAGAAATAATGGAGTTATCCATCCGATACATAACTCATTTGATGTAGAGTGTTGAAGCTATCCAATTCAGAATTCAATTCTCACTTCTCTATTTTCTATTTGTTCTAATTTATTAATGTTTTCTTGAGTTGATGGATTTCAAATCGAGGATGCATATTCTATTATTGCCCTGACTAAAGTTACATAACATTGTAGCTTCATGTTCCTATTTGATTTGTAAGAAAATTTTCTTCTAATAAACGGGAAATTGTTGGATGGACTATAAGAGCAAATAGTGCAGGTCTAGAAATTACATTGTAACAGATACAATAATTCACGGGCTAAAAATGTAAAATGTTGCCCGTTTATTAAAACTAAAAAAATAAAAGAAAAAAAAAGAAGAGGTTGTTCTGGGCATATTAAACAACAAAAAAGCCTTAGAACAAATCAACGGGCGTAGCCGGTGCGTACTTTTTTAATTAATCTCATCAATATGTAGATTCAGTGATAACTTTTCATTTTTCATTACCCCTAGAAATGTCGAGTTTTTAGTCGGTTTCAATTATTTATCATGACGGGCGTTTTAAAGTGAGCAGTTTGAACTAGACGTATCTTACAGTTGAATATACTTCCTCGAAGAGGGATTGCTGAAATGGGGACAATTTTATTGAAAGTGTAAAAATAAAAAAATGGGGGAGCCACAACCAAAGTATTATGTTAGCATTACGATTCGCAAGATGTAAACAGTCAAAAAAGCCCCAGACCCAAAAAATATCACAGATTCCATCAAATATTTCGATATAAGCATTTGAAACACAGAATCGCGCAGTAAATATCACATCAGACTAATTGTTAAAGTATCGAGCTTGTTGGGGGGGGGGGGGGGTGTTAAGGGCCGGTCCAAGATATAAGTCCATTGCAAATATATATATATATATATGTATATATATATATATATATTTATATATATATATATATATATATATATATATAATATATATAAATATATATATATATATATATAGCCTGGAAACAAATTTACGGGCGTAGCCAGTGGGTAATGCTAGTAAATGCTAGTAAATTCATGTTTTATTATGATTTATGGTTTAATTTGTATATATATATATATATATTTAGCCCAGGTCCTAAGATGCATTTAGTCCGACTTTTGCTTGGCTTTTTGGTGCTGACATTTTTGGGTAAGTTGAGATCTATTGTAATTTACTAATAATGACGTCTGGAACCTCTAGTTGCACACCTTATGGACATTTATGCAGTGGCGTTGCAAGGGATTTGGGGGCCAGGGGGACTTGGCCTCTTTAGGGACCCCTGCATTTTGGCATTCTACATCATGACATGGGATAATGGCGTTATGTTTAATATTAAGTGTAAAAAAAATTGAGCACTCCTTTGTGGTCCCATTACCATAGCTACGCCACTACATTTATGCTTTATGGCTGTGATTCAGATTCTATAACGGTTTTAGATTCATAATATCAAACATGTTTAAATATTTTTTTTACAAAGATTATTTCCTCTCTGTCTGGTAATTCTCCCACACCCAATTTCGGATCGATCTACAATTTTGCACAATTATTTCCTTATCCTGCCCACAAATGAATCAATTAACAACAAGAATTGCTTTAATAACTATTGGTAATTAATTTTTTTGGGGTATCTTGTACAAGGGAACGAAATTGTATTTGACTGAAGTGGTGGTATAAGCTGAACTAGTGTCCTTTATAGGTCGCGTAAGAGTCTTAGTGAACACAAACTTAAAATATAAAGTGACTATAGAAACAATACATAACTATACAATCTTCTATGTTTATAAGAGCTTCACTAGCAAAGTGAATACAATGTCAGCTTGAGGAGGCTTGAGCCCAAAGCTCAAAATCAGGTCGTTTCCCCCCCCCTTTTTTTTTATGAATGCTTTTTTATTGTTAGTCTAGACCTATTACAAATCTAAATACATGACTGATTCGGACTAATTGATTCAGCTATGATTAATATAAGCTTTGTTTTTAAAAAGTAAATTATTGTTTATTTTCTTGTTTAAACGTTGACATTGTTGCAGCCTTATAAAAAACAAATCCTGCTGCGCTTAATTATCCAACAGCAGCTTGTTTGAAATATTCTGGTGCTCTTCAGACCAACTCAATAAATGCTTGATATCGTATCTATGTTTCAATATAGTCAAAATCTAGATCAGCTCAAAGGTCACAGTGATGTTGCTATGAAGATTAAAAAAAAACTTCCGTTACCGAGAAGAACTAATAAAATCAAATTGTAATTCAGTGGCGTAACTATGTTGGTGGGGGGGGATTTGAAAATCCCACCGGGCCCCCACTTGAGTGGGATCCCAAATGAGTGTCCGAAATTGTTTTTTACATTAAATATTACGCCATTATCTCATGTCATGATGTCGAATGTCAAAATGCTCCTTAAGAGCAGAGCCGGTCTTAGGCCACTGCAACCTATGCGGCCGTAGTGGGCCCCGCACTTACAGAGGCCTCGCGTTAATTCTAGGTGTGAATTATTAAATTAAATCATTATAACGTGGACTCCTAATTTTCCAGGAGCTCCTGGAAATTTGATATTATCAAAATCTCCTGAACACTCATAAAAGATCTGAAAAATAGACAAATTGTCATTTTGGGGTGTTAGTCAATATGGAAAACGCCAAAAATCGGCATTGTCGGATCTCATTTAATAAAAAAGTATTACAAAGACTGATTAACTTTCTAACACAAATCTTAATTTTCACTTATTATTCTTATCCCTACGCAGACTGAACCCCGCTTAATCCGTTTCGCATAGGGCTCCGCATTTATTAGGTCCGGCCCTGCTTTAGAGGTCAAGCCCAATGATCACTAATCTCTAGCTACGCCACTGTTTTAATTTTTATTTTTCTGCATTTACTTTATAATTCATGTGTAGGCCTACTACTTGTTTAGGCCTATAGTTCACAGAACACCTATTCAGGCCTTAGGGAACACCGTTTAGGAAACAGAATGTGTCACATGGTCTCTTTTGGTTCATCATGTGCTCAAATCAGTAGTTTTGACTATCCGGATGGCCAATAGCCTAGAGTCTAGATCCAGATAGCAAAGCGCCAAGAGACAGATAGCAAAACGCCAAGAGACATATAGCAAAGCGCCAAGGGCTGGATAGCAAAGCGCCAAGGGCGGAAATGACTCTCGTGTCGTAGGTTATCTGCTTGTTATCATGTTATGTCTATTTCAGTTTGGGGTGCCACAATATCACCACTTGATGTCAACTGCAGGAAACATCCTGGTTTTAGAATACAGAAGTATGGAAAAGCAAAGAAATGTCTACGTTGGCGAGGAGGTCGTTTCAATTTCGGAACTGCTCTAAAGGAATGTGAAGGTGTGTTACTTTCTCTGCGTGTGTGTATGTGTATCTGCGTGAGTCTGTGTGTGTGTATCTGCGTGAGTCTGTGTGTGTCTGTGTGAGTCTGTGTGTGTATCTGCGTGAGTCTGTGTGTGTATCTGCATGAGTCTGTGTGTGTCTGCGTGAGTCTGTGTGTGTATCTGCGTGAATCTGTGTGTGTATCTGAGTGAGTCTGTATGTGTAACTGCGTGAATCTGTATGTGTATCTGCGTGAGTCTGTGTGTATCTGCGTGAGTCTGTGTGTGATTGTGTGTGTATCTGCGTGAGTCTGTGTGTGTCTGCGTGAGTCTGTGTGTGTATCTGCGTGAGTCTGTGTGTGTATCTGCGTGAGTCTGTGTGTTGTTACGTATCTAGGCATTGTTACCTAGATACTATTTTTTTTCTCTTGACCTGTAGGTTGTCTGCCCCTTGTGTAATAAGTTTTTTTTTATTTTATTTTTCACGGTGAGTCAAGCCACACAGACAGTGACCGGTCCTTGACCTATGTGTGTACCTCTGGTTGAAAGGAGGGTGGTTTTTTTTTTTCTTTTCTTCTGTCTCTTTGAAGAGCGTTCTAGATCTGGGTGTTGATGACTTTCTGTTCTAGAAATTACTAGATATCGACGCGCGGTAGATTATATAAAGACCGCTCGCGTAACGTTGACAGACAGACATACGGAGACAGCCGTGAGACAGAATAGCGGAGACATTGCGTGACCCGTGCGTGGTATACCAATTGATCGTGTAAGTTAAGATTTTTCTTTTTTTCAAGGCCTTGCTTGTATTTGTAATTATATTTTCAAACTCTTGTATTGTAATATTTTTACATGCCATTTTTGTAAAAGGGTTTTGGTCAACCCTTCCATTTTGTATTGAGTTATATTATGATTAAACATTAAGTTGATATTTTACCTTCCGATTTCTTGTGTCATTTTTTTTTTTTTTTTTGTTATTCATTGTAAGTCTCTGATTAAATTCAGACTTAAGATAAGTGACACAACTACCTTTTTCTATTGTCACGTTCCCCTAGGCAAGCCATTTAAAAGTAGAATTCAATTTGTAATACGTGACAGTGTGTATCTGCGTGCGTCTGTGTGTGTATCTGCGTGTGATTGTGTGTAACGTAGTCAAGAAGCAAGACCGTGTGATTGTCAAAAGAGCTAAGTCGAAAGCTTTTCAAGCTCCAGGGGTGTAAGCCTGCTTGAACAAAACCGTTCTGTCTGCAATCAGCATCCAAGACTCTCAAGCATATATATGTGGCCATGACCAGGGAGCGCATCAGTCTGATTTTGGTGCCGAGGGCTAAGCCCTTGTCTTTCCATATTATTATAAGTTTTGAAAGGGATGCTGTGGACTGTGCAATTCGGGCCTGTAGTTGAGGTTTCGTTCCCTCAACTGAGACAATAGTTTCGAAGTATTTGAAACTCCTGACCCTAGTCAGCATCCAAAACGGATGCCCCGTTTAAAGTCCTGTTGGCTATTGGTCAAAATTAGTTAGTTTTTTTCGACATCTTTCTTTTCCCCAATATTTATTGCAATATATAGCAATAAAGTTTTTAAAAAAATACATAACTGTTTAACTGTATTACATTTTTTTCTGACAGATTACTTTAAGTGTGTGCTTTTGTTTGAACAGGGTTAGGAGCTTTCTTGGCAACATTCAGAAATTTTGGACGAAAGAAGACTTTTTTATTATAATCAGAATCTCGGATACTACTGGATAGGCCTTGACGATTTAATACAAGAAGGGGTCTACATCTGGCATGATGATGGAAAGCCAATTCTGAATATGTCTGTCTTTGACGATTTCAAAGGTAAGGAAATGATCCTTCTATTATATTTTTCTATCGATTCTAGTAAAAAAAAAGGCTTGGCTTCTGAACCGGTGCCACGGGTTCGAATCCTGGTGAAGACTGGGATTTTAACTTTCGGGACCTTTAGGGCCCCTCTGAGTCCACTCAGCTCTAATGGATACCCGACATTAGTTGGAGAAAGTAGTGTGTTTGGTTGTTATGCAGGCCACATGACACCCTCGTTAACCGCGGGCCACAGAAACAGGTGACCTTTACATCATCAGCCCTATAGATCACAAGGTCATATTAGGGGTACTTTACTTTCATTGTTGTTGTACATTGTGTTAACTTCCCGTCAAACGATTGTCTTCCTTTAGCCAGTGCCTGCCTATGCCTGTGGTCCCTTCTGGGGCATAGGCCACCAACCAGCTTCCTCCAGGCATCTCGTTCTGGGAGAGTCTCTCTAACTGTCCCCACGTCTTGCCCATCTGCTTGGCATCTGCTTCCCAATCGCGGCGCCATGTATATCTGGGCCGTTCAATCTTCCTCTTTCCTCGTGGGTTACAGGTTAGGGCTTGCCTTGTTATGTTGGGTGCAGGCTTGGGAAGGATGTGATCTATCCATCTCCAGCGTCTCTGAAGAATAACTACTTTAGTGGGCTGCTTATTTGTTTTTGCCACAGTTCCCCATTCAAGATCTTGTCTGGCCAGTGGATCATAAGAATCTTCCTCAGGCAGGTATTGATAAATACCTGGAATTTTTTAATGGTAGTGATGGTGGTTCTCTAGGTCTCTGCTCCATAAATAGTATTGGCTTAACAAACAGATTATCAAAATCTTTCATCATTGTCAATCAATGCATACAAAGGTCGCAAAGGACGACAACTTTACTGCATTGTCTCAAGCTCCAACTGTTAACTAAATTCTCTATATTCACATTACAAGGTCCCCAGAGCTTGCAAAGACCTTCCTTCAGGGTACAGCACCAGGAAAAGTAGAATCAGACAAAAGCCTAGAAACAAATCAACGGGGGGGGGGGGGGTTGCCGTTGTGTACTGCTAGTCCAAAATAGGGCTCCACAGCAACATGTAAAAGTGCACTTGAGTAACCATAGTCGCTCTACGATGGCTACCTGGTCGTGCGGTTTGCGCGCTGGACTGTCGTTCAGATTTATCGATGGTCCAGGGTTCAAATCCTGCCCGCTCCCATCCCCGGTCGTCCTGCCGGAGGTTTGGACTAGGAAGTAAATTACCTTCAACTCTTAAGGAACATTCGAAACATGTCAAACAAAACAAACAGACTGAAGGAGGCCAACAACAACTGCCAGTAGTTTAACTCTTTCTCTCCTAACTGACGATACCAGCGTTGATTCCACCAGAATGTGGTAAATAATTACGGAGAGAAAGAGTTAACCAATTAACGTTCCATGAAAATTGTGCGCATCGTCTTCTAAGTCTAGTTTGAAAGCCTATCGTTAGTACTATTCGACAATGTCGACCCTGGGAAGGAACTGGGCTTTTATCCGGGAAGTGGGGTTGTCTACGAAGATCTGATTTATGAATTTGTGAACATGTACTATTTACATTAGATTTTTACCAAATTATTAAATTTTTACTACCTTTTCTATTTTAACTGTGAATAGACCTTGATTTTAATGATTTAACTGTATAGAATTTAGCCCTTCTTATGTAGAGAGAGAGTAGTCCTTAAGGGACTGCAGGCACGACATGGCCTAAATTATGCCGATGTGCCTAAAATCAAAATCAAATCAAATCAAACCATTCGGACGTATAGGTAGCTACTTGGCCTACAATCGCGCACAAAACGGTGTCAAAATTACATGCTCGATACCCAGATTGAATTAGCATTTTTTTATATTTCATTATATTTTAAGTTGTATAATGGAGGTATCGTCTTATTTTCTAAAATGTATTTTTAAAATGTTGTTTGTTTTTCTTGCTTTTTTGGTGTAAGGTCCTAGAGAGTTATGCACACACGAAGAATGTGATTGTGGAATGTTTGTAGCAAAGTCTGAATATGTTGCCATCATCATGACAAAATGTATCTACCCCGGCGCCGCAATTTGTGAAGTCAGGAATTAAAATCTACTGAATGTAATCAAGCGAGCGTCACTTTTATCTAGATAATCAATAGCACACAAACTAGCTAGCATTTAGCTTCTCAATTGATTTCATATTTGTTTAAATAACAAAAGTGTACTATATAAGAATAATGATTAAACACGCTTAAGCGATATTAACAATGTTTTTATTGCTTTATTTTACACTAGCGGGGGTATGATTCGTGGCCTGGGTGGTCTTAGTTTGTATATTTCTGATGTACTCGATTGGACTTAAGATCTATGCCAAACATGGAGAATGTTAACCAGGGCCGCCGCTACATATTCTGCAATGTGTGCATTGCACACTGGCGGCCGAATGTAAGGGGCGACCTAATCATTTTTTCAAGATTCAATTTTGTTTATTTTTTTTGTTTAATAATAACAAATATTACTTAAATATTTTAAATTTTAACGATTTCATTATCATTTGAAAACTTGGGAAGGATTGGGGGGGGGGGGGGTGAAGAAGATGATATTCGTAAAATAAGAAGTTATTTTGGAAACTTTAAAATGAAAAAAAAAAGCACCGCGCGAGGGATTTAACCGGATTTTTTAATAGGCGTAGACGCTCACCTGGCCTTGAATATTTGCAAGTTTTTTGTAATTTTTGTTTCGAGACGAGTAGCCCGCTCTGTAAGTGGATATAGTAAATAGAAAGTCAATTTTAAAACATTCTCACTTTTATTAGAAAAGTAGTTGTGGCCGATTATAAAGTGTAGATGTAGATCTACAATATTTAAAATACATTTTAATTATCTTCTTTTCCTAGTAAAATCAGTTAAAACGGAATCTGTTTTATAAATATTTAATATTAGAACTACTTAATATTTAATTGTAATCAAAGTATTATTTTTTAAAATGTTTTTTAAAATTATTATTCATCATCTGTATCTTTAATGCAGCGTTTCTAAAACTTTGGGTCCCCTATGGGGGGGGGGGGGGGGGGGGGGGGAATCTACTTCTTGACAAAAGGGGTGTAATAAAGTGTAAGTGTTTCCTAGGTGACGATAAGAAGAGGTTAAGCGTTTGATTGGTAATTATCCATTGAGGATGATGAAATGAGTGAAACTGCAGATGATCTTGAGACATGAAAGAGTAAAGACGTTGTTTTGTCCTGAGCTAGATTTCGTTTCAATATCAGTTTATTTCATTAATATTAGATCTCTATCTCAAGTTAAATGTGTGATAATGAAATTACAGATATTTTGAATTCACATAAGAAATTTATTCTAATTATTTTAAGTTTATTTATTAAAAACGCCTACATTGGTTCAGTTGTACTAGCTGTTTGGAGCGACTACCCAACTTCCAACTAGGAGAGGAGCGGTGGAAAAACATGTTTTATTATCGGTGTAATTGTATCTGAATAATATTAAACTACATGTATACAAAATAAAATATCTGAAGTAGGAGACGTTTTGAAGAAAACATTTTAAAACGTCTTCGCTAGTGTGATTCTTCTGGGTTTTTTTTTTGGTCTCAGAATGATCGAATTTCCTCTGTCTATTGCACTTCTTTATAGTGACGACTTTTGTGTGGAAAAAACAACATCCGCGACAGAGACGTCTTACTTAACACGAAGAATATATTTAAAATGATCAAGCCCATTACAGACGTCCGTGCGCAATATGTAGGCCTAACGAATGTCCTTCGTATAATACTATTGGCCAGGGCTGCCTCTTATAATTAGACTTAATTGGGCCCACGAAGTTTTTATGAGATGAAAAGTGCGTTTTTTTTTTTTAAATTCTCTCATCTTACTAAGAGTAAAAGGCCACAAGACGCTTAGCGCCGAGTCCCACCCGGAATCAAATCTCTTACGAAAACCTGTCGCATCTTCAATTCTATTTCCAGGAAAAAACGCAACGCTCCAAATTTATGTAAGCAACACTATTTCGGAAAAAAAAAATGTCCATAGACCTATACATATAGGTTTGTGAAACTGAATCATTTTAGTGCGATTTCATTACCTAAACTTGGATTCTATACATAGTGTTAAAAAATATGAATGAAACCTAAAAATTGTGTTCTAATTAAGACTAAGTTTCTTTTCTTTTTCATTACATTCTATTTAAAAAATGCAAAGTTAAAATTGAAAATAAAATATCATAGAGGGAATGGGGATGCGAGAAAGTTGCAAATATGAAAAGAAAAAATGAATGGAACAAATATGGATTTAAATCAAAGAGCGCTTTAGGTACAGTGTCCAGCTCAGTCTTAATGATTTATTTTTCTAATTTCGCACGCAGGCGGCCACAACCCTCGCGGAGGCCCTGATGTTACCTACACATTTTTGTTTTAATTTTGCCACAAAAAGTAAAAGTTTAGTGTAAAAATAGGTTTACTCATTTAGTCGACATTTTTTAAAAAACAAATATAAAATAATTCGAAAATGAATGTACCCAATTTGTTAAAAAGTTTCGTTCTTTAATAAAGACAAATTAGGTATTTTTTTTAAAAAGTTTAATCTTTCCCCCTTACCACCCCCCTGTACTGTCTTCGCCATGATCTAAAGAACATTTGTGCCATACATACATACATACATACATACATACATACATACATGCATGCATACATACATACATACATACATACATACATACATACATGCATACATACAAGCATACATACATACATACTTAATTTTTGTCTGATTTGTCTAGCTTTGTTACGCTTCGCACAAGTCCAGACTTCACATACATCTGCTGTCGCGTTTTCATACATCTGTATAATGTAAAAGTGTGCGACCAGCGCCTTCCTGCCTTCTATTAGATCGCCATACAGGATATCCTGTGGAAGTCGACCTACTGGCATTCTACGAACGTGGCCAAGCCAGCCAAGGCGTCTGCTGCTGATAACAGAGCGAATGTTCTGGCACCCTGCTCTTTGTAGCACTTCCTCATTGGTTATCTTATCTTGTAACCTTATTTTAAAGATCCGCCTTAGGCATCGGAGGTGGAAGACATTCAGCTTTTTTTCCTGCCATGAGTAGGTTGACCATGTTTCACTTCCGTACAGCAAGGTGCTCAACACACAGGTCTGGTAGACTAGGGCTTTAGTATTGTTAGTTAGCAATACATACATACATACAAACCTACATACATAAATACATATAACTTATAATTAATTATATGTATTAGAAGTATCAATAGTCTATCAGGTTGTAGGTGGCAATCGTATATGTAATCGTAGTATTACCAAGTACTATCACATAGACATATACGTAGAAAGTAGTCAGAAAGTAATACCGAATTGAGGCCTTGTCTGGCTCGAATCCTTGTGAGGACTGAAAGTTTAACTTCGGGATTTTTGGGCTCCTCTGAGTCCACCCAGCTCTAATGGGTCCTAACATTAGTTGGGTAAAAGTAAAGACGGTTGGTCGTTGTGCTGAAACGTTTGTCCAGCAACTTAGGCTCGGATCTAGATTGTATTTAATAGTTGACTTAAGATATTTATCACATGATCCTGTCGACAGTAAAGACACTGGACATTATGCCAACACGTGGTTAAATATTATGGTTTAACCAATAAGATACAGACGTTACTTCAAATTCGAAGATGATTACGTCCTACGCGTCATGCATCTAGTCATGCACGTTAACCAATGACTTGAATTCTGCCAAGTCATTGGTTTTCCTGGCTGGCTCAGGCAACCCATTCCATGCTCTAATAGCACTAAGTAAGAATGAACATTTGTAGAAATCCATCCTAGCATATATATTGTGGATTGTGGCTTTATTTTTGTGTTTTTATGAGTATTTTATTAGGTTTTGTATTTAAAGATTATGGTTTTAGTGTCTTATGTATAATTGCTTCTTTACTTTTGATTCTTCTATCCTAAAAGCTTTCTAAATTTAGTGATTTTACTAAAGGATAAGGGTTAGGGGTCCATTTGCTGCAGTAACTCTGTCTCTAATTTTTTGGTTAGTGAAGCAGTCTTTGAATGTGATACCTATGATCCTCCTCTCTGGCTTTGCATTCAACGTCCTAGACTTACAAACATATAACAATGTGGCCATGACCAGGGAGCGCATCAGTCTGATATTGATGCCGAGGGCCAAGCCCTTGTCTTTCCATATTATTTAGTTTTGAAAGGGCTGCTGTTTACTGTGCTGTTCGGGCCAGTAGTTCGAGTTTTGTTCCCTCATCAGAGACAATAGCTCCGATGTATTTGAAACTACTAACACTAGTCAGCTTTTCACCTCCAATACTGATGCCCCTTTTAAAGCCCTGTTGGCTAGTTTGGTCATAATATTTATTTTTATTTTTTGGGGGGGAAGGGGGGTGGGAATTAATTTGCACATCATATGCTGCGGAAGTCTTGTCAATACGCATTACCAGGTCAGCTAGTTCTTCTTCTGTCCCTGCTAGGCCGTCAATGTCATCTGTAATTTAATAATTCTTCTTCCTCCAATGCTTACAGTACCTTCATGGCCCTCAAGGGCATCTTCCATTATCTTTTCAAGGGAGATATTGAAAAGTGTTTATGAAAATAGGCAGCTTTGTCTTACCCTAACTGTGGTTTCAAACCAGTCCCAAATATTATTGTTGAAGTACACCCGCAGTGGCGGCATCCTTGTAGAGGTTCTGGAGAACTTTCATTATATTTTTATGTACGTTTCACTTTTCCATTGTCTCCCAGAGTGTAGAACGCAAGGTTTGAAAGGGGAACTTTACTCACAAAAATATATGCTGACTGCTTTCTCAATAACACGGAAAAGCTAGGTTAACTGTCTGCATCATAGAGCTTATTACACAGCATGTCCAGTGGCGTAGCATCCATGGCGCGAAGGGTTTCAATGATCCCGGGCCCACAAGCAATAGGGGCCCACAGCTGTCGCGTAGCAACCATGGCGCGAAGGAGCTCATTAAGCTTGGGCCCATGCCTCAAGGCCAGTTGGAGCCCACATCAGAACTTAGGAAGAACATTTGTTTGTTCATTTGAAACACTTTTAAGTAGTTTAACTCTGTTAAGAAGTTGTACAAACATTGACTTTTAAGACACTATTAGCCTACTTATATGCAGTCCTAACTGAATCAAACATTATGACATAATTACTTTTTTAAGAAAAAGGTACGATCTTTACATTGGAATGTCTTTACATTTAGCTTACTCATTTTTTGTCACACACTAAATTTGTCTTATTGGCTGGAGAGGAGCCCATCAAAATGTTCTTAAACCCGGAGTACTAGTGTGGTATTTACTTGTGTAGCAGGCAGTGGTTACGTCCTATAGTCCTCGCAGTACTGGTGTGATATTTACTTGTGTAGCAGGCAGTGGCTACGTCCTATAGTCCTCGCAGTACTGGTGTGATATTTACTTGTGTAGCAGGCAGTGGTTACGTCCTATAGTCCTCGCAGTACTAGTGTGATATTTACTTGTGTAGCAGGCAGTGGTTACGTCCTATAGTCCTCGCAGTACAAGTGTGATATTTACTTGTGTAGCAGGCAGTGGTTACGTCCTATAGTCCTCGCTGCACTGGTGTGATATTTACTTGTGTAGCAGGCAGTGGTTACGTCCTATAGTCCTCGCAGTACTGGTGTGATATTTACTTGTGTAGCAGGCAGTGGTTACGTCCTATAGTCCTCGCAGTACTGGTGTGATATTTACTTGTGTAGCAGGCAGTGGTTACGTCCTATAGTGCTTGCTGTAATGGTGTGATATTTACTTGTGTAGCAAGCAGTGGTTACGTCCTATAGTCCTCGCAGTACTGGTGTGATATTTATTTGTGTAGCAGGCAGTGGCTACGTCCTATAGTGCTTGCTGTAATGGTGTGATATTTACTTGTGTAGCAGGCAGTGGTTACGTCCTATAGTCCTCGCAGTACTGGTGTGATATTTACTTGTGTAGCAGGCAGTGGTTACGTCCTATAGTCCTCGCAGTACTAGTGTGATATTTACTTGTGTAGCAGGCAGTGGTTACGTCCTATAGTCCTCGCTGCACTGGTGTGATATTTACTTGTGTAGCAGGCAGTGGTTACGTCCTATAGTCCTCGCAGTACTGGTGTGATATTTACTTGTGTAGCAGGCAGTGGTTACGTCCTATAGTCCTCGCAGTACTGGTGTGATATTTACTTGTGTAGCAGGCAGTGGTTACGTCCTATAGTCCTCGCAGTACTGGTATGATATTTACATGTGTAGCAGGCAGTGGTTACGTCCTGTAGTCCTCGCAGTACTAGTGTGATATTTACTTGTGTAGCAGGCAGTGGTTACGTCCTATAGTCCTCGCTGCACTGGTGTGATATTTACTTGTGTAGCAGGCAGTGGTTATGTTCTATAGTCCTCGCAGTACTGGAGTGATATTTACTTGTGTAGCAGGCAGTGGTTACGTCCTATAGTCCTCGCTGCACTGGTGTGATATTTACTTGTGTAGCAGGCAGTGGTTACGTCCTATAGTCCTCGCTGCACTGGTGTGATATTTACTTGTGTAGCAGGCAGTGGTTATGTTCTATAGTCCTCGCAGTACTTGTGTGATATTTACTTGTGTAGCTGGCAGTGGTTACGTCCTATAGTCCTCGCTGCACTGGTGTGATATTTACTTGTGTAGCAGGCAGTGGTTACGTCCTATAGTCCTCGCAGTACTAGTGTGATATTTACTTGTGTAGCAGGCAGTGGTTACGTCCTATAGTCCTCGCAGTACTGGTGTGATATTTACTTGTGTAGCAAGCAGTGGCTACGTCCTATAGTGCTTGCTGTAATGGTGTGATATTTACTTGTGTAGCAGGCAGTGGCTACGTCCTATAGTGCTTGCTGTAATGGTGTGATATTTACTTGTGTAGCAGGCAGTGGTTACGTCGTATACATCTACAGTCTCTGGCCATCACCTAAATTAAAATTTAACTTAACACTAATAGTCCAATATTTAAACTCTACATGCTTACATATTACTTCCTAATGTGTCTTTAAACGAATAGATATTAATTAATAATATCGTTTTATCCCGTGCTTTTAAGAATGTGCACTTATAATACTGTCTCTAATTCAGTCACAAGAAGCCATGACACTTGATTTCCAACATCAATTCGGTCCAACACCAAGCCGTGTTTATGCCATCTCCCATTTAGCTCGAGCCTGTCACACAAGTCCTAGGTTGGATCCCCATACTAAATGAAATATAGATGTTCAATGTTTTCTTGCAGATTCATCAAGTGCTTATTTAAATTAATCCGATAGCGGATTCCAGCGCTAGTTGATTTTGAAACCAATAGGATGCAATGCCCACACATTCTCATCGTATGACCTCAAAACCATCCATTCGAAGTTTGTTGGTTTCTTTGTTTTTTTCTTTTCTAGAGGTGTTTGATTTTGAAACCAATACGATGCAATGCCCACTCATTCACATCGTATGACCTTAAAACCATCCATTCGAATAACTTTTTTTTTAAAGTTACGATCTTTACATTGGAATGTCTTTTCATTTAGATTACTCATTTTTTGGCACACACTAAATTTGTCTTATTGGCTGCAGGGGCCCGGGCCCACGGATACCTTGCTACGCCACTGAGCATGTCAACTTGTTTGAAGGTATTTTAATCCTGTAACGGATGCATGTGTAAATCAGATGTACTTGAAGTATTTCTAAAGATGCTTGATTATACTAAGTGCGTGCGTACATTGTTGAGTGTATTTAAACTGCGAGCTCGAGACATCCATATCACGTTACAAAATGAACAGGTACAGCAAAAACGAAAACTAAATGAGGATGAAACTTCGAATAACTTTTAATACAGAATGGGCCACAGTCGAGTCCGTCACTAACAGCGATGTTTACCCTTCAAGAGTCTAGCAGTAACTGATTCTCTAAAAGTCTATTCTTATCTCTAACCCAAAGTCTATGTCGTCACTATAAAATGTATGTTGTTAGCTAGTTTGGTTAGTTGGGTTGCGCACTTTAATGTACTGACTGTGAACGGATATTTTAGAATGACGACATAGACTTTGGGGTTAGAGGTTAAGATTGACTTGTAGAAAATCAGTTACCGCTAGACTCTTGAGGGGATAACATCGTTTTATAGTGACAGACTAGACTGTGGCCCATTCTGTATTAAACGTTTGTTTGAAGTTCACCTTGAGTCAACTTGGTCATTGAGTCTGTGTTCCTGTTTAGTACCTTATCTATAGTTGTGACGTGTGCATGAAGAGCTCGCAGATTGAAAATACATCATACAAGGTACGCACGCACTTAGACTAATTAAGTCTTCTAGAAATACTTCAGCTAGATCTGACTACACATGCATCCGTTACGATGCTCACTGTCGGTCTAACAAAGTGTGCAACTAAACCAACTAACTAACTAACTAAACTATCTAACAGCTTTCTAAGAATCCTTATGTTCAGTAAAACAAATGCTGTTAAGATTAATCATATTTTAGAAAAGCCTCTTTGTTAGGTAGGGGTGGAGACAAGAGTAAAGCGAGGAGTGAAACACACCCAGAAGTTCGTGGTGGGGCCAATGATGACCACCAGAGACATGGCGCCAGTGACCATCGCCCGTATCAGGACCGTGTTTGTCTTTACCTGCGTCAAGGGAGATAAGGCGAGACCAATCGTTATAGAAGGCCTCAACACTGACCTGCAACGTCACAACCTGTGGGCAGATGAGGCCAATAGCTCGATCCTAAGTCTTACAGATCCAGTTGGGGTCAGGTGAACGTAGAAATGGGAAATAATTTGGATGAAATTAATGAAATATGATATTACGCTGTAATTAAATGAGTGGAACTATTAGCGAGCTTTTGACATGCCATATATCTATTAGTGAAATGTCATTAATTAAACACATGCCTGCGATTAGATGTGATCATTGGTCTCAAACATTATGAATTATTTGAGAATCAAAAAACTTAATCTTTTATTTACACGATTTAATTAATGATGTTTAGCAGTTACTTCAAAGAAATATTTAAAAAAACACACAAACGTGAAAGAAATTTAATCAAATTTAAATAATTCTTTTTATTACAATTTTTAAAAAATTATAAAAAGTAAATCTAGAGCTTTCCCAAATATAAGAGCATACCATCCATAAAGACATACACCAACTGTCAATTTGTAGGAAAATTGTTAGAGCCTTTTTTTTCGAGATTCGTAACAACTCGGGTTCGACTCATTTTCCAGGCATGAATTTGCAAGCTAAATAAAGGAATCGTAGTAATATTAAGTACCTGACTGATTCATTTTGGAAATATTTTTGTAATAACGAAAATGAGCTTTTGAGAAACAAAACAATTCAAAGTAAACAATTCAAAGTTAATTCAAAGTAAACAATTCAAAGTAAACAATTCAAAGTAAACAATTCAAAGTAAACAATTTAAAATTAATAATTCAAATTAAACAATTCAAATTAAACAATTCAAAGTTAATAATTCAAATTAAACAATTCAAAGTAAACAATTTAAAGCAAACAATTCAAAGTTAATTATGCAGTGTAAACAGTTCAAATAAAACAATTCAAATAAAACAATTCCAAATAAGAGAATAAAGATAAACAATTCAAATAATACAATCCAAATAAAACAATTCAAAGTAAACAATTCAAAGTAAACAATTCAAATAAAATAAATTTAAAGTAAACAATTGAAAGTAAACAATTTAAATTGAACAATTCAAAGTATAAATGTAAACTCAGTTACTTCTAAATGCCTCTGTACATGGTAAGTTAGAAGGTCTCTTATGTGCCCCTATGTGAGGGGTGGCCTACCTTTTGCTTCCATTTTGTAATAATTGTCACTTCTAATCTGTTTTTTTAAATAAAAGAAAAACAGTTTTAAATTTATTTTGAATCAGTGATATTTACAAAACTAGAAATCAATGTGTCCTTGCTCATTGCTATGCAGTTTTAAATTTTGATCTTTGCGATGTCTAGTATCGTCAACTAAAAGTACATGAGGACAATCTAAAATTCTTTTAAGCAAGAATACAGTTCCAGTAACTCTACCAGTCATTGACAGTTTAGTTTACTTGATTTAACTTTATTTAATTGATGATTTCCTAGACATAACTTTTCTTTTGCAAATATGTCTGACCATATGGAGTAACTTAAGGCCACAAAGTTCTTTAAAAATGTTGAAATTAATCTTTTTTATTTCTAACATAGAAAAAAGCTTAAATAGGTAACATAAAAAAATGTTTAAGTATAACGCGAAAACAGTTCTTACACGGAGGCGTGTGTATCATAGAGCTGACCATTATATTACACCAAAATGCTCTGTTCTATTTTGTCTTATTAGCCTCACATACATTTCAATCAATCTGGGCATCGCCCCAGCTCCCATCAAATTCCTGCAGAGATCAGCACGCCCCCCCACCCCCATACAGGCATGCCCCCCCTCAATTTGCCTGCGCTCCATCATGGACACACCTAGGCAAGACGAAACCACAAACAACAATGCTGGTGCGCATACCAGTATGGAAAGTATAGAGCAGGGATTCACAACCTGTGAATCGCGACTCCCCTGGCAGTCGAATGACGATTTGCCAGGGGTAGCCTATGACCGTCGAAAAGCCAAACCCTTTAGTCTAATTAGTCTAAAGGCAATTAGGATTACAATTTTATGGTAATTATGCTTTTGAGCGAAAATAATTTTACGCTTGGGGGTGGGCAATTGTAAAGAGGGGGTCGGCGAGACAAAAAGGTTGAGTATTGTGAATCCGCTCGACAGTCACGCTGGACAGGGCACGCATTTCATATGGGGTACGAATGTATGCCAAGGCTTTTTTTTTGAGTGAGCTGAAAGGTGGTCGACATAACAGATATGCACCAAGGAAACTCTTCTTTAGAATACTAACGCAATGTTTTTAAGTCTCTTAGGAAAAAATGTGCCATTTTACTTTGTTACAAAGTACATTTTTTACCATATAATCTGCAAACTTTGCATCAATTGCTGCTTCGTACTAAACCCATAATGAATATACCAACTGCAATATTTAATGTCTGAACGTAACCATACGAGAAGTTACAAGGTAAAGACCTTCTTCCAAGCCATTAATAGCCATTTACGCAATGTAAAACGATACGACGTGAGCTGTAGTTTTTCTACACTGTTGGGGGACTTGAGAGACTTTCTATTCTAATCGCCATATACAATTACATTTAGAACTAATAGAACACAAAAGCACAAATTCCTTGGATTGGTAGCCTTTACTCGACTGATCATTTTCGTCATTACAAAAAATGTTTCTAAAATGAGTTTGATTAAATATATTTTTCTATCAAATTATATATTATATTTCTTTATAAAGGCTAAGACTGCACTTTGTATGTGTCATGCACATTTTAAAAAATCAACTTTTTATGCAGCGACTTCATGCAGTTTTAAAACTGCTATACGCACCGCCATCCAGACTAGTGCTAGAAGGTGCGCACTGTGATAGACTAGACCTAAAAGGATGTCAACATTAGAGAGGAGAACGATTTCCGCCCAAGTTTAGAGCCGAAGTGAAAAGACTGTGCCTAAGAAAAATGATGTTTTATGAACTTGTGGTGTCGATTAAATAAAGATATATGTGCCTCGTTGAGTTGAAATAATAAGATTTTATTATATTTTTAGTACCCCAGTCAAAGTTGATAGCCGCGTACATTTGGGAGTTTTTTTCTGTCGGTCTGTCGTCACGTTTAGATCGAAAAGAAAAATAAAAAAAAAAAAACTAGAAGAATAAAAGATTATTTCACCTTTTAATTTTCCTGCCTAAACATCACAAACAGTGTATGTATCTGTAATAGGTTGTTCCGGATGTTTTTGTAGAGAGCAAGTTAACACGAATGAATGTTTGGTACTGTTCTTCTAATTTATATAACATTTAATTTTCTATGTCAATCTAGTCATGCCTGTTAACCAATGACTTAAATTCTGCCAAGCCACTGGTTTTCCAGGCTGGCTCAGGCAACCCATTCCATGCTCTAATAGCACTAGGGAAGAAGGAGTATTTTTAGATAAAGTAAATTTTACTTTTATGTTCTTATTTGATTTGCTTACATTTCTTTTCATAAATCCTAATGCTTTGTTTGATATTCTAATAGTTTTATAAATATGTGATTTCTTTCATTTATTATAAAACCAAGGTATTTTTTTTTTTGTCTGTGTTACTGGTTAATTAATTTTTCTTGGCTACTGTCTCATAATTGACATTTTATGGGTGGAAAGACATAACCTATTTGATTCCAATTTCTGTAATTCATCTAATTGTCTTAGTACAATTTCTGTATCTTGTGGGTTTTTTTAATTGTAATATATATTATGCAATTGTATAAGTTTTGTAATTTTTTTTCCAAAATGGCGTTATAAAAAGTAAATCTAGAGCTTTTTATATAAAATTGTATTTTTCAACTACTAACACTCTAAATAAAAACATACTACAAAGATAAATTATAATATGTAAAAGTTTGTTTTAATTGAGCCTTAGTAATTTTAATTATTATACAGCCCAAAAGATGAATTTTTAAAAAGTTTAATTCAAAAATATTATATATATATAATGTGTCTAATAATAATAATAATTATAATTATTATTATTAAAATATTGATTGTCTTAGAGTCAGTTAAATGACGAGAAATGGTATACACATATCAAAACGCAGTAACATTTCAAGAGATAAAATTACAAAACTTTTGAATGTTAATCTTCCATCTTAATCAACAGATCTTACAATAGTTGTAGCGCCAAAAAAATCTACTCTATGCATTATTTTTTTATTTTCTAAATTTAGGAACATAAAATGTATCAAGTAGTGGGATTTGACCAAGACTAAGACTAAGACTAAGACTGCTTTATTGATCCTTACGGAAATTTGTTGTGATTACAAGGACTCTTTTCTCATATAAAGACAACACAACAGAAAAATACACACAAATACAACAGACAACATAAAGAGTTCATTCAGCGACTACACACAGGTATCTTGGTGCATTTCATGTTCCCTGATCAATGAGTGGCGGTGATAGAGATCAATGAACAAAATTCAGTTTAAAAGCATACATCAAAGATTGAAACAAATGTATGTATCTGAAGTAACAAAAAAAAATATAAAAAAAATAAACAGACATAAAGTTATTGTTCTTATTCGGCTATATTTGTACTTACAGAAAATGCTAAAACTAAACTTGTTTTGTTTTGTTTTTTTAGTTGTTTAGCATATGAAAAAACAGTTCATTCGCTGGAATGTCTTCATTGTCTTTATAAACATTCCCAAAGCTCAAACTTGTATCATCATCGTATATTCCAATGTGAACACAAGCTTCAGATTCAATGTTTCCTCCGAGCTGACAGACGAAGGCACCACTGCAACCTTCACAAGTGAGTGTTCGGTAAATGTATTGATCAACAAAAGAACCATCGATAATGATTTCCCTTTTAGGACTCAGCGGTCCAACAGAAACGTGCTGATATAGGGAGTGTGGATGGGACACAATTATGGCTATAACCTCTGTTTTAGTTCTATTTAGGAACTTTGTGTTTAGTGTGGATTTGATTTTTTTATATTCATCTAAGTTTTTTTTCAAATCATTCAATAGGTCCGATTCGCAAGTTTTGCATACTAAGATAACAGTATCACTAGATTCCTTTCTATTTTTTAACTCACTGCACACAATATAACTACTTGTACAATTTTCATCCGAGTAAAATAGTCGACAAATGATATTGGGTGTATTGTGGTTAAGATCATATATATTATGATTGGCAGTTCTAACATGCACCTCCCCTCTAACTTGTTTAGGATTCGATCGACACCGCTTACAGCGGCAGTTTATACCAGAAGGCTCCTTGTTTGAATATATTATTACACTATGAATGAATCCAGTCCCTGAAAGGGTTTGTCCTTCTTTATAACTTTGTACATTGACTGTTAGTTTTGACAAGTATTGGATCAAAAATTTGATACGAATTCTATCATTTTGATATATGCTTGGGAGAACAGCTATAAAATCATCATTAAGAGCTAAGCAGTTCTCCATAGGTATAAAACCATTATGTCCTGGATTTTTTGTACAGTTGACAAATGAATCCTCGAGTTCCGTCCCATCTATCAAAAAATGTATGTCCATGTTATTTCATCTGAAATTATAACAATCGTAAACACACACACAATTTTCACAAAGTGATTGTTAAAAACGAATTATTACTAACAGGGACTAAAGTTATTGAGTGTCTGTACCTTACATATATATTTCAACAATATTAGGCCATTGTAATTTTTATTGTATTTTTTTTTACATTTTATTATCTCCAACTCAAGCCAGTAACACTCCCTCCCTTTACCTAAAAATGTTAGCTGAGACATGCGTCGCTGAATGTAGATCTTGTTGTATCTTTCCTCTAACCAAGAATTTTGTGGGAAGGGGATTAAGAATATATTGAAAGTCACCTAAATCACACAAATAACCCAGCATAAATAGAAGCTTTATTCATATTTGTTTCAGTGCAAAAAAAAATATCTTTGAAATATAGAAAGCTGTCATTTTAATACTACTCACCGTATACCGTATATAAGATTCTTTAAAAAACTGAAGATAATATCGGGAATTCCCTGTATTAACTTATATTAAAATTTTTTGTAATATAAATACATTGTTCATTTTAAAAAAATAAAAAATTTTAATAATCTCATTTTCATTACCATTAGTTAATACTCGTAAAGGCACATACAAATTTGTAGGACAAATCAATTAATTTCTAATTCTTAGTTTTCGTTATTAAAAATGGATTTCATAGAAACCATTCAATTTGGAAAATCCGAAATTATCTATGTTAGGTTCCATTTTGAAAAGTACAACGGTTCCTATCTAACATTAAAGATATTCGTTAGGATTTTTTGTCAGCTGACTATGCCATTACATTTAATTTATTTATTTTGTGAATAATTAAGCATTCGATATGGAAATTTGCACTTTACAGACTTTGAGCTACGGTATAAGCTTTATATTATACTTTTATTAACAATTAACTTTCTTAAGTACATTAGTGCTTAAGACTTAAAAAGTAGACTACATGGGAAACTGTATAAACCCCTTTTTCTTGGCGTCTCTTTTCTCTCATAAATAAAGCAATTTATTTTTATATATTCAGTATACACTATGCTTATTATATTTATATCTATCTATCTAGATTCATTTGTTCAAATAAGGTAAAATACATCTTTCACTAAACATTCTTGATCTATCATTTTAAGAGTAAATTGTTGAATACCATAAATGTCTATTAAATGTACAGACGGATAAGCATTAAGGAACGAGATTATGTAAAAATGCTTTTGAAACACAACTTTGAAGGTTAATTTTATTAATGAATTGAATGGACTATATTTTGTATGTTCATGTGTTAAAGTAAAAAAAATATCTTTGCTATAAGTAGATCCTAGAATTAGATCTATCATTTAGCCTTCGCGAGATTTTCTGCTGCCCATGCGTTTTTGTTTTTGGTCTGATCTCATGTAAACATGGCTATATGACCTAGGTTATTAAAATAGAAATACTTTCATAGAGTTAGGCAAGTTTTTTTTCCTTTTTTTTAAGGGTCTTAAGTTTGTTTTAGTACTACTTTTACATATGTTACTTTTCCAGTTACTACCCAAGGCACATTTATGCCAGGTTTTGTCAAGATTGGTCAAACGGTTTTGATTTCTATTTAGGACATAGTTAAATACATACATACATACATACATACAATATACATACATGCATACATACATACATACATACATACATACATACATACATACATACATACATACATACATACATACATACATACATACATACATACATACATACATACATACATACATACATACATACATACATACATACATATATACATATATACATACATACATACATACATACATACATACATACATACATACATACATACATACATACATACACATATATACATACATACATAAAACATACATATGTACATACATACATACATACATACATACATACAAACATACATACATACATACAAACATACAAACACCTTACTTTCTGCTTTATATATTAGATAGTTAAAGTAAAGATCCTTTTTCCGACCTTGTGGTCTATAGGGCAGATGATCTAAAGGTCATTTGTTTCTGTGTCCTCCTACGGTTAACTAGGGTGTCTTGTGGCCAGCACAACCACCAACCGCCTTTACTTTTCCCCAACTAATGTCGGGTACCCATTAGAGCTGGGTGGACTCAAAAGGCGTCCAAAGATCCCGAAATAAAAATCCCAAACTTCACCAGGATTCGAACACTGGCTCCCCTAGTTCTGAGCCTTAATACGTCTGCTTCTTTGATAAACTCTATGAAATCTTTTGGAATGTGTGTTTTTAAAATTTAAAAAAAAATCCTATTGGAAGTTTAATTTTGTTTATTTAGTTGATATTTATATATATGCATTACACATTTTGTACTTTATTATCCTAGTAATTTTTTTCTCTTTTATAACATTGTATTTAATAGAGAAACTAGCTCAGAGTTTTAAATATACAAGTATGAAGCAACTTAATAAAAATTTTACATATAAAGGTATGTATAAATATTTTGTAGTTCTAGATTATTGTCCTCAATTGTTGTAGGAGTAGATATGTTCATTTGAAACTTAATAATAATAACAATCACAGTTTTTATAAAGTGCTTCTTTCATCCCAATCTCGTTTGTGGACATTTTGGTGTTATTTCCTTTGTCATTAGCTCATTAGCATTTCTGTATATCTAATTATCTACGTCACCCAACCATGCGGGACACCTCGCTAACCCTCCTCCTGCCCCGTCCCGCCACACCCGAGCCTTCCTCGCTCTCCAGGCATGCGCACAAAGTCGTTTGCCCAAACCCTCCTATTTGGACAACTGTGTCTTTGAGGGAGTGTTCACCCATCAATAAATAAGCGTGGTATGCTACGCCGCGGGTCGACTAGTATACATAAATGTGATGAAACAAGTTCCTTTAATAGTAGAAAAAATTAATAGTAACGTATGTGCAAGGCTAACATGTATATACAAGCAACTCCACTAGATGTTTTTTCCTTCTCGTCGTTTACACCCCCCCCCCGTGACTTCCCTCAAGTCCCCAAACTCCTAGGTACACATTAACACTTGATCGTGTGTACGGGGCTGACCACACATGCAGTATAGAAACCGTGTCACAACGATATGTGTATATATATATATATATATATATATATTGTTACGTATTTCTGACTCTTGTGGCTAAATGTATTAGTAGGCCCACAAATAGAAACACTGCAAAGAACTTGACGACTCAACTTTCAGTTTCATATAACTTTAATGACTATTAACTCTAACAATTTGTTACTGTAACATGTAGCGTAGAAGACTGTACAATATCTGTCAGTTTACAGTTAGCTATACTTCGTTGCAATTCATCTCTTCACTTCGTTGCAATTCATCTCTTCTCAACTTGCATCGAGCCGTATTCCACAGAACAGACCAACAACACACTTTCCAGTGTCGCTCCAGGTCTCCCAAAGCTGAACCAAGTCGTACTCAAGTCTACCGAATCAGAGCCGCACACGTCTTACATCGACTGTATCGACTGTAACGGCTCAAGTCCACTGTAGTTCGCTGTATAGACTTTAACGACAGTAGTACACTCCAGTTAACTCTACCCTAGTTAACTTGCATCAAGTCGTACACATCTCTCCTCTACTGTCTCGCACAGTAGACAACAGTACCGACGACTCACTCACGACTGACTTTCACATTAACTCTCTGGCTTATATAGAGTCCCTAATCGCTTGTCCAAAGTTGCACAAACACGGCTAGTATCCTCTGGAATAACACGTGAGGAAACGTCACATCCTGTCTTTGTTTTTACATGTAGATTCCAGAGAACACCTGCTGCAGTGTCATCAAGCCGGGGTCACACGTACTGACCTCTATCTGTCACTGTTCATTAGTAACTGCCCCCTTCTTAGATCTATTTATCCCATGGAACAACACGTGAGGACACGTCACATCCTGTCCTTGTTTATACGCGTAGATTCAAGATAACACTGGCTGCAGTGTCATCTCGCTGGGGTCACACGTTGACCTCTACTTGTCACTGTTCATTTGTAACAATATATGTGTGTGTGTGTGTGTGTCTGTGTTTTGCCTAGTCAAACTCCTATGGGGAAAACTTTGCCGTCCCAAGCTACTGAAATTCATTGAGTGCTTTCACGAGGAAACTAAATGCACTGTCAAATTTAATGGAGCCCAATCAGCACCTTTTGTGGTCTCAGTGGTGTCAAGCAGGGATGTGTGTTCGCACCTACTCTGTTTGGCATATTCTTCTCCTGTCTACTGCATTATGCGTACAACGACATCAACGAAGGTGTGTTTCTCCATACAAGATCCTCTGGAAAACCATTTAATGTATCAAGGCTGAGGGAAGAAACCAAGGTTAGGAAGATATTTATCAGGGAACTCCTGTATGCTGATGATGCAGCTATAGTGGCTGATTCTGTAATTCAGCTTCTGCTCCTGGTTGACAAACTATCTACTGCTTGCCAGAAGTTCGGCTTAAACATCAGTCAAAGCAAGACTAAGATACTTGTCCAGAACACAAACACTGCACCTCAAATAAACATTAACGGCCAACAACTATAAATTGTGGATCACTTTTGCTATCTCGGCTCCATCATATCCAAAAATACTGTACTGGATAAAGACATTAACAACAGGATAGCCAATACAATGGCCACCATGTCACGGTTGCAGAAAGGGTGTGGGGCAACATATTGCTGATTAACAATACTAAAGCCCTAGTCTACCGGACCTGTGTGTTGAGCACTTTGCTATACGGAAGTGAAACTTGGTTAACTTACTCATGGCAGGAAAAAAAGCTGAATGTCTTCCACCTCCGATGCCTAAGACGGATCTTTAAAATAAGGTGGCAAGAAAAGATAACCAATGAGGTAGTGCTACGAAGAGAAGGATGCCAGGACATCCGCTGTGTTATCAGCAGCAGACGTCTTGGCTGGCTTGGCCACGTTCCTAGAATGTCAGTAGGTCGACTTCCACAAGATATTATGTATGGCGATCTAATAGAAGGCAGGAGAGCCGCTGGTCGCCCACTTTTACGTTATACGGATGTATGCAAACGCGATATGAAGTTCTTCAAAATCAACACTAGCAACTAAGAAAAAGTAGCACTGGATAGATCTACATGGAGAGAGAGCATAAAGGAATGGTCGCGGATTGCAGATGCCAGAAAGAAGTGTGATAATGCAACGGCGCCTGGTGATCACATATGCCCAACCTGCGATCGCAGCTGTTTATCAAGAATTAAACTCTTTAGTCACATGAGACGTTGCAAAGGGAAAAGATGCCACCGAATATATACACTGCTTCTGTAGTGTATGGTATATGCAATCCGAGACCCCTCCTTTATGCTCTCTCTCAATGTAGATCTATCTAGTGCTACTTTTTCCTACCTGCTAGCAAAGATTATGAAGAGCTTCATTTCATTATTGAAAGATTATCTAAGCTTTGTTGATATTTTTTATGTAAATCTAATATAGATCACAGATAGATTCTTGATCTAGAATTCTAGAGCAAGAAAAGATCTTACGAGTTATAAACCAGAAGTATAGGTCTAGCGTTTGATCTAGATGTCCACATAATGAAAATGCCAATAAATAATAACACAAGTGTGCGTTGCCCACAGGCGATATTGGTAACCTCGTTCGTTCAAGTAGCTTACGGTGTCAAAATCACAGGTTCGAAACCCGGTTTGAACCAAACATTTTATTTAATCAATTCTAATTATATTTCATCATATTTTAAGCTGTATAATAGAGTTACTGTCTTTTTGTAAATATATTTTTCAATGTTTTTATTGTTTCATTTTGTGTCGTTTGCAAGATGTTTTTCCGTCGAGGTTACAGCCTTTTACCAGTGTTAAAGAAAGTGAACATGAGGATTCTGAAGTCGAAGCCTTCAAGAAAAAAATTGGTATGTTGCTTTATATAAGAACAAAATATATTGTTTATTATCAGGTTCTCCTGCGCTTTGCGTTCTCCACAGAGATCCCTCACGGGCGATTTCAAATGACTACACACACCCTGTTGCCACCTACATGTTTTGCCACATCTTATGTAGATAAATCCGATGCCCGCTGGAGGTATATTGAAGTCTTTTCTCCGTCTTCTGCGCCTATGATTATTATTGACTTTTTTTTCTTAAATATTAATACTTTTAATGTCAAGTGCATCTTATTTGGCCCACATGCCTCTACTATTTTGGTTTTGGTTTGCGGATTAGTGACACTCTGGGTTTAGTCACGTGACATATATAAAAGTAAAAAGTTCTCCCTTTCAGGCCTTGTGATATATTGGACTTATGTCCCTCAAATCTCTTACGGTGTTCTGTCAACATGTAACTGATAGAATTAGTACTATTAGTGACATTATCTCAGAATGCTATTATTAGAATCTTTCTCAGCCACGTTTAGTCTATGTTCAAGTTTTATGAATATGTTTCTTGTCTCGCAAGTGTAGATGGTATTAGGGAAATGAACATATTTAGGAGTTCAAGTCACTTTATCAACGTTGTATTGTTCTTCGTGTATCAGCAATTCCGCTGACATCATATCTAGACCCGTTTCATATGTGATGGCATCAGAATCCTTTTCAGTTGTAGTTGGACAGATCTCAAGGTTATCATCTTAGTATCGGTCTTGGAATATACAAATTAGGTCCAGAGGCGTTTTAGCTAAAGTTTCCTTGAATTGTTCTACAATTTTTGCATCCATTTTTTTCTCTCTTTCTTTCTGTTTGTTTTTTTACGGGTTCGCCTTCTCTATTCTTTGCTACAGCAAAACCTCGAACAATATGATGAACATTCTTCATGACTTTTGTTTGTAGCCTTCTCTACCTTTTTCACATACTGTTTAAGCCTGTCTCGTTTATCTAGCAAGCAGCATCTCTTCAATTTTAGATTTACCAAACTGCAGACTTCATCTGCTTCTCTAGCATCCTGTATGCATTTTCCTGTTATCTTCTATGTTTGGCATCATTTCTCTCTACGACCATCTCTCCTTGTTTAAACCCTTTCTTCTACTGACGACTTCTTCTGGGTATTCAATTGACACATCTGTCATTATAAAAAAAAATCAACAAACTATAAAATATTAACTATACAGTTTTTTTGTTCTTGCCTTTGAATTGATTGAACTGTATAGATACATCTTTTATTTAGAATGATACAAAGTGTTATAAACGTATTATGGAGGTTGCAGGATTTCTCTTAGCTTTGCAGTTCTTTCTGCGACTCAATATTGGGCCACATCTTAGTGAAGACTCTAAGCTAGTTGGGCTCTTGTGCTAAATTCTTCCCATACTGCCTTATTCCTAGATATACAACTACGAAGAAAAGACAACGGTGAATTAACATCTACAAAATGCCTCACGCTATAAGAGAAAGGAAACATTCTAATGTAAAAATACGCACTAGTAATCAAGGTGTGTTCTCAGAAATGGTGCACTAAAATTTCATGGTGTGCACATTTAACAAATAGGTATTCATGTCAAAGGGAAAATGTAAAACGTACATATTACAAAAAGTCTTTGACTAGCATGTCATCAAAAAAGATAAAATAGAGAAAAGATCCATTTCCAAAATAGTAGTATGAGAGTTTAAACGTTGTTTTTTTTTCAGACTCATGAAACAAATCAGCTACGATTTAGGATAGCAACTTAAACTGTTTATTACATTTTCAATCTAATGTTAAGAATTCTATTTCAGAACATGAGGTTGACTTTGAAAGTTCAGAAAAAATATGTACGAAAAATTATGGCCATCCTGGTTTCATTCCCGTGACAGAACTGCAAACATCACACTTCCCTGAGGAGTACCAAGATCAAGACTTGGTTGACACAATAAAACTTTTAGGAGATTTAACAGTCAAAATAATAGTTACTGTTTCCGACAAGGTAAAGATTGGAAGTGGTCGAATTTTTGAACTCACTAAAAGTACACAAAAAGGTACATGTCCTTGTTCAGATTGTAGAAACAACAGTAAACACACACAAAATTGGTGGGAGATAGTGGTCCTTACATCAATCCGTGTTGTGAATAACAAAGAAGATGCCGAAAACACCAAGTGCAGGTTATTTTACGACACTGAGGACAGTTCTTTGGTTAATCTTGAAGGTGTGATGGTTGAAAATTCGTTGCAAAATAAAAATAACCAAATCTGTAGACTAATCTGTGTAACATGCGATGAAGTCTTAATCAACCGGATTGATGACCTACTTAAAAAGTTCATTGAAAACTATGAGAAAGTCTTTGACAAATTTTGGGATGTTGAAAATTCAGAAAAACTTGTTGTCATAGTGTCGCATCCGCATGGCACCCCCAAGAAAGTTACTATTGGTAAGTCAGATAAGAGAAAGAAAATTTCTGATGGTCATAGTGTTTTAACATATTCAACAAACACATGTCCAGGAAGTGCTGGAGCATTTCTGTATATCTTGTAGTAGCCATTGCAATATTTATTCACTTGCAATTTTGTATAATGATTAAAGTACAAGTTGATCTATATATAATCTAGATTGTCAGTAAGGACATTGGTATATATAATTGTATATATAACATATACAATTGTGTTTATTTTTGAAATCCTTGCTAAAAGCATGAATTTTGTTGTTGACATTGAGTTTATGTGTATGTTGTTAGTATGCAGAGCATCCCCTATGGGGATTGTGTTGTTCTATATAACGTGTGTTACGTGAGAGATTGTGTTGTTAAAACAGTCTCATTAATCTAGCGTTAAAAGCGTTCGCGCTATTTATTGATTTCTAGTGTATCATTTTAAAGCTAAAAATATAATCTATATTAATTTTAAAATACGTAAGCTTTTATTTATACAAGAACAAATTAATTTTCAGGAAAATTTTGCGCATCGTCTAAGTCTACCTCAAAAGGTCTTCAATTGGAATGTTATAAAGTCTACTTTAACCTAAACCTTCTCTTAACTAGGATTCATTTTTCGGGCGAAAGTGGTGTGGGTGGGCGGGGGTTAAAAATAGTATATTGTTATTTAATCTAACATTAATTAATCCATCTAAAAGCTGTATAAAAGGGGTATAGTCTTTTTTATTTTGGTAAAGGTATTTTTTTATGTTTTTGTCTTATTTCACTATTTTAATCAATGTCAACGTAATTCAGATACAAGTTATTGTCCTTTTTTGTATCGATCCTCTTTAAATATTGCTCACGTTTTGATGTATTTACAATTGTTGTTGTTTTTTTTATGTGAAGGTAACTTATTAACACGATTGCTTTGTCACTATATCATAACTTTTTAAAAATAGTTTAACTTTCATTTGAAATGCCATCGTGAATGACAATAAAGATAGTATCCTTATTTTATTTTTTTTTTTAATTATTATTCTTACTATTGTTAAATGCAAATCTATGGATAGATGTTTCCCTCTCACTGTCTCACTCTCTCTCTCACTCTGTTGTAGTCACAGTTCTCTCTTTCTCTCTGTTTAATTACAGACCTCTCTATCTCTCTGTTGTAGTTAAAGTTCTCTCTCTCTCTCCCTCTCTGTTGTAGTCACAGTCTTCTCTATCTTTCTCTCTCTCTCTTTGTTGTAATAACAATTCTCTCTTTCCAACTCTGTTGCTTTTGTTTCATAGACTAAGCGATATTCATTTTTTTATAGGCGCTTGTAAGTATTTTTAATATGATTGTCTTCCATATTACACAGAACACAATATCAAATTACAATACAAAATTATCACCTCTTAAAAAAGCTGTGTTCGTCTAATTGTCATGTTAAGCACTTTTACACATTTGTGTTTTATCGCTATTTCAGGTCAATGTTTATGCCCATTTTATCCTTTATTCATCCGTGTATACAACACCATACTGGCCAATCCGCCCCTTGGCCAACTGGGTAATTCATAAGAATGAGAGACAGAAATTTAGTAACCTTTGCATGGGCGTAGCCGGGGGGGGGTGAACCCCCCCCCCTCGAAAAAAAATCCTGGCTACGCCCATGAACCTTTGTTCCAACGAAAGCTAGCGCGTTACTCTTCTCGTCAGATGATCAGATAAACAATCTCGACTTAATGTTGTCTTCCTTATCGTCTTTCAACTTCTAACGCGAGACGTCATAAAAACTAAAATTGTCTAGGCCATGAGCGTACATCATGCTTCACATGTTATAAACAAATAAATGAATAAATAAATTATGGCTTTTATATAGCGCTACTTTCATGCTTGTTATGAGGCCCGCCCAGTTGACTTTTCAGACTTGTCACAAGTATCCTAATTTTATTTTTATGACTACATATGATGTAGGAGAAGGAAAACTCTGAATCCGAACCTCCGTTGCCTTGTGGCTAGACACGGACAAGGGAAAGGCTTCGGGCGACAACCTTGAGGATAAAAATCATTAGCTGGTGACCCTTAGGTAGATTGCTGCACACTGTGCTACAGCCTGACAGAGCCTGCAGCGCTACTGATCCCAAACTGTCTCATTAGCTGCGCGGAGAGGGGGAATTGACCATAGACAATGCCCAGGCTTTCGACTCAGAGATCAAAGCGAACGCCACCTTGACCTGCAATATATGTCGACAGAAGTGTCTCTCCAAAATAGCACTCCACAGCCATGTGAAAAAGTGCTCGAGGTGAACCATAGTTGTTCTACGACTGAAGGAGGCCAATGATGACTTTCATTCTTAAAGCATGCTCAGAGCGCTTTGGTCCAATCTCATTTATGGACCAGTTGGGGAAAAGGGGTATATAGGAGAAGGTTTTCCTGTCTGCCTTTAGGCACTCAGTAAAACAACTCTGCTCGAGTGGGTGTCGAACCTCGAGCCCCATTTTTAGGTAGCCAAGTTCAAGCGTCTCTCGACCACGCACACACTTTTCTTGACATATCACGTGAATGACCAATCACATATTTTCTTGCCCAGCTCCTGTTTTCACCCGAGCGACATATACGCTTAAATTCTCATCAGTTAAGAGCAGTCGTTCTTTTTCTCTGGGTAGTTCAGAGATTCTTATTTATTATTACATACATTCCATTATTTTTGGACTTACTTCCTAGTTTCGGCTACACACATAGATTCATTTCCGATCCCTACAAGGTGAAGTTCCTTTTTCCGTTGGAATCTCTTCATCGGCAAGTAGCAGTACCAAAAGTACCTGTACAATAAGTACAAGTACCGTAAGTGCCATTACCGCAAGAACAAGTACCGCTAATACCAATACAATAACTACCTGTACCGCAAGTATCAGTACTACAAGTGCCAGTACCCAAAGTAACAGTACCACAAGTACCAGAACCACAAGCACCAGTACCAAAAGAACCAGTACCACAAGTACCAGTTCGGCAACTACCAGTACCAAAAAAAGCAGTACCAGAACCACAAGTGCCAGTACCAAAAGAACCAGTACCACAAGTATCAGTTCGGCAAGTTACAGAAGAACACTCAATTACCAGTTCTACACCTGGGTTTAATTTTCAGCCCACACCTGAACGTCTCTTTAGAGCATCTGACTCCAGACTCTATAACGCTTAATTTAAATCCAGTCATAGCCTTTTCCCCCCTGCACCTCAAAAGTACTGTCAGCGGTCTTGCAATTATCACCTCAACATAAGCCATCAGTTGGATTTGACACACGAGCTAATTTTTTTTTAAGTATAGGGTACGCATAGCAATTTATCAATTTATCAAGTAGTTTTTAAATGATGCTTTAATTTCTCCACTTATCTATTTAAACATGTTTGTTTTTTAATCCTTCCTCTGCACGATTGTTATCCTTTCGCTTGTACGTTTTATCCATTTATTATTTTATCCATTTGAGCTAGAGTAGTTCTCACATTTCTAATTGTATGATGTCACCGTTGTCCTTTTGCAAATCGCGTTTGAACGCTGATCAACCATAGTCGTTAAAAATCTCTGATACATAAAATAATGAGTAATAATTAAATGTAATTTAAACCAGCGTTATAGACACATGTATGTCGACATCATTTTTTTTTTTTCTGTTTTACATATTTTGAATGTTCCTTCATATTTGTAGTGATGGGCAAAAGTTATTAAAATTTAAAAAACTTTTCAACATGTGCTAGCTAGCGGTTGAAACGCACATCCCTGTTTTCTGGCCATGTGATATCAACAACTCTGATTATCAAAAAATGATGCAGTCAACTATTTAGTCAGTCTGTATTTAAAGAGGGTAAAGTAAGATGCTGGTAGAAGCTATGGGAGTCAATATCTGCTCTTGAAAGTAGCAGCATTATAAAATGCAAAACCTTTTATGCCAAAAGCTTCTATTCAAGATTATGAATGTTTGTTGTTTTTTTCCGAGTCACGTGGTGCTGTTTAAATTACAAAGTGGGAATCTGATTAGAGATATATAGTCGTTTTAATCAATTCATTTGTGGCAAACAAAGGAAATTAATCCTTCAGTATTCTCAGGTATGGCTAAATATGTAGGGTTTGGGCAATTTATGAAGTTGTTCACACTGTTTTTCCCACACCCATTCTCGGATCAATTTGCAATTTTAAACAATTATTTATTGTACCTAAAAAAAAACCTGAATCAATTTTTTTTTAATTACCAGTTAGTCATTTGGTAAATAATTATTTAGTTTGATATCGCACAAGGGAAATAACTTTTTATTATTGAGATTTATAGTTGTATTTTGGCTTGTTTTACGTTTAGTATAAAAAAAATATCCTCGAAATATTTTCCAATGATAGTCATTTAGGTCCCATTTTTCAGAGTTTTCGGGAAATCATCAGGAAAAGTTGTCAGTAGCTAAAAGGAACGATCTGATTGAAAATCATTTAGTATAAAATGTGTCCCAACGGCGATGTCATATCTCCCTGAAGCGCACCTGTGTTGACAATTTGTGTTTTAGATGTTGCATTGTTCACACTAACCCTTTTATGTATCTGTGTCAAAAACTCATTAGCGCATAGTATTTATATATAGACTTACTTTCAGCAAAAAACTTTCACGCAATAACTTACTTTAAAAGTTATGAGGTCCTTAACGATTTAAGCCAAATGTAAAATACTGTTATAACTTTGCCTTGCGCACCGCCATCTAAGCTAGAAGGTGAGCACTGTGATAAACTAGACTGAGAAGGATGTCAACATTAGGAAGAGAGGAGAACGATTTCCGACCAAGTAGAGAGCCGAAGTGAAAAGACTGTGCCTAAGATAGAAGATGTTTTGTGTACCTGTGATGTCGTGTAAATAAACGTCTATGTCTCGTTGAGTTTTCTCACTTAAGTTATTACAATACATTTAAAATATTTTATTAGATATAACAGATAAAAATTTAAAAAAAATAACTGATGATCTTTCATAGTTAGATTTAGTATAAAACTAAGTATTATCTTCACAACTTAAGAAAAGGGAGCAGGAAGAAGAATGATATATGGGTGGACTTTCATGTTATTGTTTTCTTTAAGCATTAACAAAAAGGGAACGACTTAAATTCAAATACGTAAGTCTCGCCTTCAGTGGGTAGACGAGCTAACCACTTTACTAGTGATGTACTTATGACTGGGAAGACTGTATAGTTATATATTGTCTCTTTCAATTTAAAGCGGGGACCAATAATGGGGACTAATTCAGCATATACCACCGATTCAAACAAGTACAATTTCTTTCCCTTGTTCGAGATACCAAACGAAATAATTAATTCATCATCATCATCATCTTTCCTTTGCGTTCCTCATTGAACATATGATCTCAGTAAAAACACGCCACTCTCCACGGTCACTTGCTAGTTTTTTAATGGCTTCCCAGCTCTTTCCTGTCCTCTATGCTTAATGTAGTACACTGCATCGCCATGTTCTTTTTGGTCTTTCCCTACGTCTTGTTCCCTGGGGGTTCCACTCTAAGGCCTGTCTAGCTTTTGCTGGTATCTTTTCTAAAAGTGTGACCAATCCATCTCCACTTTCTCTCTAAGATTAGCACCTTTATATTTCCTATCCACACATCTCCCACAGTTTACCATGACTAGTTAACTAATTTAACAGTTAACTAATCTGTTATTAATTTTTTTTTTCAAATTGATTATTGTGTTGTCGGGTAAATAAAAATAAGTATGCTAAATTTCAGCTTGATCAGAGATTCGTTGTCAGAGAAATAACACGTGCATACTTTTTACAAAACAATACAGACAAAGTGGGTTGATATACGCGTTTTAATTACCATATCTACCTATTAGTAGAAGCGACTTAAGAAATATACTGTGTATTCATGTTTCTAATTTCTGAACGGGAACCCGGCACATTCTGGCGTTTTTCATATTCAGAAATTCTTTCTGCTGGCGTCTACAATGCATTTTTTGTTTTGCAGTAAGAAGAGAGAATATCGAAATCGCCAACGTTGGTGTGTTTTCTTTTAGAACGCAATGTTCATCTTATTAAAAAAAATCGACGGGTATATTAAATCTAATAATTATAGTATAGTATTATGCGAGGAACATTATAGGTACGTATAGCGCAGGACTTCTGTAATGGGCGTGATCTTTTTTTCCACATAAAGGTCGTCACCGTAATAAAGTACGCAACGAAGAGATTCAACCATTATGAGACAAGAAAATCCGGTTTGAATCTCACAAGCGGAGACGTTTTGAAATGTTTTCCTCAAAAAAACGTTTTGACCCATATCGTTGTATACCCTTCTCTCGAAAAAGATCAACATTTGACAAGGTCTTATTAGAAGATGAAAAGGACGTCTATTACTTAAGATATTTTAATTTTTAAACAAATTCGTAATTATGTAATGTTAATAATATTCAGACATGGATTAAAAAAAAAGTACAACGAAAATAAACATCGTTTTAGCCACTCTCCCCCTCCACGATGGCTTGTAACTCCAAACAGCTGACAAAGCTGAACCAATGTAGGCGTATTATAGTTTTAATAAATAAACTTTAAATACCTTGAACAAACGTCTGTTGTGAACAAATACTCAATATAACTGTTATAACAATATACAAAGATTAAACTTGCATAAGTAAGAGCCATAATTTTGTTTCGGCATTTATTTGGTTACCATTACCATATGCTGCGAAAGTCTTGTCAATTCGCATCACTAGGTCAGCTAGGTCTTCTTCTGTCCCTGCTAGACCATCAATGTCTTCTGCGAAGCGCAGAATATTCAAAAACTGGAACAGACACAAAATAGAGCAGTGAGATTCATAACAAACGAATATTCACATTTGACTAGAGTAACACCTTTAATAAAATCCCTAAATTTAGAAAGTCTTCAGGACAGAAGATTCAAAAGTAAAGTAGCAATTATACATAAAACACTGAACCATAATCTTCAAATACAAAAACAAAATTTAATAAAATACTCTGAAAGACACAAAGATAAAAGCACATTCCTCGTCCCTTATGCTAGGACAAATTAGTACAAATACTCCTTCTTCCCTTGTGCTATTAGAGCATGGAATGGGTGGCCTGAGCTAGCCAGGAAAACCAGTGACTTGGCAGTATATCCTCGATTTGTCAATTTGTATGACTAAATGCATGCGGCGTAGGATGTAATCATCTTCTTTTTTGAAGTAACGTCTGTATTATATAAGATAAGATAAAAAATAAATAATAATATAAAATAAAATTAATGAGTGTTAGTGTAAAAATTATATGTAAGAATGCATAATGCATTAAATCAAAGACTGTGAGTATATTTATCAATTATAAAGAGAACTTTGCATACGATTTTCCTTCCACAAAAACTTCATGTACTTACTTCCTCTTGTTTTTTTCAACGTGATAAGCAGCAAACCAAAGCCAAACTAAGAGATTTGGAAAGAATCAGAATGCGCATGCTCACGCTAGGTGTAAACGTCACTAGGGGATCCCCCTAAAGAAAGAATGTATTTGGTCAGATTTAGTGCGGTATTGCTGTGAGTATTTAAAATTAAAAATCTAATTTAAGTATGCTAGTATCGTGGTAAGCGAAAAAAAAAATACATACCAATAACGCTTTATTCTCAATAAAAGAGGAAAGCAAAAGTCTGGAAATTATTGCGATACGTTTTCGAATTGTTTTATTTATTATCAGAGAGATTCTATACAAAATAACAAATTTTCATTCACAGATTTCCTAATTAAATGAGCTATATGCAAATAAAAATAATATACATGAAACAAATTTCCTATATTATACAATAGACTACCTTGTTTTTAATATATTATAACTAATTTGTATGTCTTAAATAGAGTTCATACTCTTTCAATTCTTTTACTGTGGATATTATTTTTGCGTTCAAAAATAAATTGCTCTTACTGTTGTGGTTATTGGTACTGCAGATACCTGTATAAGTATTTAGTATTTACCACCTTCACATTCACATATTCCTTAGTCTGTTGGACCATTAAGGCACAACATATGATCTTTTAACAGCCTTTCTCCATTTCTTTCTGTATTTTGCTTTGATTCTTTAAATGAAAGGCCGTCCATTCTTTAGTATTCTCTTCCCGTAGCTTTCTCTGTCTGTCGTTTAGTTTTCCCGCCATGTACGAAAATGACTTTCATCATGTACTTCTTTCTTTCACTTGTCTGTCGGAGCTACAAATATAGGGCTAAATATAAACTGATAGTACATTTTAATTTTAGGTCGTCGTTTCGGTATTGATGTCCGTGCTACTAATTAGCAGTACCGTCCCAAGCTTTTAATACGATAACCATGTGACCGAACATTATTGAAGCCATGGCAAATAATACAGGTGCGATCATATCGGAAATTTCCCGTATAACTTTACATTGAAAAGAGTGGGTCTTTGTGTCTTTGAGTTAGCAAAAAATATTTCAAATTCTGTTATAATAAAATATAAATCAAATGAATTATCGCAGAGTTTAAAAAAGAAAATAAAAAAATCCAAAAAAATGTCATTTTTATTTTATTTTATTTTGCTTGTAAAACATTTCCTCATAATTTAATTTAGAAAACCCGAAATGATCAGTACTGTACACCATTTTGAAATATAGCAGTTAGCTGACAGTATCTTGAAACACAATACAATTTATACCAAATCTGATATATTTATTTAGAAATTAAAAACTATAAATGGAGTCTCCTTTGATTCGGTGCACCACATACGGTAAAAGTCGTAATGATAAAATTTGATGAAGGGTAATTTTTGTGGATTTTTAGCGGCTCCGTCGATTATAATTTTATAGAGAAGATATGTATGCAAACAAAGGATATCATGATATGTAGGCGATATATTAAACTTACGTTGTTAATATTGCTACATTTTTTATATTTATAAATATTCAATAAAATGATCCTTATAAGCCTAGTCTAACGGATGTAATTTGATATGGATAAAGAAGTTGGTTAAGGCCAAAATTGAATATCTTATTCATGGCTTCGGGAAAAAGTCATTCCCATTAGTCCAGTGTCAGTTGCTAGTTAGTTGCATTACCTAAGAGAAAGTAATGTCAATTAAATTTGTAGATTCATGTTATTAAGAAGATAGATATATATATATATATGTATATAGGCGTAACCCGGGATCGGGGTTCAATTAAGTTTAAAGCCACCTTAACTCACTAACTCCCCAAAATTCTCACCCCACCCCGACTCTAGTTTCCCGTTAGTTTTCATAAAAATAAGCAAAACTACAGTCATCAAAATCAATGATCGCAGTCAAAGGGGTTATAAAGCTGAAAAGTTTCTCTCATTTCATAAACATTCTCTTCCACTTCCTAATTTCGGATCAAGTTGAAACTTATACAATTAATCAGAGTAGCGATTGGGGGGGGGGGGGGGGCGGAGGCTTTAAACTGTAAACACGTCACTAATTTAAACAAATAAAGAAATAAAGCAGAACAACATTTAAAAAAATACCATATGTAAACCCTCACCCAGCCACCCATAATGACCGGAAGCAGTCATCATTGAACACGATGGACGAAATATATTAAGGTTATTTCTTAGAGTTGACATTTATAAAGCCATGTCTAAAAAAAAAATATTGTTTTAAAGTGTTTTCTTTTTAGCTCCCCCGTAATGGCAGATCATCATCATCATCATCATCATCATAATCTTTCCTTTGCGTTACTCATGGACCATAGGGCCTCAAGATATTATTAAATACTTAATTATAAGAGTATATTTTTATGTAATATTCATGGAAAATGGGGAGGGGGGGGCCTTTTGCTCATTACGACTCTGATCTATGGCTCTAACACTTCAATCAAAGGTGCCCCTGCTCCATAATGGACTGTATAGAAGCCATACTTAGGGCCCACCATTTGACACCTGCTCTGAATCGAACACGTATCCTTTATGAATGGCGACCGCATGCTATAAGCGATCTGTTCTGATGAGCTTAAAGACGGCGTAACAGAGTTGCCCCCCAACCCCTCACGAAAGTGCCATTTTGCTCTATCTGGCAGGAAGAAAATTAGAGTTTTCACGATAGCCACAGGACACACATTGAGGCCCAAAGGAAAGTCCTTTTAGAAAAGCGCAGAAGACCGAAAAAAATAGACCACCAGGTGGACAAAGTCTTTGTCTGCATTAGATGTTTAAAATAGACCCGTCGCAACTGGATTTTGCGTGGCCGTGTGAAAAACTGCTTTCATCCTTAATAGCCAGAATCGAAGACTTTACCATAAGTTCACTAGTCCAGTGTTTCATAAACGTTTCATAAACATAAGTGTCCCAAGAACCATTGATATTTCAAAAAAAATTTTAAACAAAAATTTTCAACTTTTATTTCACTTCAGTTCCCTACAACCTATTAATTTGCAGCAGGTTTTTCTTTTTTTATTTTGAAACAAAAAAAAAAAAACAAAAAAAAACAGGAATGACCCCACACTAGATATTAGAATTAAACTTATCAATCTCGTCCTGCTATCAAGATGAAATTTACACTTAAAAGTCATCGTGCTATAAGTTACCATACGTTAAATCTGTACTTTAGCATAAATCTTTTCTCGTAATAAATAAAAATGCAAAATTTTGAATATGTTTTAATTTTTTTCCAAAAAAAACTTAACTATCACTACGTAGGATGGCTTAGAATCCTAAATACTGCTTTTAAGGTCATTGGCTAAAAAACAAAATTCCATTTGTGCAGCTGTTTGAGAAAAACATTCATAAAAAGGCTAAAAAGATTCTAGAAATATAAAAATACTCTTTGGATCAGGATTTCATGATTTTACCATCACAAAAGAAATACAAGACACCGATAGCAAAGACAAACACAGAAAACCTTTTGTCCCCCTGGTACTCGAATCATAAAATAAAAGTTAACGATCTACTCTAAACATTTCACATGTAAATTATGAGTGAGTCTGGTGTAAATATATATTTTTATTTGCTATATTTAATTATGTTTTTTTTGTGTAATGCAGAAACTGTTAGACCAATTTCCTTATGGATAATAAAAATTATTATTATTATTATTATTATTATGTGAAAAAAGAGCGAGTATTCATTATCTGGAGCTGCCAGTGTCGAGTTTCATTAAAGGGGAACAAAATTCATCGTAGTCCCATTATCAGTTTCCACTGAGGAATTTTCTGGTGATATGGCAGGTCTGCAACAGTACCACCCTCTGACAGGCAAAGAGAATGTTCCTAGGAATGCCAAGGGCCTTGAAGGTATCTGTGAGGTCGGTTGTTATTATCCCCTCGGTTGATATAATCATGGGGTATATTGTTGTTTTAGATAACTTCCATAAACGCTTAATCTTCAAGCCTAGGTTCCCATATTTTCGTCGTTTTTCTATCTCAGTTTTTCTTAAATTATGAGACAGTGGTACGGCGATGTCAATAATGGTATATCGATTTTTCGGTCAAGATAGGCCTGTCCCAGTACAGCAAATGATCAGTAGACTCGAGAACCTCTTGTGGTGAGTATTTGTAATAAGGAGGAGTATCATTAACGATCAAATTGTGTGTCAAAGTCAACTGCTGGTGTTTGAGCTTTTCAACTTGGTTATGGCAACCTAGGTAGGCAGTTTCCGATAGGGCTGAACATCCTGCCATTATGTGTTCAATAGACTAACCCACATTTCCACATTTTCGGCATTTGTCAACAATATTGAGTTTTAGGATATGTTTCTCGTAATTTTTTGTTCTAATTACTCTGTCCTGTATTGCTGTGACAAAGCCTTCAGTTTCAGTGTAGAAATGACCTGCTTTGAGCCACGCTAAGGAAGCAGCCTTGTCAATGTTGTCCCCATCTAATAAAGCCGGGATTTTCTGTGGAGTATTTTTTTCCCATTGGCGAATCTCATGCCCTACGTCGTCCAGGCCGACATTAACATCAACATTGTGTAGGTTCAGAGGGGTTGCATCATAGTCGTATTTCCGTAGGAAGGAAACTAGTTCGTTGCAGTTTTGATTATTATTATTATTATTATTATTATTATTATATTGTCACTACTATTAGGTGACATTTGATTGTGCATATTAGTGTAATTAAAGATGCCTAGTTTCACTTGAGTTGTTGTAATACTTTGCATCTCGTATAGGTCTATATCATTAGCACAGCACAACAGTTATTAATATCAATCAAGTAAGACCTTGATCAGCAGACACTATTTATTAGCACTAAAATAAAATAACAGTTCACTGGCAATTCCAGCCATCAATGAGATCACATGAAATAATTCACATAATTATACAATATAGTCCTAATAGAATCTCATTAAACACACAGCTAGCAATACTTCAATGCTTTAATACTTAAATACATAAGACACGCCTGTCTTCCTTAAATTACATGGCGTCTACTGCTTCTTGACCATGTGGTCAGCTCTCGGAAACGAGATTTTATTTTTTTCTCACAATGCAACTGTGGCCCCTTGATCCCCCCGTGCAACATCATGCTCTCCATAAACAAGTGTTTCTCGTGCTCCACAACCAATAGATGTCACTAGCTATCAAACTATGATGTGACAAATATCAGCTTTGTTTATCTTTTTCTTTTCCTTTTTTTTAAATTTTTGCTTGTTTTTTTGTCTCAAAGACAAAAGCTCTGATCTCTACACATCGCCAATATTCCGCATTGGTTCTAACGATAGATATGACGATAAAGTCAGATTGGATGATGACTATTCCGCCTGTGAGCAGACCTGTAAATCACTTGGTAAGTTAATAGATATGCTTCGAAAATTTAATTAGAGCTGGTATAGGGCATAAGCAACTAGTCAGCCGCCTAGAGCCTCCAATTGATGAAAGCCTAGCACAGGACTCAAACAAATATTTAGAGAAAAAAATGGTTAAACTTGGATTTATTAATCTAACGCTCTTTCTAATGTCAAACATAGTAGAGCTCTATGGTTCTAAGTCTACTAGTCTAGCTCTAAGTCTCTTTCTAAACTCAAACACTTGAAGAACGCTCTGTCTACTAGCTCTAAGTCCTACATCATACAGGTATGCTTTTTATTAATTGCGTACTTTTTTTGCTTCAGTCTTAATTTTATATTTGCATCTATTTAATATATCATTTGGGGCCATCAAATTCACTTTGCCTAGGGCCTCGAGTTACCTAAGGCCAGCCCTGATTTAAGTATTAATTTCAGTACTTACGATCTCTATGGCAATTAATGTAAAGGGCATATGTTTCTGTGGGCAGCAGTTCAAGGGGTAAATGGAGATATACGTATTTAAGTGTCAATTAAACTTATTCTTTGTCTCACGCAATGAGTCTTATTCGCTGTCTTTTATAGCTCTTTTCGTTTCTGTCTCATCTAATCCTACCCACCACTCTTGCCGTCCTCCTTGAAGTTTGTGCTGGGATGAAATAGCATTCAATTTTAAAGAAACATCTAGAACAAGGCAATATACATCTATCCACATTATACTTGTGTTGTATTATGTCATTTAATAAGTTTTTTGTTTTCACCGTACCTATTCTATTATCTTCTTATTTTATATAATACAGACGTTACTTCAAAAAAAGAAGATGATTACGTTCTACGCGTCATGCATTTAGTCATGCATATTAACCAATGACCTAAACTCCGCCCAGTCACTGGTTTTCCTGGCTAGCTCAGGCAGCCCATTCCATGCTCTAATAGCGCTAGGGAAGAAGGAGCTTTTGTACAAATTTGTCCTAGCATATGGAACGAGGAATGTGCCTTTATCTTTGTGTCTTTCAGAGTATTTTATTAAATTTTGTTTTTGTATTTGAAGATTATGGTTCAGTGTTTTATTTAGAGGTGTTACTCTAGTCAAATGTGAATATTCGTTTGTTATGAATCTCACTGCTCTATTTTGTGTCTGTTCCAGTTTCTTAATGTTTTGTTAAATAACATTTTAGTTTTATGTTCTTATTTGATGTAAGGAAATTTCTTCTAATAAACCCTAATGCTTTGTTTGATTTTTTTTTTTATAGTTTCATCAATATTGGGATTCCATGACAGTTTTTCATTTATTATAACACCTAGGTATTTTGCGTTTTTAGTCTGTGTTACTGGTTTACCATGAATAAGATAAGTGGAATAAATTTGTTTTAGTTTTTTTGTTACTCTTAAAAACTGACATTTTTCTGGGTGGAAAGACATGCTCCGATTTGATTCCAATTTCTTTAATTCATCTCCTTCAATTTGTAAAATATCTGTGTCTTGTATTGTTTTTATTGTTCTATATATTACGCAATCGTCTGCAAATAATCTGACTTTTGTTGCTGAACTAATGCAATTTGGTAAATCATATATGTAAATTAAAAATAGTAGTGGACCTAAGACTGTACCTTGAGGTACACCTGAGTTTACTGTTATTAGTGTTGATTTAGAGCCATTTATTTTTACAGTTTGTTCTCTCCCTATCAGAAAATCTTTAATCCACTGATGCAATGGACAATTAATGCCGAAATATTTTATATTTTTAAGCAAACTATGATGCATTGTATTTTTTGTTGCCAGTGAAACTGGATATAGATAAACAGAATGATAGAACTATGCAAGCATCATCAATTTTAGAGCAGATCTATGCACAAATTTGTGGTAAGTAAAAAAAGGAGAATTAGGCCTAGTTATGTTCTATCTATTAGTCTTTATCTACACATAGAAACGCAAGGGTCCTGATGTACAGACATATGATTAATTCTCACTATTCACGTATAGAAAAAAAAAAGAAAATTTAAACAGTTACTGAATTCTGTGTGCCTTTAACAACTAGGCACCTTTCACGATCAAAACTGAAGCGTTTAATTGTACCGAAAACGATTCATTATAAGCAATTATGAAACAAACTTTTAAAGTTAATCAGCCATATGTAAAAAATGCAATTTAATATTTTAGCCTAGATTTAGTAAGTAATTTCCTCAGATTCTAATAACGCAGAGTTATCGTAGTTGGTAGAGTGTCAGACTCTAATTAGAAGGTCAGTTTTTTTGACAAAGGTTAGTAGGTCATCGTGGGATCTGTATTAATCCTGTTAATTATTTCGTCATTCATATATATATTTATCACTCTTTATATCAATCTATCTATCTATCTTTTTATCTATCTATCTATCTATCTATCCCTAACCCTATCTATCTATCTATCTATAAAAATAAGGCTTGTCTTCGAGCCTGAAGATTAGTGAGGAATGCAGTATTTTCAGTTACTGCGAAGCCCGGGGTGTGATCTATATATTTTGCCACATCCAGGGCAACCATAACCATTGTCCGCAGGTGGTCTCAAATGTGTATCCGCGGCCTTTGTGGGCGACATCCAGCTGTCTCGTCCTGAGGCCGCATGCAACCAGGTGCTCTCTTCTATGCCAGCTAAGGAAAAATGGCTCCTAAGCTGGTCTTTTAAGCGTTTCCGAGGGGCACCTCTGTTACGTCGACCACCTCACCAAAAGAAGACTGGCTTTGACATACGTTCGTCACTCATACTGGATACGTGCCCTGTCTTGCGTAACTGTCGGATAATAAGAAGTCCCTCTATACTGTATCACCTAGATGGAGCGCTAACATCTTTGGTGAAAGCGCTCTAATAGTCTTAGTTGCTTTCTGTACATATATATATATATATATATATATATATATATATATATATATATATATATATATATATATATATATATATATATTAGCTATGTGTCCACCCGGCTTTGCTCTTTTGTTTTAGAGGCTAAGAAGAGAGGCTATTGGTTTTGTGTGGAATGTCCGTCCGTCCGCCCTGTTTAGTTCTTGTAAATTAGAAAAGATAATGAAAATCCAACCTCATAATATTTTAGACCATTCAAAGTTCCGATGTAACGGCTACTTTTTCTTGTCCGAAAGCGAAAAATCCAATTTTTTAAATCTATTATGCCATTTTTTTTTCATAAAAATACACCATTTTTACAACTATTCACTTTTAACAGTAACAAACACTTTTTGTAAGGGAGACAACCACGCTCAATGTTTTTAAACACATTTATGCACTTAATTTCGATCAAATTTTTTTTTTTATATATTTGTATTGCAAAGTTATGCCTTATTATCTACTACATTACAAAAACAATGTTTACTTTTTTGAAAGAGAAAAAATTTATTTTTCTATTAATCTATTACTATGCACATAAGTTTAAAACAATAATTAATAACTAAATTTTTATGTTATCGCGTGAACTGTAGGGCATGATCAGAACAGAAGGAATTTATTTTACTTTTGAGGCTTTGAATAAGAGATTCACCCTTTACAAAACAATTAGATACTCATTATTAGACATCAGATAGGCTAGGTTCACATTTAACTTCACATGTACTTTCACCTATCCTTCGGTCTGCTGGACCTTTGGGGCACCACACTTGATCTGTCAACCTTCTTTCTCCATTCTTCTCTGTCATTTGTCTTTGATAGAATTTCATTCTGATATTCTTTCTGAAAATATTGAAACCTGCCTTTTTATCTGCCTGGGTAGACAACTTCTGATAGAATTTCATTCTGATATTCTTTCTGAAAATATTAAAACCTGCCTTTTTTCCAACCTGGGTGGACAACTTCGGGGCCGATTTTGAGTTTGTGTTTCAATACAAACTGTCTTTGTAACCTTGTTTCGTTCTGTTTTCGTTTGGATATACTATGATATTTTGATATATGATACTTTGATATGGCATCTATGCAGTTTTAATAGTTAAAATCCATGTCAAAATGCATCATTAAATCTTGTTGAAGTAGGGTAACTTTACATATCATAAGGTCTATCTAAAAACATTTATGCCAAGTTTCATCAAGATTGGTCAAACGGTTTTGATTTTTATTCGGGGTATACATACAAACGTACATACATACATACCTACAAACATACATACATACGCCTTACTTATATATAAACGTACTTTAAACATATTTTTACAGTCATTACTGGTACGTAATTTTGTTTATGAGAAATATAATATATATATATTGCTTTTGAAAAAATCCTTTCTTTACAACAAATAATTTTAATTTTGAAATGTTGAAAGATTTTTTTAAAGCGGCTTAAAAGCCATAATAAAGCCTTAACTATTGTGTTGCAGGCATGAAGAAGAATTCTACAATTCACAGTCGTAAACGTGGACATTCATTTTCAACTATACAGATGATGTATATTAATAGTAAGCTTCTATTTTTGTAGATGTTCTCATTTTTTTCCCTTTTTATAATTCCTCTTATCAGCTTGTAATCTCTTCTTCGGGTAGAAAAAACAAACGGGTGGAACCTTAATGGGTTAACACGGTCTCGAAAACAGCTTTAAGGATTTTAAAAAATATATTATCAGTCGATTTATATCTTTCCGAAAATAATTACTACCTAATTAGCCACACTGGGAAAACTCTAGTTTGATTGTTTTAACATTTCAAAGTATTAAAAAAGTAATTTTAATTTACCTTGTTGTCTAGGTCATGTTTATATTGAACAGGCATACGCCAGCGGGTTTTTCATCTTGAGGGTCTTTTTTATTAAATAATTTTATAAATAAATAGAAATTCAGGAACAGTTTGAAAATTGTCCTCTGACTCTTAATCCATATGCCTATCAGTTTATATATTCTTAGTAATTTATAAATTCGTTGAACTATTTGATGGTTGGGGGGCGAACTGGGAGGGGTAAAAATGCTTTTATATAATTATATATAATTAATTAATTATTGAAAGAGAAATTGTAGCTTTTACAAACTTTGGTTAACTGTCCATATGAGGCATTGTCTTCAATAAAAGAGTTGTTACTTCTTTACATTGTCTACGACCTAAATATTTCTTAAACATTTTCTGCATTGTAAATAGGTTTGTCACTTAAACTATACATTTCGATCTACGATTATTACGTTTATTGAATATTTAAAGCTATATTTGTTATACAAATATATATACCGATAATTTCTTTTATTAGCATCACTTTGTGAGAGTGTCAAAGACAGAGTTACACGTTTTATTTCAGGTATGTGTAAATATGTTTATAGTAAAATAAATGAAAGAAACCCCTAACTAAACATATGACCTGCAAGACAAATTATGGAATATTATTGATAACATATTTGATACTAGACATATATTACCCGCGGGTCTTAATTTTCGTTGAACTATTTGATGGTTGGGGGGCGAACTGGGAGGGGTAAAAATGCTTATATATATATATATATATATATATATATATATATATAATTAATTAATTATTGAAAGAGAAATTGTAGCTTTTACAAACTTTGGTTAACTGTCCATATGAGGCATTGTCTTCAATAAAAAAGTTGTTACTTCTTTACATTGTCTACGACCTAAATATTTCTTAAACATTTTCTGCATTGTAAATAGGTTAGTCACTTAAACTATACATTTCGATCTACGATTATTACGTTTATTGAATATTTAAAGCTATATTTATTATACAAATATATATACCGATAATTTCTTTTATTAGCATCACTTTGTGAGAGTGTCAAAGACAGAGTTACACGTTTTATTTCAGGTATGTGTAAATATGTTTATAGTAAAATAAATGAAAGAAACCCCTAACTAAACATATGACCTACAAGACAAATTATGGAATATTATTGATAACATATTTGATACTAGACATATATTACCCGCGGGTCTTAATTTTCGTATCACTGTCGATATATCAGATAATCAAATTTACGATAGTCACTGAGAGTGTTTTGTAATCAATTAAACGAAATAATAATGCTATAAGTAAAGCGAATGTGTGCATGTAAAAGTAGTATGAATGAAGCTATCAAAATGGCTAATCGACATAACTCCATTTTTTCAAATAAAAACATTTGCTTGTAGGCCTACATGATAGACAAAAATTAATACAGACTGGAAAAAGGAAATACTTTATGTAACTTGAAAACATGTATTATCTATTGTTGTCGGATTTCCGAATTCTGAAAAGTTGCATGATCTTCAGTTTTAGAGATTAAACAAAACTACACTGCTCATAAATGCTGTATAATAAAGTACAAAAAATTGCAAGTCACAAATGTTCGTTTCATTAAACTCTTTTATCGGCCATTCTACATTTATTTATGTCTATGGCCTACATATATTTGATTAAAATATGAAATGAATAGACATAATTTTATATATTCATTGTTAAAGTATAAAATACATCCTGAGTGAGACATAGATCTAGATCTAGACTAATCTAGAGTTAAATATTGGCTTGGAGAGTTCATTCTGCGCTGCGAGAAGGCTTTGCTCTGCGCATGCGTGACCTTTTTTAGTACGCGATTCATGAATGAATATATCTCAACACTGCTTCGCAGCTTTAGCGAACGAATGTATGAAAAATGCTTGAGAAAACAAATTTGAATGTTAATTTGATTAAAATATGAAATGAATGGACTATAATTTATAATTAGTATATTCCCCATGTGTTTAATTATAAAACTATCATTTCGAAGAGAAGTTATATCAGCTTAGAGTGGAATTAGAGTTTTAGACCTAGAAATAGAGAGAAGTGTAACATTTCGCGTAATGTCTAATGAAAGAATGTTGTCAAGAATTCTAAATTCGCAGATAAAAGGAACGAATTTATGTAAAAATGCATTTGAAACACACATTTGAAGCTTAATTTTATTAATTACTGAAATCAAAAGACTATATTTTGAATTTTCATGTATCAAAGTAAAAAACTGCGCAAAGTGTAGTTTCTAAAATTAGATCTAGATCTAGATCATTTCGATCTTTTCATGTTATGGTAAATACACCCAAGATCGATGTAGTTATAATGCTTTCATAGAGTTGGTCAACGTTTTTGTTTGAGGGTCTTAAGTTTGTTTTAGGGCCACATTACGTACACTACGGTCTAAGTTAGTACCCAAGGAACATTTCTTCCACGTTTTATCAAGATTGGTCAAACGATTTTGATTTCTATTCGTAACATACATACATATATACATTCGCCTTACTTTCTACTTTATAGTATAGATAAATATATGTTACTATTTGAAAGTTATGAACCTTTTAGATTGAGGTTAATTTTGAAGTCTTGCTTCGTAATATATAGTAACCGTTGTCCGGTGTCGATCGTTAACAGTAGTCTTTATTTTCATCTTGGATATCTTACTGCTATCATGCAATGTTTGACGGCGCCTGAGCTTGGACTTAAAAGAGGCCTTTTGAGGTTCTTGCTTTCAAATCACAAAAAAAAATTGCCTAACAGTAAGCAGTGCCTATAAACTGTCTAAATCTGATTTCATTAAAACACGTTGAAAACCTAGTTTTTTTTATGTTTACTGTCATCTTTTTGTTATGTTTCTGTTATCCTTTGTAAGGCTTTGTTTCATTTTTGTCCTCGAATTATGTTTGAAGGTAACTGTTAAGCTACGAGGGGTGCTACGAAGAGCAGGGTGCAAGCACATCCGCTCTGTTATCAGCAGCAGGCGCCTTGGCTGGCTTGGCCACGTTAGTAGAATGCCAGTAGGTTGACTTTCACTAGACATTTTGTATGGCGATCTAATAGAAGGCAGGAGAGTCGCTGGTCGCCCATTTTACGTTATACGGATGTATGCAAACTCGACATAAAGCTCTTCAAAATCGACACTAGTAGCCGGGAAAAAGTGGCACTGAATAGATCCATTTGGAGAGCGAGCATAAAGGAAGTGTCCCGTATTGCAGATGTCTTACACAACAGAAGCAGAATGAAGGGTGAAATTGCAACCGCGCCTGGTGATTATATATATGCCTAACCTGCGACCGCAGCCGTGTATTAAGAATTGGCCTCTTTAGTCACACAAGAAGTTGCAAAGAGAGGGAAAAGATCGTCTCTCGAGACGTCAAATGCCACAGACAAAGGGTCTCAAAGCATTTTGTTTAAATTAAAGATAACTTATAAGAAGCTATGACTGAGAAAAAGTTCAAAAGTGCTAAAACAAACAAACCCCCCCCCCCACAAAACAGCGTATATACTAAAAATTTGGTAGACGAGACGTTTTCCAAACCTAAACCAACACACTCTGTCTGTCGTGTAAAAATTGTGTACACGTTATTTTTCCCACCACTCATTCTCGAATGGAGCAGAAACTTTGCATAATTATCCTTTGGCATTGACCAGAGACCAATAAGTAAAAAAGAAAAAAAAAAGTTTATTAGTCAATTAATTAGTGGTAATTAATTATTTTAATGCCAACAAGGGAAACTACTGATTCAGTATTCACAGGTATGGCTAAATTTGTTCAAATTAAATCAATTAAAAAAATAACAAATTAGTCAATTAATTATTGGTAATTATTTGTTTATATCAAATGATGGAAATTATTAATTATTATTATAATAGATATAGTTTTAAGGGTGAAGTTCTTTCTTTTTAGATAAGCTTTGTCTTTTATAACAGGATTTTGTTTTGTTTTACTTTTTTTATGTTTATCGACAGATACCATCTAAAGCCCATTCCCTTTCAGTTAATTAGCCCAGAATATATTAACTGCAGATGTCTTTATATATTGTATATATTTGTATACATATATATATTACACCATCCTGTGTAAATAATAATAAACCTATGCAATAACCAAGTATCATGAAGAACGCCTAGAAAAAAAGAAACATTCCCCTTTCAGGAAATGTAAAGGTAATCTGTTTCTATGGCCCACAGTTAATGAGGGTATCGTGCGGCCAGCATATGGAACAACCGCCTTTACTTTTCTTCAACTAATGTCTAAATCTGGGAGCACTCAGATGTGCCCAAAGATCCAGAAATTAAAAATTCCAGTCTTCACTAGGATTTGAACCCGGAACCCCTGGTTCGGAAGCCAAGCGTTTTACCGCTCAGCCAACGCGCCTCAGAAATATGCCTGGACATGGAAAGAAAAGATTTTTCTACATTTTCAGGTATTTCTAAAAAAATATAATAAAAGGGACTAAGGACCCGCTTGGCAAAGATTTGGCTACTTAACAAGAGGGCTTGAGCTCGATAGCTGAGGGCCTAAAGGCAACATGGAAGCTTTCTTCAAGTTACCCCAACACATACACACAACTGGTCCACAAAAAAGATTGTGTACTTTCTCCTGTACTGTATACTCTTTACACTAATGACATAAAAACATCTATGACTCAGTTAAACTCATTAAATTTGCTGATGATACTGCCATAGTCGGTCTTATTTCAGGAGACGAAACTCAGTATCGAAGCATAATAGAAGAGTTTACAAACTGGTGCACTGAGTCACTGACAACTTTCTAAAACTGAATGTCACAAAAACTAAAGAACTTTCAGAAAGAAAAATCAGATGATACACGAACTTCAGATAAAGACTACATTGATAGAACAAGTAAAATCATATAAATTTTTAGGCGACATCATTGATAACTAGCTCTCATGAGAAGACTGACAAAGAAAACAGCCCTGCGAAAAATCTTGGAAGACAACAGCCACCCGCTCCATCATAACTACGTCATGACCTCGCAAAGTGGGCGACTGCTGTCAATCAAGACAAGAACAGAGCGGTACCAAAACTCGTTCGTACCTTACTCGGTCAGACTATTTCAACACCATATTTGATTAGGAAACACATGAAAAGGACCAAGATGCCTGTGTGTAGTCGCTAAATGAACTCTTTATGTTGTCTCTGTTCTATTTATGTGTATGTTTCTGTTGTGATGTCTGTGTATGAGAAAAGAGTTCTTGTAATCACAACAAATTTCTATATGGATCAATAAAGCAGTCTTAGTCTTAGTTTTATAACATTTTAAAAAATGTAACTATTTGTTTAATTTAATTTTTTATGTTTAAGATTTATCAAAGTATTCTGGAACAATCGGAGGTGCTAAAGAATTTGAATGTCCTAAACAAAGGCGCATTGACGATTACGATTCTAAACTCAAAGAATTCAGGAACAATTTAGGTACTTTTAATTTATACATAGCACTCAATTAATTTTTTAATGTTATTTTCATGCTTTGCAATTGATATTTCTTTTTTTTTTTATTTAGAATACTATTTTACACAGCGGAAAACACCAAACCGAATTACTATTTTCGTACTTTCACTTATCCATTAGTCTTTTAAACCTTTTTTATGGCACCTGACATCATGACACATGACATTTCAGCGCCCTTATCAATTACACTCTGTCCTTTGCCTTAACATTGTTAGCCAAACTGCCACAACACCCCTACGACGAAAGTCAAGGTACAGATGAGACTAGGACCTCTTTAATAATTTTTTCCATCGCTTCCTGTTCTCTTAAGTAAGACCTTTGCTAGCCCTTAGGATCTTGTGGAATGGTCATTAAGTTTTAGTTTGCGTTTTTATTGTCATCAGCAGTTCATAGTAACGCCATATATGCATTTGTGATCTTGTTTTGTATCCCTTTTATTTGTGATACTGATAAACGATATTGTTTTTTTCTCACGACTTTATCCATCTTCACTGAATTATGACTTGGAACAACGAACTTGAACAATGATCTGATAGCAAGCTGTACGTTCCATATCTAGTATGTCAGGATAATTCACGTCATTAATAATATTTTCTTTACGTTTCTTGAAATTCAACCGTCTACCATCTATCTAGTTCTAAATATTTCTAAACTAGATTTTTTTTTACATCAAGGTCATCTAATTAATTTAGTCTACCAATAAACAAATACCCCCACACACACATTTACAAACGATGACAATAAACTGGTCAACCCTAACACTCTCCGCTGGAGATGCGTCTGCAAAGAGAGAGAACTAGTCATTTAAAAAAACACACTTTTACTCTGTACATTTTTCAACCTGAAAAAAGTTGCAGAGATGCCGCTGAAAAAAACCTAGAGGAATCCCCCCCAAAAAAACAACTCTAGCTGGCTAACTAGGCTAACCTCTAATGCTTCAGTACTAAAAGTTTGAGAAACATTATATAGTTGTTCAGTAGCCATTAGTTAGCTGAACTGTCAACGATAAAGCTTCTAGATGTTATATTAATTAGTATTAAAATTTTACTTTGGCTTTTTATCCTTTTATAAAGCTCTACCCCTATTGCCGTCCTCGTTTCATTCAGTAGGTTTTCCGGTAACCCATAGTAAAAATTGTGACCTTTTAGTGGGGAAGAGAAATTAAAGGGATAAGTACCAGTTAAATGTTATTAGAGTAGTTTATTATCAGATGATAAATGAAAAAGTAACTTTTCAAATCCAGAAAAATTAATGAAAATGATAAAAATTATGTAATACACTAAAGTTAACGAAAGTATATTTTGCAAAGCTGCTTTAAATTTAAGTTTATGTATTTTTAAACACTAATATTTATTATTGTATTTTAGAGGTTGAAATTGATTTTGAAAACTCTGAAGAAAAGTGTACGAAAAACCCAGGACATGCTGGATTCATACCTGTCAAAGAACTGAAGACGTCCCATTTCCCTGTCAATTACCAAGATCAAGACTTGGTAGATTCCGTAAAACTTTTAGGTGAATTAACAGTCAAAGTCAGTGTCTCGGTTGCAGAAGGAGTACGGACTGCAAGTGGTAAAATTATAGACATCACACAAAATTTACATAATATAAAATGCCCTTGTTCAGGCTGTATGGACTCAAAAAACCCAAGAGAAAATTGGTGGGAGATAGAAATCCTGACAGTGACACACATTGTAAAGGAAGATGCCAAAAACTCGAAGTGTAGGTTATTTTACGACACCAGCGACAGTTCGTTAGTAAATGTGGAAGGTTTGAGGGTCGTGAATTCTTCGCAAAATAGCGACATCTGTAGACTCATCTGTATCACTTGTGATGAAGCGTTATCCAATCGAATTAGTGGCATGCTTGACAAATCCAGCGAGCTTTATGAGAAAGTCTTTGAAAAGTTTTGGGATGTTAAAAACGCAGAAAAACTTGTTGTCATAGTATCGCATCCGCATGGCACCCCCAAGAAAGTTACTATTGGTAAGTCAGATGAGAGAAAGGAAATTTCTGATGGTCATAGTGTTTTAACATATTCAACAAACACATGTCCAGGAAGTGCTGGAGCATTTCTGTATATCTTGTAGTAGTCATTGCAATATTTATTCACTTGCAATTTTGTATAATGATTAAAGTACAAGTTGATATATATATATATATAATCTATATTGTCAAGGAAGTGCTGGAGCATTTCTGTATATCTTGTTGTAGTCATTGCAATTGTAACTTTGCTTTGTTTTGTTTTATTCATGTACTTTTACTAATGAGTAATATTGAAGTAAAAGATTACGATAATATAATTTTACGATGACTTACTTTCATGAAATTTTAGCTCACTTTTTATCAGCTTTGTAAAATGTTTTAAATGTTTCGGAATTTCATTCTGAATTTAACATAATTTACTTCCTAGTTCAAATCTCCAGCAGTACGACAACGGAATGCAGCGGGCAGGGTATGAACGAAAGTCTTTTGCGCATACCGCAAGACAACGCAGACATCCAGGCAGCTTTTAAGTTAATAAATATATTTTTCATATATCGATGTTTGTATCACATTTACCTTTAGCGATCCTTTAATCAATTAAACCTTTTTGGTATCACACATGATCTGTCGAGGTTTTTCACCTTTTCCCACTGTCTTTTGACTTGACTAGAATATTTTCTTTGATTGTTTTTTTATATTCCTTTCTCTGTATGCCTCTTCTTTTTTGCGTGTTACTGTTCTTTAAAAGAAGGTCTTTGCGAACCATAGGACCTCATATTGAGGCCTTACAGTTTACGTACGCGTTTTAAGCTTGTTGTCAGCAGACCATCGTGGTGCCCAAATGTCATTTTGATCCTGTTTCGAATTTCCTCATTAGGGATGCGGACTTTGTAGGCGATGATTTTCTTTTATGTATTAATGTCATAATATTTCCAACGTGCAACAATTATAAATACATTACGCACATTATTACTTTTTAGTTTAGTAAAAATAGCACCCGGTTTATGTCATAAAACTGCTATTTTTTTCATCTCTTAATGCATAATAACAATTATTTTTAATTATTTTGAAAAGAAAGATTATATTTCATTATTGAAAGAGAATGTTTACATCGTATATATCAATTAATTTAAGAAGATAGATAATTGTCTAAATTGAAGTTGTACAATTTATTACCAAGAGATTATATACATATCATAACAATTTAATCAAGACTAATCGAAGTAATACCTTAAAACCATTTTAAAAATCGATAAAAACAAATTATTCATCTTTTAAAAAATGCATAACAGACGTAGACCAATTGCACTTTTCTACTTCAACTGTATTACACGGTAAAGGCAGATACACTACACAATTTATCTATAGATACTTATCCGCTTTAGGTAACTCCTTTAGACATTAGACCATAAATCCTACTCGACTATTTGTTAAAATTGCTGAGAAAAAACGTCATTTTGAAACAATTTAAAGCCATCAACTACGTTGATGAATGGTCTTCTTTCGTTTATTTCAATTTTAGAAAATGTTTTTGTTATATTTCATTATTTGTTGTTTTTTTTTTTACAATTTATTGATTTCGCCACATCTGTAAGGAATATTTTTCGTTTGGGTTGCTGTTAAAATATGTATATTTTATTAATCTGTTGTAATGTGTATTCTTTGATGTAATAAACTTTAGTATTTTTATATATTGTAATCATAGTGTCTCATACCGGAAAAAGTATATTAATACATAGTAATGTATATCCGCATACATTTAAGCTACCATCGGCATATGGAGTTAGAAGGAAGGAATCTTTACAGTAGTGTAATATAATTTACCATTAATTAATCATAAGAAAATTACTGAACGGTATTTAAATGATTACTCCTATACTGCAATACATCGTCGTCCATTTTGTTGTAACTCTAAGGCAAGCACTCAACGAAAGGCAGGAGGTCATAATAAATGAGTTATTTATTTACAATACAAACAGGCGTGGACTTCAGCTATCAAGTTCTAGAGTGTCTTATCTTAAGTGACACCAGTCCTTCTCTACCTAAATACCAGTACAAACCATCGACACGCCCCAGGTGCTCAACACAGTTCACAGCACAAAGGACGTTCTCTTGAGTCAAGACAGCTCAAACTTAAATAACTTGCAGATCACTCAAGCCTGATCCACAACAGTCCCTCTTCCTGTAAAATAAACATGTCTTCTCCACTACTAGTGTTTAATAGTGCTCTAATGCGCACCATCAGTGTGGCGCGGGAGCGGAGTTACAACAATACATTAAAACTACTAATTTTAAACATAAGTACTACAAAAGTAGGCCATAAATTACAGACAGAAGCTGCATTCACTTCTGCGCGGATTATTAGAACCAATCATCACAGTTCTGAAACAACATTACATCGGTGCCAACTATTTGTCGTCAACTTAAGACCACTGCTATACGTCTCCTTAATTAGCCATAGCCGATCTCTGGCATTCTGCTTTTCAAGCATCAGCTATTCGAGATAGTGAGTTCGCATAAATGATATTTCAGTTAAGTGTTCTCGAAAATGATTAATTAATTTATTTATTTCAACATTTCTACCTAAATCTCTCTGTATAGTTTCTTAATTATTTTTTTTTTTTGGAATAGATTGTATACATGCTTATATCATTTTCAGAGCGCTATGGTATAATTTTATTTGTGGACTAGTGGTGGTATGGGGGTATCTGGGAGAAGGTTTACCCTGCTGCCTAAAGACGCTCAGTTAAAACAACTCTACCCGAGTCAGGTGTCGATCCTCGAGCCCCCTTGATATGTAGCCAAGTCAAGTTCAAGAGTACTTAACCTCTAGGCTACACACCCCATTTTATCTTTAATGAATGTTTTGTATTTTACTTTGCAATGTAATGCAGATCAAACTGCAAACAAATAAAAGATTTAAGTGCGGAAAATTCGTCCTTAATACAACAATATGTAATATGATAAGGCTTTTAATTTTAAAAAAAAACAACGCAATAAAATGTTTTGCCTGTTGGTACGCATGAGGAATAAAAAACTGCGTCTGGATACGTCTTACGCATCTTCAACCATTTACTAAACGCAATTTGATTTACTTAGTTGTAGCCAAGTTTATGCGGAGACCAACAGCAAGGTATGGATGCTGAAATTGAGGAAAACCTAAATGTGACTCAACAAAAATGGCTAAGTCGGATTTTAGGAGTCAGTTACAAAGATCGGGTCTCAAACAAGGAAATTCTATACCGCACTGGGAGTCTACCACTTAGTGAGGTTGTGACAGAACATCGCATGAGGTTTGCAGGACATCTTCTCCGACAGAATGAATACCAGGAGTTGCGATGACATGGGACGTCCTCGTATAACTTGGCGCCACACTATTATGAAGGACGTTAGAGCAGTGAACACCAGTTAGAAGAAGGCTTCAGACATGGACAGTGGCCAATCTTTAAGACAGCTTGCTGTCCAATGCGCTAAAAGGTGCGGAAGGTTCTGAGTCTACAAGTAAGTAAAGAGGCTGATTGCACAAATTGTTTTGTTTTGTTCAGTTAAAAAAAAAAAAAGGCCAATCAACGTCAGTCGAGGTACAAATAGCAAAAGAAAGTTCAACATTTTAATTACATAATGATTGAATTTAATTATGCAAGGGCAATTATGTCATGGCAATTGAACTTATTCAAAATCCAGAAGGTTATATCGCAATCTCTATAAACCTCTTATTTAATTAGATAATAACTCAAATGTAGTAGGCCCTAAGTTTAAAAACAAGAAAAATAATTATAAAGAAAAACTTTACAAAAATACATTTTTAAAGACTATACCTCCATTGTACAACTCAAAATATAATATAAAGTATATAAACCTACTAGACTTTATAATATTCTGAATTAGAAAGCTGCATCTTATATTGAAGACACTGGTCTAGATTAACACTTATCGTAAGCCTTAAAGTTTTGTACACGTTATTTTTCCCATACCCAATCTCGTGTCAAGCTTAAATTGTACACACTTATTTCTTTAACCCGACAAAACTACGCAATGTGGAGCGTGCATAGAACCACCACTGGCAAAGACCTGTCCATAGATGTTTCAGACATCATGGAGGATGTTTCTCTTCATTGGAATAAATTAGTGGGAGTGACTACTGATACCACAAGAAGTATAGCTGGATGTCATAGCGGACAGGCAGTAAGAGTTATTAGAAAAATTGTCAGGTTAAACAGAACCTCTGTGACAATGTCAAGCAGCAATACCATTCAATACAACAAGAACAACCATTACAACATCAGTACCATCTATCTTCAAGGAAAACATCCTTACAAAAAATCCCCCCAACAGCATCGAGAACCAGCATTACCACCTCTCAACAAGAAAAGCAAAGTCAACCTAACCATAGATATTGGCAACAAGAAACGCACCGATGCCCAAGGGAGCAACAACAACATATTCAGCTGTCCCATTCACCAACAACAACAACATATTCAGCTGTCCCATTCACCAACAACAACAACATATTCTGCTGTCCCATTCACCAACAACAACAACATATTCAGCTGTCCCATTCACCAACAACAACAACATATTCAACTGTCCCATTCACTAACAACAACAACATATTCAGCTGTCCCATTCACCAACAACAACAACATATTCAGCTGTCCCATTCACCAACAACAACATATTCTGCTGTCCCATTCACCAACAACAACAACATATTCTGCTGTCCCATTCACCAACAACAACAACATATTCTGCTGTCCCATTCACCAACAACGACAACATATTCAGCTGTCCCATTCACCAACAACAACAACATATTCTGCTGTCCCATTCACCAACAACAACAACATATTCAACTGTCCCATTCACCAACAACAACAACATATTCTGCTGTCCCATTCACCAACAACAACAACATATTCTGCTGTCCCATTCACCAACAACAACAACATATTCTGCTGTCCCATTCACCAACAACAACAACATATTCAGCTGTCCCATTCACCAACAACAACAACATATTCTGCTGTCCCATTCACCAACAACAACAACATATTCTGCTGTCCCATTCACCAACAACAACAACATATTCTGCTGTCCCATTCACCAACAACAACAACATATTCTGCTGTCCCATTCACCAACAACAACAACATATTCAGCTGTCCCATTCACCAACAACAACAACATATTCAGCTGTCCCATTCACCAACAACAACAACATATTCAGCTGTCCCATTCACCAACAACAACAACATATTCTGCTGTCCCATTCACCAACAACAACAACATATTCTGCTGTCCCATTCACCAACAACAACAACATATTCTGCTGTCCCATTCACCAACAACAACAACAATACTGCAAAAAAGAACAACAACTACTACAATATCAGTATCTAACTCAACAAGAGCAGCAAAATAAACAACAGTAGTATTTATTGCATCAAGGACAACCAAAAACAATAGTACCAGTTACCTCAATGGAAACCAATCCAAAAACATTCACCCTAACAACAACCCTTAAATCACCCACAGCCATTATAGAATGATGTTCATAGGTAATAGGGAAAAGCTCTCAACACTAGCAAAATAAACACATGTAAACAAATGTTGACTAAATTGTGTAATGCTAAAACCGAAGCCATTAATAAAAACTGTCTTCAGGACTATTCCATATAGATCTAGGCTTATACTATAAATGTAGACTCAGTCGGGTGGGGGGGGGGGGGGGAACTAGGCATAGCCATTAGAATATTACAGCTAGACAGAATTAAACTATTAAAGTGTGACAATTATGAAATAACATTGCTTCTGGAAAATACGAAAAAGTGTAAAAGCACAAAGGTATTTTTATCGAATGGTAGGAAAGGACGCTTATCTGCTAATACCACAACTATGAAAATATTCCATTGAGCTAAAAATGTTTATTTTCAGACATCCATTGTGTGACATCCTGTGAATGTGAATTAATATGAACTAAGAAAACTAACAACTGTCTTCAGGACTATTCCATATAGATCTAGGCTTATACTATAAATGTAGACTCAGTCGGGTGGGGGGGGGGGGGAACTAGGCATAGCCATTAGAATATTACAGCTAGACAGAATTAAACTATTAAAGTGTGACAATTATGAAATAACATTGCTTCTGGAAAATACGAAAAAGTGTAAAAGCACAAAGGTATTTTTATCGAATGGTAGGAAAGGACGTTTATCTGCTAATACCACAACTATGAAAATATTCCATTGAGCTAAAAATGTTTATTTTCAGACATCCATTGTGTGACATCCTGTGAATGTGAATTAATATGAACTAAGAAAACTGACAAAAAACTGTAAGAAAACAAAGTTTAAGGACCAAGTGTAATGTAATCAAACCCTGGAACCAAGCCAAACCTCACTCGTATAATCAAAATGTAGAGCTGATGGATTAGTCGAACATCAATTTTAAACTTGATAGAGTTTTAAAAATATAATCTAATAGCCCCCACCAGGATGTACCAAGCAAAATATTAATGACAGTAGAAGAGAAAATTAATATTCTGATCCACGCAGCTATTCAAATGTTCGGAATAAAACAACTATTTAAATTGCCGAATAAAAACAAGAGCTATCAACCTTGGTGTACATACGGGGAACACAGTAAGGAAGAGCAGATTGAAAATCTGAAGAATTCGAAACTAAAGAAACCATATCAAGTTTTAAACTTCATAGTAAAAACTACAAAATTGATATAAATACTTCCGTAACAAAACATGCTGTTAAGATATGAAATTTTTTTTATACAAAAAAATTAAAAGGAAAGAATCCTTGAGAATATTGGGGCGTATTCTTAAGTAAAAAAAAAACAACTAATAATAATGTTAATATTGACGACTATTACTAAATCTTTTAGTCTCAAAACGAACCATTAAACAGCCCTAGTAAATATAGCTCGTCTCAATACAGAGCCATTTAGTCCTGACATTGACTTATCAAAACTAAATGGAGAAATAGCAAATAATCAAGTAATGAAATCAATTAACAAAGTCAAAACCAATAAATATTGTGGGCACAAGAGTCTTAACGAATATAAAAATAAAATCGTAAAACTATTTAACGCTATATTCACTTCAGGAATCTTTCCTGAGATTTCGTCTATTGGAATCCTATTTATAAAAAAAACAAAGGCTGTAGGAATAATCATGGCAAACCAGTAACACAGACTAAAAACGCAAAATACCTAGGTGTTATAATAAATGACAAACTGGCATGGAATCCACATATTGATGAAACTATAAAAAAAATCAAACAAAGCATTAGGGTTTATTAAAAGAAATTTCTATAAATCAAATACGAACATAAAACTAAAATGTTATTTAACCTTGGTTAGGCCAATAATAGAATATGTATCCTCTGTTTGGAACCCCTAAACTCAAGAAAACATTAAGAAACTGGAACAGACACAAAATAGAGCAGTGAGATTTATAACAAACGATTATTCGCATTTGACTAGAGTAACACCTTTAGTAAAATCACTAAATTTAGAAAGCTTTCAGGACAGAAGACTCAAAAGTAAAGTAGCAATTATACATAAAACACTGAACCATAATCTTCAAATACAAAAACAAAATTTAATAAAATACTCGGAAAGACACAAAGATAAAGATCTAGAAAATTCCAAGTGTCGTCAACGAGCTAGTAATTCTTTTTCAAAAGATATACACAACTGTCAAATATCTTGGAAAATCGTCTAAATAAAACTAAAATAGACATTCATATACAGAACATATGCAAATAGTGATCGAACACATTGCATTTAATAATAATAACAATCTTAATTATACATAAGAAAATGTGTCTTACACTTTGTGCATTACACCAAACAAAACATTCTAAGTATAGAAAATCAAAATATACATTCACGCCAGACTCACTCTTAATTTACATGCGAAAAGTGTATATCGAATTGTTTCTATTTCATGATTAAATATCCTAGTTAACAAACGATTTTTTGTGTCTCTTTGTCTATGCTATTGGTATCTTGTATATTTTTGTGATGGTAAAATCACTCAGTCCTGACCGAAAGGGTGATTTTAGCGGCCCCCGAAAGGGTAAAAGACGCTATTAGTTTTGTGTGACCTGTCTGTCCGTCCGACCCGTTTAGATCTCAGAAACTAGAAGAGAAAATGAAAATCGGAGATCTTGATATTTTAGATTATTTAAAGTTCTAATGCAATGGCTACTTTTTTCTTTTCTAAAAGCCAAAAAGCTAATTTTTTAAATCAAATATGTAAGCTATTTATTTTTTTTATAAAAATACACCATTTTTACAACTATTCACTATTAATAGTAACAAAACCAGGAAGCTTTTTAGTAAGGGAGATGACCATTTACCATTTTTTAACACATTTATGCAAATGGCTTTAGATTTTGGTCAAAAAATTTTTTGTTACAATTATATTACTAAGTTATGTAACTTCTGTCATACTAAATACTACATTTACAAAAATTTTTAAACTTTTTTTAAGAAGAAAAAATCTATTTACTATGCAAATAAGTTGGACATAATTTAAAACAGCAATTGATAAGTAATTTTACATATTTTCGCGCGAACAATAGCATACACAGGAGGTACACTGTAACTAAACAGTCTTACTAATATATGCAAGTTAAATGTTTCGAATTTTTGAAACTTTCATTTTTTTTTTATCACCCAACTTCCATTTTTCTATCTATGAAGAAATGATTTATTAATTAATGATAAAATGTAGGAACAGATTTAATAAAATTAAATAAATGATTGCCTAATCAAACGGTATTTCGCATTGGACTCTCGTTTGATCGTCTTGATAATCTCAGATTCATACCCTGCCCTCTGCTATTCCATGTCGTCCTTCGGGAGGGTTGGGCTAGGAAGTAGATTTTCTCCAATTCTGAAAGCACATGTCTAACAAACAAAAGCCTTATGTCATATTATGTCATATTTCCTATTTGTGATAGAAATGCCACTTTTCGATTTGAATATATTGTTTTCAATAAAAGTGATTCAAAAAACTGTTATAAATGCTTAAAAAATCATAAGAATAAATGTTTCGCTGTAACTAATTACTTAAATGAGTATCATTGTTTATACATGGCGTTATGTATCGTAAATGATAATTCCCAAAACTCTTAGAGTTGACTGTAACCGACAAATCCGCTGTTTATTCATACGCCATCTTTGTTGATAACAACATTTACTAAGCATATCAATTATTGAGCGGTATAACTTATATAATATACATATTAACAGGTGTCTTTAATTAAGTGAAGTGTATAAGAAAAATGTAAAAAGTGAAACGCACTATACAATTTAGAAAAAAAAATATTATTGAAATTACAAAATACATATCACACATTATGAAAGAGCTATTTATATATAATAATATGCCACTGTAACCATTTCTACTTCGATTTAGGACGTGGGTAAAGAGAATTAGTCTTCCCCAAAAGTCAAGGTATGTACAGGCACCCAGTAGCTATAACAATGTTATATTATATAACATTATAACAATTTTATATCATTTGTCACAAAATCACAAATCAGCACGCCCCAACTGCCTGAAAATTTTCTAATAAACGACTCAAAAGTCGTTTTAAATTATCTATACATCGGTGGTAAATGGATTTGGCCAGAATTTTTTTCTCGATAAAAACATCAGAAACATTTATGCATTCATCACGTTGTTCTTTATTGTTCATCTCAGTTCCTTTTTTTATACAACCAACATGAACTGATGGCTGGTTTTGCACAAGACCTCCAATCTGAACCGGGAAAGCTCCGCTACTCCCTCTACAAGTAGCAGCCTCATATTGAGCATTGTTATGGTTCGTCTCTACTCTGGGCCCAATAGTCACACGTTTGCGTCCGCCATGCGGATGCGAAACAATAATCACTAAAAGTTCCTCAGAATTCTTTCTCATTCTGTAAGTATACTGAAGTGTCTTTAGTAACTCTGTAAATCTTTCAAAACTATTTTGCAGTCTGACCGTGATATCAGTTCTACAAATGTTACACTTTAAATAGATCGTCTCTTTGCTTTCATAACTTTTTACCAACTTTTCCGCATCAAATTCGATGTTTTCAGGGTCTTTTGAGTCATTGAAAAAAATACATGTAGTAGTTGGCTTCTCTTGATCATCCGGATGAGGTTCTGTAAGAACATGTGCTGCTGTGCTAATTTGCAGTACTTTTAAAATATTAGATGAATCTGAATTTTTGCAACTTTGACATTGACATATTTCAGAACTATCAATCTTTTGGACAAAACCAGTCCCAACTTTGTCTCCTGAAACTATTTGAACTGTTAGGTCAGCTTGGTGCTTTATCAACTCCTTAAACTTATCGACGTTTTTACGGTAATGTTCTGGAAGATTAGACGATAATTCATACTCATTAAGACATTGTTCTAAGCTAAGAAATTTTCGATGGCCTGGGTTCTTTTCGCATTCCTTTAAAAGGTCTTCATCTACTTTTTCCTTTGTAGGAAGTTGATCTTCATCCATAATTTAAGCATCAGGTAAAATCTAAAACAATATTTAAAAAAAAGAATAGTATATGTGCATCTAACTAGTCGCTTAAATAAACAATAAATGGCTGAGCATTCACTCAAACATACAAACGCGAACATTATTAAGCGTAAATATAAAGAATGTACCACATAGCACACAATAAGTAAGTAAAAGAAATATATTGGAAATAATATACATATATATATATATAGGTCAATATATTCATGAATGTTAATCGATGCATTAAATTGTGCCAAGTCATCGATTTTCTTGACTGACTATAACATCTATTTGCTATCTTTTGAAAAATCATCAATTAGTCCTATTATTTGATTTTCAAATTATTCGTATGGAGTATGAACATTATGTTTATCTAAGTGGTTTAGGATGTTGCTACATATTTTGTGTTCTATGATTTTACATGTGAAGCTAGTGAGTGATTGATTGTTAAGTGCATTGTAGGTAATCAGTGTGCTGGGCAACTTATGACGGCCAAAAATTTGTCAAGACAAAATTGGAAATGAAATTAGGCGTAAAGGATTTTCTAAATTTGATTTGTTTTTAAAAAAATGTTCTCTTGGTTCATATGCTTTTATACAGTTTCCTTTCATATATTTTAAGATCAATTTTGAAATCAAACGATCTCTTCTAATAAAATATAGCAAGTGAAATAAAAGGGGAAAAAATGCGAAATAGGGAAATTAATTGAAATATATGTAAAAGGAAAAAAAAAGGAAAATTGATTGAAAATTAGTTCTTATTACTACAATATTTATTTTCCGTGAGGAAATTCTTCTTATATTCCAGCATTACTAAAAAAAAATGTAGGCGATATTGCTAAGTGGTAAAGCGATTTGAGTCTTAGTGAAGACTGGTATTTTTAATTTTGGGATTTTTGGGTGCCTCTGAGTCCACCCAGCTGTAATGGGTACCTGACACTAGTTGGGGAAAAGTAAAGTCGGTTAGTGGTTGTGCTGCTAAGGAAAACAGATGACCTTTACATCGTCTGCCCTATAGATTGCGAGGTCTGAAAGGAGATCTTTACTTTACTCATAAAAATACTTACGAAAACAAACAAAAAATGTATACGATCACACACAAAATGTTCGTTCATAACGGAAGTTTACTGAAACGTTACGTGTGATAGTTGGATTTCATTCATTGATATAACTGCTAAGGAAAGAACAGAGTTAGAGTTGTTCTGTTATTTGTTGCTTCTTAATGTCATCTCTCTTGTGATGTAAAATGTTGATATCCCTACTCACAGGGTGTTTGATCTTGCGTTCTTACAAATATTTTTCCTCGGTGTCGGAGTGCGGTTTGTTTGTTGCCAATAATCTTACTAGCACCATTTAGGATTCTATTAAGTTTATTTAACTTTGGATGTTCAGATTGCTAAACCAATCAGATATTTTAAAACTTAAATGTTACAGTTGTGTGTTGGGTATAAGATTGAATTTTTCGCTAACACAGATCTAGACTAATAATATAATTAAAAATCTGTGCGTTTAGAAATATTTTTACAAATTGTTTTAGTTTAGCTTAATGCCATGCCTTAAGCTTTCCCAATACTCTAAAATCTTATATCTTGTCTGGACCTGTTTGGAAAAGGGATAGCAGATAGAAAGGGGTATCTGGGTGTATGTTACCATGATCACTTTCAAATGCCTTTTATAAACAAAAAAAAAAGTTGTAAGACTTGAATTTCAACTTGAGTCTCAAGCCTCCTGATGCCAACACGTTAACCACTGCGCCATCGAAAGACGAAATATGGTTTTACAGTTATATATTGTTAGACAAAGTATAAAAGAGACGATTTCAAACTATACCACCCTAACCCTAACCCTAACCCTAACCCTACCACCAAGGCCGTCCAGAAATTTTTTTTTCCCTTGTTCGATGCCAAACAAAATAATTAATTACCAATATCTTATTAAACAATTATTTTTTACAATTGATTCTTGTCTTGTCAGGTAAAAGAAATAATTATGCAAAATGTCAACTTTATTCGAGATTGGGCTAACGGAGGAAATATTGTGTAGAAACGTTTTTCAGATGGATACACGGAGATGATACAAGGTTTATCAATATGCCATATTCTGTATAGTGAGAACAAAAAAATGATATCTATAGAATTGCTTTCATTAAAGATGGTTGGCCAAGGAATAAGTTTGAAAATATTTCTGTATTTAAATTAATTAAAGCAAAAAAAAAAAATATGATGTATTAAGGCTATGATAAATAATGCAAGAGAGAGAGAGAGAAGGGAGGTAATGAAACAATCTTTCATCTTTGGACTTTCCTGAGTAAAGAGAATCAATAGTTTTTGCTTCAGATTCTTTAATGTAAAGGAAAAGTAATAGTATAGGCCTATTATGGAGCGAAGAATGGTGACATTTTGCTAAAAGTTGCTATATATCCAACTAATTCTGAATCACATTAATTAAATGGTTGTATAGCAATAGATGTGTTTGTACTAAATTGTTGCTGTTTTGTTTTTTTCTTTTTGTATGAATTACAGACACTCATTGAAAACGGACCAGATTATTAGTGAGGTGTAAATCTAGTCGTGAATCTTAAACTCTGCTAGGTTTTCCCGGCAGATTCAGACAAACCTGCTCTAAAATATTAAAAGTAGGCGTACACCCTGTGCCACATACCGAGTTAACAATAACTTAAATAGGCAAATTCTCTTTATAAGCTTATAATAATAATCCATAAGGAAATTTGTCTTACAATTTGTGCATTACACAAAGCAAAACATTATAACTATAAACATATATATATACTTTCACACTAGACTTATAATTTAAATGCGAAAAGTTTATATCCGATACTTTCTATGTAATGATTTAATTGCCAGTTAACAAAGAGTGTTTTTTTGTTTATCTTTGATATTGGTGACTTGTATCTCTTATTTGACGGTAAAATCACAAAATCCCTATCGAAGATTTTTTTTATGGAATCGTTTTATCTTTGTTATGGATGTTTGTCACAATCAGTTTTTTTTTGCAAATGATTTTACCAGCAACAGTTAGGATTCTAGGAAAATTAATTTTTAATGTTCAGATTGCCCTACCAGGCAGTGATATTAAAACTTAAAATATTGCAGAAGTGAGCGAGATTAAACAGAGCCAAGGCCTTTTCAACAACATTAAACGAGGACAGTTTTTTTAAATAATCGTAGTCGTGCTTACCTTTTTGGCTGATTTAATCAGTATTTGCCTGTGAACATGAATTTGATATCTAAGCACGAAGGTATTTATAAAGCTTTTTAGCGTATAGACTAGCAATAACAATATAAGACTGGATATAAAATTCTCATCTCGGATCATATATTTGAACATTTAAGTAATACAATATAATTGTAATTGAATTTACTCAAACTGGTTCCCGGTCACTTCATCCCAGGTCATTTCATCTCCCGGGCGTTTCATCCCCTGAAATGAAGAAATGACCGGTCACCACCCAAACTAATGCTTTTGCCAATTGTCTAATAGAATGGAGTAACTTAAATGTACAAAACCTACCACATTCGTGATAAGAGAGAAAGAGTTTAAAAATGTAAAAATACCTGCAATAGTTAGATTTTGTTGATTTACTTCAGTATAATAAAGTCATTAAGCTTATAATCATATTTACTTTAGTATTGAAGAAAACTTGATGTTTCCATTTTACATTTTGCACATTTCACTAACATGTTTGTAACCAGAATAAAAAAATAACTTTGGAAATTCCCGACATCAATTGTAAATTGTTAAACTTTAATGTCGCCTTTTAAACGTTTCAATTTAATGAAAATATATATCAGATTTTCAGTTTATTGTACCTATAGACATATATATATATATATATAAAAAGAGAGAGAGAGAGAGAGACTGAACAATAGAGAAGATATTATCAATGGAAAAATAAGAAAAATGATAGATTTGTATGTTAGACAGCAGTTATGAGCAGTATAAAGTAAAAGTATTTATAGGTTGTTGTTTTTTTCAGCCATAATCTATATAGCTAATTGAACCTTTTCTGTATTATTATTATATCTCTTTTCGTGCCTACTATGTCAGGCGGGCATAATGATAATCTTTTGTAATTTTTTTAAAATTTTAGTTTATTTGGGCATTCTGTTGAAAAAAAAAATTGTAAATAGATGTATTCAGCTTTAACTTGAATTTTTGCCTATGACATCACACTTCTGTTTTATTTTTTTAAATGTCATTTAGTCTCAAATTTGGCTAGTAGGCTACTAACTGAGAGGATAATAACACTATTACTAGCACACAATTACTTTGGATGGCTGGTTCACAGAGACAGTAGAGCCCAATAACTAACCTAAGAAGTATCATAAATAAAAAATGTGTCATAGCAATGATAAACAAAACAAGAGTTTACTCCATACATTTCAGGAGATTTCTTTATCAACAAAAACAAAATCATATTTCTACTCAACATTTGCTATACGATAATATGGAAATGAGATCTAGCTTATAACAGCTTATACTGTCAGAGAAAAACACTCATTTTATTAATTTTTAAAATCCTTTACATCTGCTTACCAGACACTACTAGCAGAAGACATCCTGCAATCCACAAATCCTATTCAAGTTTATAGACCTACATTGCAATGTCTTTAATGGAATTGTGTAATATTTTGTGCCTAGTGACAGACATTTACACAGCTAAAACCAACCTGGAAATCTCCTCACATCTCAAACAAGACTAAACCAAGAATCTTTAACTCTAATGTCAAGGCTGTCCTACTGTATGGTTCTGAAACATGGAGAACAACTGAAGCGACAACAAAAAAAGGTACAGACCTTCATCAACAGATGCCTGAGAAATATCCTAAAAATACACTGGTACGACAAAGTAGAAAACTTAAAACTGAGGGAGATGAGTGGACAGAAAAATATAGAAGTGCTGATCTTAGAGAGCAAGTGGAGATGGATTGGTCACACCCTTAGAAAAGATACCAGCAAAAGGGTTAAGCAGGCCTTAGAATGGAATCCCCAGGGAACAAGACTCAGAGGAAGACCAAAAAGAACATGTCGAGGCAGTATACTAGAAGAAGACGAGAGGACCGGGAAGAGCTGGAAAACCATTAAAAAAAAAAACAACTAGCAAGAGACCGTTGAGAGTGGCGTGTTTTTGTCGAGGCTCTATGTTCCATGAGGATTTCAAAGGAGTGATGATGATGATAATGATGATTAACAGAATCTCAAGTTTTATTTTAAAATTGTTTGTGCGAAAGAACTTGTTAAATATTTTTATAGCTATAAACAAGTGAAATACTTTTTTCCAATATGATGAAAGAGCTACTTTTTGATGCTGTTGTACATATAGGCCGATACTTTTCCCATATAGAAAATGTAAATCCTTTTGCTGCTGGATAATAAAGATTACCATGATTATGAAATAACAATACAGAATCATGTTCGCTAACATTAAACGAGGACAGTTTTTTCAGTAATTGTAATCTTTGCTGCCCTTTTTTGCTGATATAATCAGTATTTGCAGTAAAATCTAGATTATTGTCTAGAATAGTGACAAGGTATTTAAAAATTTGCACTATTTCAATAGTCTCTCCAGCTACAGAAACAATCTCATTTTCCTTCTTTTCCCTACGAAAATATAATTATTATTATTATTATTATTATTATTTAAGACATATTTATTTGGAATCTCTGTAATATCATTCAGTAAATTAAATAATTCACTGGTAGGAATAAAATAAGTGTGCAATATATTTGCTACATAGAAAGGCCTACAATTATTTCCAATATTACAGAGCAACGTAATTATTTACAAATATATAACACACTAATTGTTAACTCTTTTTCTCCGTAATTATTTTGCCACGTTCGGATAGAGTTATACATGTTGCTCATTTGTGTTTCCCTACCTTGTTATGATTAAACTTCAATAACTTTTGTGTGTAATCAGGAAATGTTATACTAGGTTTATAATTACAGAGTAATACTTTTATGTAACACAAATCTGTTTTTGTGGCCTACGGTCAACTACCAACCGCATTCTCTTTTCCAGAACTAATGTCAGGTACCCATTAAAGCTGGATGGACTCAGAGGCCACGAAATTAAAAATCCCATTCTTCACAAGGATTCGAACCCGGGCCTCCCGGTTCAGAAGCCAAGCGTTTCAGTCATAGCGCCTTCCATTTTTGAATGACATAGTAAAGATAAAACATTTTTAAATGTTTGTCTTTTTGAGGGTTGTCTTATGAACATATTGTTATATCCTTTATATCCTTTAAAGGAAGCACCTCAAATCAAGGGAACAATAACAATACAAGTTTAATCAAATAGATCCCAAAGCAAGGTGAATATCCGCAACCATCCAAAAACATCCCACTTACTCTTCATTTTCTTCCATTCATTCTGTCTTTTTATAGTGCGCTGGTGCGCAGCCATAGAGTCACTACAGAAAATGAATATTACAAATTAGCTAATTAATTACTGGTAATTATTTTGTTCGATACCAATTGTCCTAAGGAAACTAATCCTTCAGTATTTACATGTACGGCTGATTTTGTTGGGTTTAGTCCCCTTAAATATTAACGCTGTTTCTCCCTCACGCATTTTCCAATCAAATGGAAACTTCAAACATTTATTTATTGTACCTAACAAAACACGAATCGATAAAAAAAATTCACAATTTGTCAATAAATTATTGGTAATTAACTATTTAGTTTGATATGGGATAGGGGAAATAGCTCGTACTTTATCGACAGAAATCGTTTTAAGGGCGGATTTCTTTCTCTTTAGATTAGCTTTATTTTTTATTTTTTTTTTATGTTTTTAAAGGATTTGTTTTTTAAATTTGACAATGGTTAGCAGGTCATCGTGCAGTTCAATCGCTGTATTAATACTGTTTCTAATCTCTTCATCCGTGATGTGGTCTTTGTAAATTAAACAATTGAAAAAAAAAACAACAACACAAGGATAAAGACACATTTCCAAATGCTAGAACGTATTAATCTTACCACTTCAAGACAACCTTTATTATTACGTTGGAACACTTTTTTACAAAGCTACTCCTTCGCTATTGCTATTAAAGCAATTTATACGACTTCTTTACGTGAAGCTGCGTACAAGCGCTATAAAGACACCCTTAAGAGCTCCTTCAAGGAGTGGGATATTGACATTCAAAGCGCGGAAGCACTAACTCTCGATCGATCCTAATGGCGTGAAACTGTGAGTCTCGAAGTCTCAAGAAGAGTGGCCAGGGTGAAAGAGCGCCTAACCAACAAAAAGTTGATGGAAGAAGCAGGCCTATCTTCAACTGACCAAACTTACCCATACACGTATGCGGCCGGCTTGTTAAATCTACGATTGGATTGTACAGATATGTTCGAGATCATAGGATATGATAAACATGCTCATCTTCGATCACGAACGAGGTATATTAGAGCATGGAATGGTTTGCCTGATTCAGCCATGAATACCAACGACTTGGCAGAGTTTAAGTCATTGATTAACGTGACTAGATTGTTCCTGGGACACGCGCAGGACGTAACAATTTACTTTGAAGTCACGTCTGTATTAAATAAGATAAGAAGATAGATAGTCTAACTATTCTTCAGTGGTCCAGATACTGACCATGAATATCACGATTTTAAAGGGAGCAAAAGAATTTAGATTTAATAGGGATTTAGTTGGGAGAAGTGGTGTTTAGGGATAAAAACAAGTTTCTGATGGACATTGTGTTTTAAAGTATTCAACATGCATATGTCCTGGGACTAACTGGAATTTTTAAAAAAATATATTTTGTAGAAGTCTACCCATTAGTATGTCATTGCAAAGCTTTTATTAACTCACTCTCTGCCTGTTTGGTGAAAAGTTTAAGCATGTTTTTGTTCCGGTTTCTCATTCTCGGATCAAGTTGAAACTTTACACAATTATCAATTGAACCTGACAAAACAGGAATCAATCAACAAAATTAACAAATTAGTTAATTTATTGTCGGTGATTATTTATTTTGTTTTATATCGAAATAAGGAAAATAAATGCTACTTAATGAGATAGATGTGGATGTATATATATGGATTTAATCCCCTTATTGTGTTTTGACACGTTATTTTTAACCCACTTCAAATTCTCAAATCAAGTCAAAATGTTTATATAATTATTCATCATCAATGACAGTACACGAATCAATCCGAAAATTCACCAATTTAGTTAGAATAATCAATTTTTTGACATAGCAGAAATGTTCAGATAAAGTAAAAGTTTCCCTTTCAGACCATGCGGTCTTCGGGGCAGATGATGTAAAGGTCATCTGTTTCTGTGCCCCAGGTTAACGAGGGAGTCATGTGGCCTGAAACACGACAAATGCTCATTGCGCATTTGAGAAAGCTAAAAGCATTTTCAATCTTCAAAGATTTATTATTGGTACTCTGGATCATTTACAAATTGAATGGCATGAGTGATCCAAGTACGCTTAATGTGTCTCTTCTTTGTTGTTAGAAAAGATTTTAAAGATGAGTGATTGAAAGGGCGAATGTTGTGGTCGATAGATATGATACTTTCAAAGTTTTGATAGATTGATAATACATTGATATCACAAAATTGTTTCAATGTCTTAGTACATTTATAGTCTTAAGTGTTGTTAATTTTTAAAAGACCATTTAGTTTGGCGATTTTATTAACTGTTTTAACAAGCCAACTATCTAACTGGCACAAAGAAGAAGCCCATCAATAGAAGACAAGAAACCTGAACTGATTTGGTCACATTGTAAGACACGGCTGTTAAAAGTACCTTTCAATGTACAGTCAATGAAGCCAGAAACGGCCTTAGCAGAGCGCGGGGTGCTGGGCGCATATAATATGCGAGGCCCTTGAGCCTATATATACCGTACCACGTCACGCTAACGGGCTCGTCCGCCTCTAACGCTGTAGTCCGTGTTTCTGCTACTTAACATAGTACTTTACGTTGGTACTGTACTTTTGGACTTTCACTAATTGCAAACTGTATTGTAATAGTTATGCATGAAAGATTTCGCCTTTTAAGGTAGAAAAACAAAAGACACTTTCCATAAAAAATCAACACACTAGGTAAATAATAACATGAGCTAAGCACGCTGTAATAGGAAAGAAAAGTTCTTGTGGTCTATAGGGCAGATGATGTAAAGGTCATCTGATTCCTTGGCATACGGTTATTGAGGGTGTCATGTGGCAAGCACACAACGACCAACCGCCTTTTTCTTTTCCCTAACTAATGTCAGGTACCCATTAAAGCTGATTAGACTCAGAGGCGCCCGAAGATCAGGAAATGAACAATCCCAGTCTTCACCAGGATTCGAGCCCCCGGACACCGGCTCGGAAGTCAAGCGCTTTACCTCTCAGCCACCGTGTTGGAGGCGGAAAGTAACTATTAAATACGGAAGAGAATCAGCACTCTTGCAACAACCAAAAATAGTTTCTGAGACGGTCATAGACGAAGTCCGTCACGAAACTTTCTACAGTTCATGAAACAACTACAGCTGTCACTTGACTTTCGCAGATACGACTTTTTGCTATACCACGGGGTTTCAAAATAAATAATGTAAAAATAGTCCCGTGTGTTGTTTTTTTTTTTAATTGTATTTTATTTATTTTTTTTATTTTTTTTTTTTAACACGGGTTTCCCAACGGCCACAGTAGCCTATTGGGAAAAAAATGAATTCATCATCACCAAATTTTCTAAATGCTTAATGGCCGAAATAACTGTTTAGCACATTCACTGGTTTAATCAAAACCAATCAATATAGTTGCATTCAATAAATAAATGCATTCAAGAAATGACGGAGAGCCTAGACAGAGAGGCACCCAAAATTGGCCTCCGCATAAACTTGGATAAGACTAAAATTATGCGAGTGCGATATAAGGCAAAGGGTGTCCCCGTCAGACTTGGCGAGTCAAAGCTTGAAGAGCTGGACAAGTTCACGTACCTTGGCAGCATCATAACAAATGATGGAGATGCTTACCATGATGTAGAGTACCGAATAGGAAAGGCAGAGAGCATTTTCCAAAGGCTGCAGCCTATTTGGACTAGCCAAGCCATTGGACTCGAGACAAAAATACACCTTCTCAACACAATCGTCATTCCAACTGCTACATATGCATGTGAGACGTGGAAGTCATCTGTCAAAATTGAGAAAAGACTAAATGTGGCTCAACAGAGATGGCTGAGACGGATTTTGGGAGTCAGTTACACAGATCGGGTCTCAAACAAGGAAATCCTATGCCGAACTGGGAGTCGAACTGTGACCTAGAAATAGAATAGGTCATAAGACCAGTGACTTCCGCTGTACTGGCAAGTTAGTCGAGTGATATTTTGTGGTCCCAAATTAGACTACCCAGGCTATTAATTATAACCTCTAGATATATAACTTACTAAGACATACAAGTAATAACTTTGAGATTTCATTACAACTAATAAAGAGTTTATTAAGAACAAAAGAAAAATAATTCAAAGAAAATGGGTATAATGGCCAACAAAGGCAAGTCAAATAATGAAGAAAAAGTCAAAATAGTAGGGCCGGTTCAGTTCAACATAATCATAGAACTGCCGTCACAGAGGCACAATAGTCTCTCAGCTCAAAACAAACAATGGGTTACAATAATATCATACGGGAATCAAAATAGTAGGGCCGGTTCAGTTCAACATAATCATAGAACTGCCATCACCGAGGCCCAATAGTATCTCAGTTCAAAACAAACAATGGATAACAATAGTATAATACAGGAATCAAAATAGTCAATGAGATACACAACTGTCTCTTCTCAAGGCAAAATTTGGTCTTTTACATACGACCCAAATCTGGTCCTTATAAAAAGAACACATACAGGAAAGGATAAGAGACTAAGTAGACATAATATTTACATAAACCAACTTATTAACAACAAATAAATGAAGTCTACTTAGCTCGTTAGTGAAAGATACATTCCCATAATGTGGCACACTCCTCTTGATTAACACAGTCAGAGCAGAACATTAAAACTATCATATAAACATTATGGAGATTTAGTTCACAATAATGTACAGTGGTCAGCTCAGAGACTGAAGAGGAAGTGGCCATTGTAAACAGCTGACAGGGACTTAAATCAAGTAATAAAGGGGGCTAACTCTAATAAAAAAAATAAAGGTAGCCACCCTTATTGTCCCTCTTGTTGAGGTTGTGACTGAGCGTCGCATGAGGTTTGCGGGACATGTTCTACGTCAAAATGAATTACGCACACCAAGAGTTGCGATAACATGGAAGCCAAAACAAGGAAAGCGCAAACAGGGACGCCCTCGTGTTACTTGGCGACACACCTTCATGGAGGACCTCAGAACAGTGGACACCAGGTGGGAGGAGGCTTCAGACATTGCCAGTGACAGATCTTTATGGAGACAGCTTGCCGCCCAATGCGCCGAACGGCGCGGGAGGACCTAAGTCTAAGTAAGTAATCAATATAGTAGACCTCAACTCTGAATTGCGACGTCGAAACCTATGTAGACCAACAGCTCGTTGCCCTTTCACAGGTCGTGACGTCAGCAACAGTAGGCAGGTAAAAGTTATTAAGAGAATGGGTAATAGTTGTTCAGGAGATCAAAGTGTTTGGGGATGTCTTGTGATGCTGTTCGTATCCAGCAATAATGTACGTGTATACAATGTAATTTCGCGGAAATTATAATTACGTATAAACACTACATTTCTTTATAAATTTTTGTTTTTCAAAAGTTGCATTTATGCAATATAAATGATTTATGACTCTCATGTAGAAATACCGTAGCCTTGCAACTGGTTCAGACTTGATCACTATACGTTTTCCTATTCAAATCCAATTGGATGTTGTTTATTTACTAAATCGGAACCAGTGAAATCCGCCCATGTGGAGTGTCACCAGAGAATGCAGACCACGTCCTCCAAAACTGCTCTCTTTACCGAGAGGCCCCTATTAGACATTAGCCCCAAATCACCCCAATAGAAAGGAAACTATATGAAGAGCTCCTTGATTTGGAAACCACTGCGCAGTTCATCTCATGTATTGGTCTACTCATCTAAACACTCCAACATAACAATGAGAACGAAGAAGAAGAAGAAGAAACAATGTTAATTGGTCGCTTCCGGCTACTTGTTTTAATAGACGCCAAGGTGAACTGTTAAACATGATAGCCTTGTAGAATTGACAGGTCATAAGGTGCTGTCTTTACCGAAACTGAACGGTATAGAAACTAAAAAAGTCATGTTAAGAGCTTGCATGGTAATTGGTAGCATATCGATGCCGGGATGGCTTCCGTAATATTGAGTACCAAGTCCTAGTTAATGAGAACTAATCTGGATTGCGAATCTGAAGGTGACAAGGAAATCTACAATGGCGGGGCCCCCTCAGGCGCGTGGCGTGGGGGCAGGGCCGGCCCTACCAATGCGGGCCCTATGCGAAACGGATTGCGCGGGGCCTAGTCTGGGTAGGGATAAGCATAAACTCAAAATAAAGATTATTTTAGTTAGAAAATACTTTCGTCTTTGCAATAAATTTTTAATAAATGAAAGCTCACAATGCTGTTTTTATTTTTGCCACAAAAAATGACAATTTTTTCCTTTTTTCATGAGATTTTAATAATTTCAGGATTTTTTAATGACTTTTTTTTTGCCTTTTTAGGAAGATTTCCTTAAAATCAGGAGGCCGTGGAAACCCTGTTATTATATATAAGTTATAATGGTTTCATTTAATAATATACACTTATAATTAGCGCGGGGCCTATGAAGGCGCAGGGCACACTGCGACCGCATAGGTTGCAGTGCCTTAAGTGTAGGTACACCTAAAAAATCTATTTTCGTTAATACTTATCAGACATTTATCACACTTGTATGGTTGATACAGTAACTCATCCTGATTTTAAAAACATAGAAAAAATGTGTTTGACTTTTGTGGTTGCCATGGAAATGGCCGCCATCTTGTTTTTTGTATATGATTTTCAAAAATGCTATTTCTCTTTAACTAATAGACAAATATGAGTCAAATCTTTTTCATTTGAAAAAGAAAACAACAAAAAATAAAGTGACATCTCAAAATTTATTATATTTTAATATTTGTTTTTAACATATAACTGTAAAGTTGATCATTCATTTTTTAAAGAAAAATATAATTTTTTTTTGCATTCATGTCAATAGAAAATGAAAACCTAACAATATATTTAAAAAATCAAGATGTCACATGAAAGTATTACAATAGATCTTTAAGTACTTTAAATTTCATGTAAATATCTTTAATGGTTCTAAAGATTTATAAATTTTAGTGAATGCATTTTTGGAAAACGGCCATTTTGAGAAAAACTGATTTTAAATAAAATGATGTTTGTAAAACTAAGTTAACTAACTATATTTGAATATATAACACTTGTAAGTTAAAGAACAACATGTAAACTAGTGTTATTCAAAATTTCACATCATTAAACCAACTAGTTCTTAAGTTATAAGACTTTTAAGAAGACTAATTAAGAAAAAACAGAAATGAGAAAAAAAAAGCAAAAATTGAGAACTTACATAAAAGATTTTAAAATGTCTAGATTAATATGAAACTCCTCAGCTTCAATAAACTGCAATTCTTTAGCTGCCTTAGCCTCCTTTCTTAATAACAGTCTTCTTTTTACAACTTGTTGTTTTTTATAAGCTGCATTTTTCAAGCGTTTCTTAAGTCTCAATAATCCAAGTCGCTGGCTACTTTTGCTTACCTGGCAGTTGAAAAAACTTTTTATTTCACTACCAAAAGAAAAGCCAAAATTGAATAGTCCTACTGCAGCTAAAACAGAAAAGTTAACTTTTTTTTAGTGAAGAAAATCTGGATTTGCTGCAAATAGTCCAAATACATGAATGAAAAGACTCATTCGCATTTTGAGTTGAGCCAAGCAAACATCGCTGTAGAAGTTGAGGCTCTGACAATCTTTTGTATATAGGCTTCAGATGTTCTGCTAGCAAGTCATAATTGAGAGGCGTATGTATATGGAGATTGTGTTTACCAGGCTTTACATTTTTTGCCTCACAAGATTTATAAAAACACCAAGAATCTGCACCTAAAGGACACAGATGATGTATCTGCCTCTTATCGGTCGAAAAATTGTGATACCTGCTCGCAAGTATAGCATTTCTCATTTGCTTAGCATCATTGTGTTTCCGTATCGCTCTGGTGTAATACTTGGACAGTTTTTTTATTGTTTGTTGTGTAAGTTTTCCTACACCATTACCTCCAAGTGAAATTCCTTTCTTGCTACAATCTGTAACCAAATTACGGAGTGCAGTGCCCATCCTTTTCCCCACATGGTTGACACACTTTTCTTTTGTTATAGGTACATCTCCATAGGGTTTTATTTCACAGACTTTATTAAAGGATTTAGAATCACCATCTGACATAGTGGTGTAGCGAAATTTGAACTTCTCAATGGATCTCCTCCACAAGATCTCGGCCGCATGTTTCCATCATTCCAGACGATCCTGAAAAATATAAAACAAAAAGTTAATGGAAAGACAATAAACTTTTTTTAAATAATTTAAAAAAACATGTCAGTTTAAAAATAAATCTAGATTTTAATTACTGTAAAAGGTTTCAAAACAATACAAAAATTTCTCACCTGTATAGTTGATATCGTAATCAGGTTTGTGACCATCAGCATTACAATAAGGACACAGAAGAGGTGAAAGCAATTTTTCAATTTGACTAATGTCAATGATTGTTCTATATGCTTGTTTAGCTGATTAATCATTAAATAGATAGCTCGAGATTGCAATGTCCATAGCAGGAATATCAACAGTTTTTTTTTTGGAACTTGTTTGCATAGACAACAACACTGATGAGTTACTTGGAGTTGAAGGAGCTGGTGTTACTTTGTCTAGATCTAGTTCATGATCTTTTCGACATAGGCCTACAGTGTTCTTCATCTTGGCAATCTTGCGAGCCTCTAGAAGTTGTTTACTTCTTTTTTTTTAATCTTCCCATGGCTAGCACTAGAGCTAGAATGTCTAGAGCAGTGGAGCTAGATTTAGATGATAGTAGACTAGATGTGATGACAGATGATAATTATGGATAAGACTTAGTCGTTAGATCTAGTCAAGCTCAAATAAGAATGAACTTGAAGAAAATTACTGAATAAGTCACAATCGTAGAAGTCTAAGCTCTAGAATATTATCAATATAGATCTAGACTATATATTTTATATATAGAATCTAGAGTTTAGATAAATCCAGACTAGAATTTAGTAGAATGATATGATATCCAGGCAATCCAGCAGAGTCGCCAGAGAGACTAGTCTGACTAGCTATAGTATTAGATCTACAACTCAGTCAACTATAAAATGTTGATTATTCTACTTACAAGATGTAAGAAAAGCAAGCACAGAGCATATAAAACGTTTATTTTAAGATACTAAAACTGTTTAGAAAGTAAATGTTAATTTTTCACATACTATAATTTTAACACGCTGTAGTCGGTTCAGCCATTTATTTTCGATAACCTGAGGTACACAAAGTCGCTAGGGGAATCCTAGGAATAGACCAATCAGAACGCAGCATTTATAAGGGGTCTATATTTACACCAAAAGTAATCAAAAAGAGTACGTAAGTTTCTAAATATAGCGAAAATGTGCTAATAAAAGATTAGGAAGTGATGCCAAATTTTAAAAGACATTTGGACGCTGAACAAATTGATACCAAATATGACTATTTTATTTGCAATGCACAAAAATTATTAAACCTGTAACTATGGAGAATTTTGGAATTTTCTTATAAAATCGTCATTAATATACACCCGAAAAATGTAAAAAAATATGTTTTAAAGCATTATTTTAAAAAAATTAAAGTACTTATCAAGTAAATAAATGGATAAGCTATCTAAATATGTTTAAATCTAAAAATCGATTTTTGGGTCCAATATTTCGATTTCCAAAGGTAATCCTCTCCTTAAGACCGGCCCTGCCTTGGGGCGGTTGTCCCACTTGCCACCCCCTAGGGACGCTACTGAATGAAGCACAAAGAATGGGTAGTCTAACGAAAAGCTGGCTGGACAACGTAAAATAATAGACCAGCCTCTCTCTTACTATCCTGCTAATAGTTTATGGCCGGTAAACGTGGCGGGATGGCTAAGACCGTTAAGCGAACTGTCACAACACACCCACATTGAAAATCAAGGGACAGAAGAGAGATAATGAGTTTTTTCATTGTATATTTGAAGTTATTCGAGCCAGTCATTAAAGAGTTGCATCCTATAAAATATCTCTATCACACTGGCATTGAGATTATCAATTGGATGTCAGGGTGTCGCAATGAATAATTTGATACAATAATTGTGTATAGCTTTTGCTTTAATTAATACTTTAGAGTGACAGTAAACTTTACAACACAATATTTCATTTCAATGCTTGCAAATGTCAATGTAATGTAAATTATCTCATATAAATCCCATTTAATGGTATGAAAAGACCCACAAAAAATATAAGAAAAAGACCAACATAATTATTAGAAAAAGACCTACTTAATTTTGTTTTTTGTAATGCGCTTGGCTTCTGAATCTGAGGTCCTGTGCTCCAATCTAGGTGAAGAATGGGATTTGAATTTCGGGATTCTTAGGGTGCCCCTGAGTCCACCCCACCTCTAATAGGCACCTGGCTTTAGTTGGGGAAAGTAAAGGCGGTTGGTCATTGTGCTGGCCATAATACGTCGAGCTGACCACGGTTAATACGAGGGGGTGAGATCTTGGTTAACAGGATCAAGGGGCCAGTAAGAGATATATCACGGGGTGTAACTGAATTTTGAGGAGAGAAGAGAGAGACATGTGTGGCGTAGGGCGAAACCGATCGTCATTGTAGCCCTGGACACTAAACTGTGACATGGCTACTAGTTGTACGTGGAGAGAAATAGCTCGTTGACACGTCACAGATCTGGCGTACTTACTGATTGGTCTCGTCTGCAGCCAAATAAAAACTTATACCTAAAAAGATCTATGTCTGCAGCCAAATTACGCCCTATAAAAAATTATACCTAAAAAGATCGATGTCTATTGAATATTTTTGAGGTGTACAAATATTTTCTTTTCATCTTTGGGTTGTAAGTTTTGATTATCAAAAACATTACAACATTTACGCAGATCCTCTTCTTATAAAGCTCTTAATTCCGCCCGTCTGTCTGTCTGGGTAGATTCTTTTACACTTTTTTTTTCTCTCACTTCCCATTCTCGGATCAATTTTTTTTATTTTTCATAATTATTAATGGCCGTTGACAAAACACGAATAATTTAAAAAATAATAAAAATGTTTATTAATTAGTGGTGAGCCTTTTTTATAAAGAAAAGGAGAGATAAACCTTGCAGTATTGAGAGCCATGATAGGGATTGAACGGTGATCTTCCATCAATAAATAAAAGATCAACTTCGCAGGAGATATAAGTTTGTAAAAGCCGTCGCCCCCCCCCCCCCCCCCCCACCCAACTTCTAGAGATATACTGATTCCACATTGCTTCATTAAACAAGCGAAATAACAATAAAAAATAATTTAAAAAAAAAAAAAAAGAAAGCTTATCTAAGAGGAAGCCATATATATCAATACTGAGAAGTTTATTTCCCTTTTTTGATATCAAAGAAAATGTATTATCTACTTTTATTAAATTAACTAATTGGTTAATTTTTTTTTGGATTGATTCATGTTTTGCTTTGTTTAATGATAAATTGTAAAAAGTTTCAACTTGATCTGACTATAGAAAGTGGGTAAAATAACGTAATCAAAATTTATACCAGACATGCAGACAAAGTTATCCCCACTAGGCTTTGTGGAAAATGCTAAAATAGTTAACAATAATTCAATGTATAACTTTTGGTTCGTTGCAATCTGATCGTGCACTGATTCAAAATATTAAAAGCTTATATAAAACTAGTAACTGAGAGAAATAGCGTATTCAATCTTTTTTTTTTCCAAACAGACATGTTGGTCTATTTAAGCTTTATAACTATTGGTCTGTTGAAAGCTGATCACACACCGACTCAAAATATTCAAAGGTTATATAAAATTTGAATCGCTTTACTTGCTATGTATTGAACTCTTCATCTGTTGGCATTTAAAACAAAACCGTTTCGTTGACGTTTATCCTCGGAGTTTATTTCAGGTATCAGGTTTTAGCGCTTAATAACGAGTAATCTATTAAGAAAAAGGGGGCCAACCTTTTCGACACGACTTGCAGACTATATCATATCCGCATTGTAGCTGAACATGCTATTTGTAAAAGGAACCGTTTCTTGGTATACAAAATTACAGCTTGTTTGTATCGTGCGTTTTTTTGTGTGGAAAAATTGTGTTTTCTATAACCAAAAACAAAACTGTACTTTGTAAGTAATATCTATTAGTTACAAGACAGTGTTTTTTTGTAGTTTAGTTCTTCTTTCAGACCTTACGATTTATAGGGCAGCTGATGTAATAGTCATCTGTTCCTGTGGCCCATGGTTAACGAGGGTGTCATTTGTCCAGCACAACGACCAGCCGCCTTTATTGTCCCCAACCCACAATATATATAAATGTCCCAAGACATCAGTTTTGAATGCTTACTAAGTTACTCATGTGAGTAGTCCAATATCAGCTTTCAGCCATTGATAATACATCTAAATCAAGATCTACATGTCAGCTATCTCTGGCTGGGCTGTGCTAGAAAATAATTGAGTTTAGAAATGAAGGACTGAAAAGGTTACTATCATATTTCTCCGAGCGCTTTAACGTTAATGATAAATAATTGTGGTCTAGTGGTAAAGCGCTAGACTTCCGAATTGAGGGGTGCCGGGTTCGAATCCTGTTGAAGGATTGTAAGAATTCTTTATTACGCATCTGAGTCCAGCTAGCTCTAAGGGTTACCTGACATCAGTTTCGGAAAAGTAAAGGCGTTTGGTCGTTGTGCTGGTCACATGACATCCTCGTTAACCGTACACCACAGAAACAGATAACCTTTACATCATCTGCCCATTACATTGCAAGATTTGAGAGAGGAACTTTATTTTTCTTTTTTAACAAAGAACATTTATTTTACCGAAAAAAAAAGTAAAGCAATGAAGCATAATTTTATGATAAAACAAGTCAACAATATTTTTTTAACAATACCTTTATTTAAGTTAGATCTTCATGGAACTAGCAGAAACTTGGATCCAGGAACCTGGACAGCTGATCTCAAAAAATGACTGCAACGATTGTCATAGAAATGTAACAGTTGATGTAGCCTATAGCGCTGAGAAAAAATTACTAGCTTGTTGGCCTCACGGGGAAAACTCTAGTTTGACCGTTATAAATTTTGAAAGTAAAAAAATGGAAAGTAAATGTAAATTCGGCTTAAAATTATATATATGTCTACTAGAGTCTAAAAGACATAGTCTTCCATATGACCGTAATCATGCGATAATATTAAATTTAAAGTTGTATGAATTTTATTTAAAGTTATAAACGCTGTTTTATTACGTAAATCTAATAACGATTACCAGATTGAGTTTAAGTTTGGAGGGAACTGCAAGCACATCGGCACAATATAGGCCATGTCGTGCGTAATCCTTCAAGGATTACTCTCCTTTACAAGAGCTAAATTCCTTACAGTTAAATCATTTAAAACAAGGTCTATTCACAGTTAAAATAGTAAAAGTAGTAAAAATTTAATAATTTGGTACAAATTTTATGTAAGTATATGTTCACATTTCATAAATCAGATCTTCGTAGACAACTCCACCTCCCGGACAAAGCCCAGTACCTTCCCAGGGTCGACATTGTCGGGTACTGTTTTTAAGTCGCGTGTTCTAGAAAATTTCTCCCTGACATCCTGGTATCTGGGGCAATCAATGAGGATATGTTCCACCTTGAGGCGAGAGTCACAGTACTCACAGAGTGGGGGCTCCTCTCTCTTCAGCACAAAAGAGTGCGAGATGTAGGTGTGGCCAATCCTAAGTCTGGACATGGTCTTTCTACCACGCCTTGTCAGACCCTTAGTTGTGGGCCGCCACCTGACATCCGCCACAATCTGCCTGAGTTTGTGTGAGTCTCAGCCTCCCATCGGTCCTGCCACTCTGGACTAGATCTTAAAAGAGTTATAAATCAGAACCTCAAGTCTAGTGATAGATCCAGTTGTATATTGCGAGAATGTACCAATAAAAATGTGTCGGCGTATACCTTCCTTATTGGCCGAATAAAAACAGGTTCCATACCTGAATTGAACAAAAAAAAAATATTTTATTACATTGGAAGCTTAATAATGAAGGTATTTTTTAAATCATGTTTTTAGAGTCTCTTTATTGTTTACAATACCTAAAAAGACACAAAGATAAAGGCACATTTTTCGTTCTATTTTGCTTGTGACAAGAGGGACAATAAGGGTGACAACCCATATTTTTTTATTAGAGTTAGTCCCCTTTATTAGTTAAGTCCCTGTTAATTGTTTACAATTGCCACTCTCTCTTGAGTCTTTCAACTGACCAGTGTAGTTTGAACTAAATCTCTATAATGTTTAACTAATACTTGTGTTGTTGTACTATTACTGTGTTACTCAAGAGGAGTGTGCCACTGTTGAGGGAAGAGTATTTCGATAATGAGCAAAGTAGACTATTTATTTGTTAGTACTAAGTTTTTTTTATGTAAATGGTATATGTCTACTTATTCTCTTATCCTCTCCTGTATGTTTTTTTTAAAGACATTTTTTGTTTCGATACGAGACAGTAGTGTGTCTCGTGAATGACGTCATTTAATTGTTTATGCATGTGTGTATGATATTATTGTAAACCATCTTTTTGGTTTTTCGGCATAAGACATTACTGTACCTCTATGATGGTGGTTCTTTAATTATATTGACCGGAAACTGTCTTGCTACTTTGCTTTGTTTCATGATGTCATTTTCTTTTGTGAGCCTTTATTGACATTTATATTTTCCATGATCTTTTTCTTTTGTTTGTAAATAAACTCTTTTTTTTTGTTGCAACTCAAATCTCAGAAGTATTACTTGTCTGTCTCAGTAGTTTTGTACATCTAGAGGCTATAGTTATTAGCCTAGATAATATAAATTGGGACCACAAAGTACCACTGGACTAACTTGCCAGTACAGTACAGGTCACAGGTCTTATGACCTATCCTAATACTAGGTCACATTGCTACAAATTTGTACAAATGCTCCTTCTTCCCCCAGCTATTAGAGCATGGAATGGGTTGTCTGAGACTTCAAGGATAACCAATCACTTGGCAGAATTTAAGCCATTGGTTAACATGCATGACGCGTAAGACGTAATCATCTTCTTTTTTTAGAAGTAGCGTCTGTATTTTATAAGATAAGAAGATTAGATCTAGGTTTCTAGCTCTTTTCATTCATATACTTGTCTACTCTTTTTTTTTCCAGATTTCTGAAGATGGATCGCTGTTTTCCATGAACTGAAATAGAAATAATAAAATTAAAATGTCAAGAATTCTGAACGACAGAGGTCCATCGAATATACTATATAAAGGAGATATAGTGCTTGATTTATCTATAGCCAATATTATATATTCTTTAACTTCGGCTTCTAATTTTCTTTATTGATCCACCCAGAAGGTTATATAGACACTTTTCATTCATTTCAAAGGTAGATAAAAGGAAAAATAGTCTGATGACATCATCATACCAACTTAGAGAGTTGAAGATAATCTACTTCCTAGTCCAAACCTCCCGCAGAACGACGGGAGATGGCAGCGGGCAGGGTGTGAACCCTGGGCCATCGAGATAACCGAACGACTGTCCAGCACGCATTTCACACGACCAAGCAGCCATTTATAATGGTTATAATATTTTGTTTGGTGTAATGCACATATTGTAAGACAAATTTCCTTATGGACAATAAAGATTATTATTACAAGGTGCCCATCTGTCAAATAGCTACATCCGGTCCTTAGAAGACAATAGCTTTTTTTTCTTATCGGATCCGGACTGGACATGTACGAAGAAGTCGAGAAACACACGTACGTCAATAAGAAAGACCTCGTCCTGCAAACTTTTAAACACATCTTTCTGTTTTTTGGGCACCTGGGGTCAGTACGTCTTCTCTTCGACATTCATGCTGATCACCATCGAAAGAGTCCTGGTTGTGTTTCTGCCGTTCACTTTCAGAGATTATGGGTCAAAAAGAAATATATATGGTCGCTGGTTTGTTCACAATATTGCTCATTAGGCTGCCTTTTGTTATGTTTAAGATAATTTGTCTTTACGGTTTTGAGATATTGCTAACGTACCCTATAAAAGAATTTTATAAAGCGGACCTGTCTTTGTTAGCAGATTGCCACTACCTTGCCATCAATATTGCCATCACGATTCTTGTGCTAGGTAAATGTATTCCTCTCGTGTTGGTATTACTTGGAAGTCTAGTGATTGCAAACAGAATCAAAATAACATTAAAAAAACGCTGCAAGTTGACAAGCTTACCCCACAAGCTGAGTTGGTCAATGCAAACGACCAAAGTTCTGCTGGCCACCTGTTTGTTGTTCAGTATATCGGATGTTTTACAGTATGTCTTGTCTTACGTAGCGGTTCACTTTGTCACAGACCCAGACATTAGCTTTTTTGTGCACTCTGATTTGATCAGTTTCTCGTATCTTTTCACATCTTGTAATACATTCTTCATTTTTATCTCCACTAATAAAAGACTACTCGGACACGTTTCCCAGTTCATTCAGTCTATCCAGAAAATTTCCACAAACTGCGTCTACCAGCATGTAACTAATTATAGAAATCTTTGATATATTTTAGCACAGCGTCATGCTTAGAATCAATAAAGGTTAAATAAGGTCCTTTACTTTTTTTGTAGACGCACTATCGCAAATCCGAAGATGTATTGGCTTATTCCAAGCATGCTACAAGCGTACACTTCTTTAATCACGACATTTTTTGCTAGCTTTAAATATGCCCCCCCCCCCCCATGCTAGAGACAAACAAAATTTTTTAAAGTTTCTGACAGGTCGAAATTTATATATATTTTTATTTCTTTTGTGAAGGCCCCTTTTCTTTTGGATGCTACTGGGCTGTAGACCCACCTGTGCTCCTTTGAATTCGGCCCTAGGCCTACTAAAGCGATTGATCCCGATAAAACGCCCGATCTACCTTCCTCTTACCTACATACACCTCCCGCCTCCCACGATTCGCATACGGTCGTATTTCAAGTGGTCAGACGTCTGCATGTCAATCGTGGTCACAAAAGTTTACAATGACGTATCTGATTTCTTGTTCCCAATGAATATATTTTAGGCCTAACAATCTATTTCTTATCACTGTATGTGAAAATATATGTTGTATGTATTCAGTTGTTATACTTTTTAAAATCTTAATTATCATTATACTGTTTCTTTTTTTTACTTTGTTTGATTTGTGAAGCTTGTCATAAGGCCTCTATATTAAAAATGCATTTTCTTTGAAAAAAAATCAACACTATGCGTTAAGCTTTATTTATAACAGGACAGGTCTTATGCATATGCGAATTAGGCAGCCGCCTAGGGCCTCCGATTGGTGTGGGCCTCGCACAGGACTCACAAAATTGCGACACTTGAATCCAATCTCAAATATAGCAGAATTGTGTGTCTTTATGTCTACTAGCCTAGTTTCAGCTCTGGACTATGAGGCAAAGCTTATTGACGAATGTTTAGATCTATTTTTTAGACTACACATGTTATAAGACCATTGTTTCTTCCTTTTGGTGAAATGTCGAAAAGTTATTTCTAGTCTGGTGATCATGAATCGTCCATGAAGCACATTAGTGCTATCGGCGCTAGTTAAATTAAACTTATTGGTTAATTTAGATCTAGATTGTAGATGTGAGTTTGGATTTTCAGTACTGATTTAAATCAAGTCTAAGAAAAGAGAGTCTTCTTACAATAGACGATGAAATGTGAGTTTGTTTGTCGACTTTGGAGCCTCCATTAGATGGCATTGCTCTCCAAAACAGGCACATCTTTCACGTTGAGTGTTATTTAAAAAAAACATCAAATAATTTTTCATTTTATTATAAAACAGCTGTTGTTTTTCCTGGTGTGCCGCGAATTTTTTTTTGTATTTTACTGTGGCGGCACACAAAACAGTTTGAGAAACACTGATCTAGACAAATCAACATGAGATGAACGAAAATAAATGGATCAGACTTAGGTAATACCGGTAATATAAAATGGTATTTTCAACAAGGCTTGCCTTGTTATGTTGGATGCAGGCTTGCGATAGGTGTGATCTATCCATCTCCAGCGTCTCTGAAGAATAACTACTTCAATGGGCTTCTTTGTTCTTTGCCACAGTTCCTCATTCGAGATCTTGTCTGGCCAGCGGATCATAAGTATCCTCATCAGGCAAGTATTGATGAATACCTGGATTTTAACCTGGAACCATCAGAACCGAAATGCCTGGAGGAAGCTGGTTGGTGGCCTATGCCCCAGAAGGGACCACAGGCAGAGATGAGATGAGATGATTTTCAGCACTCCAGATCAAAATAAATATATATTTAATTACTAATTAATTAATTAATAATTACCTTACTTCATGGGCGAGGTGGCCAAGTGGTTAAGCGCTTGGTTTCGTAAGCTGGGGTCCTGAGTTCGAATCTTGGTGAAGACTACGGATTTGTATTTCAAGATTTAATGTGTCCCGGAGTCCAGCCAACTATAATGGATACCTGACTTAAGTTGGGGGAAATTAAAGGCGATTTGTCTATGTACTGTCCATATGACATCATGATAAGTTAGCCAAAGAAACAAAGAACCTTAAATAGCCCAACAGATCACAAGGTCAGAAAGAGGAACTTTACTTAACCGTACCCCAAGGTTTTAAGAAGCGAGCCCCTATCCTCTAGAGGTTCGGCGGCTGAGTGGTAAAGCGTTTGGCGTCCGAACCGGTTGTCTCGGGTTCGAATCCCGGTGAAGACCGATATTTTTATTGATTCATGTTTAGCTAGGAACAATACTAATTGTGCAAAGTTTCAATTTGTCCAAGAATAGGAAATGATAGAAATAACGTGCTCGAAATTTTTACCAGAGTGAGTTGAGTTGACCTTCAAAAAGTATTACAACAGCAGGAAAAATGTGTTTTTATTCCGAAAAAAAAAAAACGGCATCCTATAATAGTTATCTATATTTGTTCGTTGAAAAATTTATACCAAAATACTTCACACAAGACAGAGGAATTAATTTATAAACTTCATTATACCCTTTCGTGCATGCAGCCAATTTGTATGAATTTTGAAAGGTTATATAAAGCAATAATTGATTGGTATTCTATTTTCTGCATACATTGTCATTTTAACAAACTATTTCAATGACTCGAATCGCTCGTCATTCAGATTTTGTATCCTGTATTTGACGGTATAACTACCTTTAGGTCATGCAAGGAAATAAGACTCAATAGTGTTTGCACGTCATGTAAACTATATGACGTCTTCAACACCTGATGCATATTTAAGCTTTGGAAGAAATAGTGCGTGCATGTGTCTACTTGATAAGACCACGCCTATGCTGATAGTGTGTGAGTTTATTAAACAAATGTTGGACTGAGCTTTCTGTAAAAATTATTAATAACACAGGGACGTTAGCCGCACAAGATATATAAGGTAGGCCTACTTATATAGCTCGTCCATCACGGTTTGATAGTGACCACTTTTGTAATCCAGGAAGCTGAGGGCTTATTATTGGGGTTTTGAGCCTTCTAAATGTGATTGTTGAAACCTATATGAGCCCGAAATGCTTGACTGCACACTGGGCAGGTTATTCCAGCTGGAGCTAGTGTCATTGGCCTTGTTGTTTTTCACTGACGCATTTCTTCACAGCGCTGTTCTCTTGTCGTCTGCAATATGTGCGACGCCGTGATGCTCTATCATGTGCTTCCGGCAGGGTCGATGCTGAATCCTTTCCGAGACGCTTTGAGGGTGTGGCTAAAGCGTTTTCTGTGTATATACGGTACAGATGGAATGATAACGTTTCAGTTAATGATTTCTTCTTTTTAAGTAGGTACTGGAGGTGATAGTTATAGTGACCATAAAAGTGACACTGACTAAGATCGTGTTTCTAATCATGACAGTCATACCGATTATGACAACGTCACTAACCATGAGGGTGTTACCGACAACAACAGTGTTTCTGAACTGAACAGTGTCACTGACATTGACAGTGCTACTGACCATGATAGTGCAATTAACTATGAGAGTGTTAACGATTATGACAGTGCTACTGGCCATGACATTGTTACTGACCACGATCGCGTCTCTGACACTGACAGCGTTTCTAAAAACAAAATGACAGTATTAAAGTGTCTGCTTCTTCTTCATCGTTCTCATTGTTATGTTAGAGTGTTCATATAACTAGACCAATACATGAGATGAACTGCGCAGTGGTTTCCAAATCAGGGAGCCCTCGATATAGTTTTCTTTCTATTGGGGTGATTTGGGGCCAATGTCTTATACGGGCCTCTTGGTAAAGAGAGCAGTTTTGGAGGACGTGGTCGGCATTTTCTGGTGATACTCCACATGGGCAGATTTCACTGGTTTGTCTGCTTCTAATTTACGTCACCGGGTGCTTCTAGAACACCATCTCCTGCCTTGTTGATTCCACTTCTATGCCTGCATTGTGATGCTAGCTGGTGCTTTGCGCAAAATCTGTCCAATCCAGCCCCGTCCTCTCTTTCTTCTTCTGGCATAAGTTGTGTTTGATTCTCTGTTGCAGTTGGTGAAGGATTCTGCGTAAGCATCTGTTAATGCAAGGATTAATACTGTTTCCTTTTTCCCGCCCTGTCATTCCCAAGTAATGGCCAGTTTTATTTACCTAAATCTTTCTTAGTCGATCATGTTACTGAATAGTTTAGCGATTATGAATAGATTCAAGACATGAAGAAATATATTATGTCGATAAATTCATAATGCTTTATTACAATTTGCTTCTAAAATTTTAACATAGTGTGTCATCCGATGTAATAAAAAATATTTGGTTTATATCTTCAATTTTGTAATTATATTATCATATACTATGTTAATTTTTTTTTTTTAGTTATTTGCCAAGAATAACATGAGACATCTGCCTTTGGATAATTCGTTGTAATGAGTTTTAATATTTTATATATTTGAAAAAAAAAAAAAAAGATATCTTAAAGTAAGATGGCGACGAACACGGCAGGGGCGACCACCCAACCAACAAGAATGTTGTATATCCACAATTGTTCCTACATACGTACAAGAAGTTTTAATAAATAAGATGCTACAAAGCTAGTACTAGATTTATCGTACCCACTGTGCATGACTTCTTTGTTAATATAGTTTTAAAAAGCCATGTGTAACTTGACATGCTATGCTTGTATGGTGTTGGATTTTCTGCATATATTGACATTAAAGGAGAACTATTTTATTTAAGCTAAAACTTATCATGTTTGAAGTGTCAAGCTTGAAAAGTCGTACTGTATTCTATTTAGGAGAACAAACGCACAATTAAACATTGCACTCTATCCGTTATAAATTAAGAAACTAATAGTAATTTAAAAAAATGAGAAATGGACGTCTTATCTTTCGACTCAGTACCGGACACAACAGAATGCGACAACACATGTACCGGAAGCTCAAAATTGGAACCAGTGAAATCTTCCCATGTGGAGTGTCACCAGAGAATGCTGACCATATCTTTCAAAACAGTTCTCTTAACCATAGGCCTCTACAAGACACTGGCCCCAAAACACCCCAATAGAAAGAAAACTATATGGAGAGCTCCCTGATCTATGTATCAATCAATCAATCAATCAATCAATCAATCTATCAATCAATCTATCAATCAATCTATCTATCTATCTATCTAACCATCTGTTTATCTATCTATCTATCTATCTATCTATCTATCTGTCTGTTTAACTATCTATCTGTCTGTCTGTTTATTTGTCTATCTATCTATCTATCTATCTATCTATCTATCTATCTATCTATCTATCTATCTATCTATCTATCTATCTGTCTGTTTATCTATCTATCTATCTATTTATGATCATTCATATCTATTTGGCGGAATTTGAACTTAGATCTTCAGATAATTTATATTTATAACAAATCGGTTAAATTTTGTGCATATAATTGAATTAAGCAAGTCAATATCTCAATATACTACACACATAGTGATTTTATTGAACAAACATATATAATTCTTGCGTTATCATTTGAAAATAATTTATGCATATATAACACATTACCATGTCATCATTACTTATTTCAGTCAGGATAATTTACAAAATACAAGTATCTTAAAGCACAAGCATGTATAAACAACAATATATATATATATATATGTATATATATATATATATATATGTATATATATATATATATATATATATATATATGTATATATATATATATATATATATATATATATATATATATATATATATGGATGTTATTTTAAGATGTATATCAAATGTGAATGGTAGAGAAAATCATTATTCTTGATAATATAAATGAAATAGGTCAATAAATGTATTGTTAAGGTATTCGTTCATGGTATCAATACAATACAATATGGGCACACAAAGACACATCCCTTGACTCTAAAATCAGACTGATGCCCTCCCTGGTTATGTTTAACTTTTTTATATGCTTATTGGGTCTAGGACGCTGACTGCAGAACTAGAGAGAAACATCACTTGAAAGGAAAGATCCTAGGTGTCACATACAAAGACCGAATCACAAACGAACGGCTCAGAAACAGAATTATCGGACCCCACGATGACCTGTTGATTGGCCATATCACAAGGTCCTCCGCTGGCTTGAAAACAGTACAGATGGACAATATTATAGTGGGATCACAATGGGAGATCACTGCAAGGGAAGGAAACAAAGGGATGGCATGTAAATAATGTTAGAATTATAGAAATGTGATTATGAAAAGTCGTGTTCGCTCAATTAACTCTTTATGTTGTGTTTGTTCTATTTATGTCAGGGGTTCTCAACCTGTTAGGGATCGATTGACCATTTGCCAGGAGTCGCTTAAGACCATCGAAAATATGGATTGTTATTGCCTACTCTTCTATTGCTGTATGTGTGTCAGGGGTGGTCGCCGAGCAATGTGGGGGTTGTAAAAAGGGTCGTCGAGCTTTAAAGGTTGAGAACCGCTGATTTATGCGAATGTTTCTGTTGTGTTGTCTTATATGAGAAAGGAGTCTTTGTAATTATAACAAATTTCCATAAGTATCAATAAAGCAGTCTTAGTCTTGATGATGGATATACTAATTATTATTCTAATGTAATCTGATCATAACAAGAAAAATCAGCAGGTATTTGCGAGCCCCGAAGATCTTTAAATATGGTCATATTACATACATATTAAGTAATTATGAACATATAATAATAACAACTTTATTTGTTAAGTGTAGAAAGTTTAAGAATTATAACTTTTTTACAACATTTTCCCAAACCTAATAAATTACGATTAAATATGTCAGAAATAAACTCACCTTTATGGTATGATCCAGTGTTCACAAACAATTCCATTCACGAATTTCATCAATTTTGTATTTCCGAATCTCAACATGCGGCGGAAATTATGTTTAGAAAAACGTATTATTTTTGTTTTTAAAACGGTTCGCTTAATTTTCATAATTTCTTTAAGTTAAGATAAAACGGAACTATCTCCAAATACATTTATCAAATTGAGCTTTTTCTTTCGATGTCTCTTCAGAGGGAAAAAGAAGTCTATAAATAGGTCATTCTGGACAGGAAATAAATATGTCTTATATATATCTATATTGAACAAAATCATTTATCCTTGTAGTGACCGTTTTGTTATATTATATTTTGTATAAATAAAACATGATACCGACAAAACGGAAGGTTTAAATATGTACTTCTTGTTTGTTTGTAAAATGTTTGTTTGCAAAATGTTTGTTTGCAAAATTTTTGTTTGTAAAATGTTTCTTTCTAAAATGTTTGTAAAATGTTTGTTTGCAAAATTTTTGTTTGTAAAATGTTTGTTTACAAAATGTTTGTTTGTAAAATGTTTGTTTGTAAAATGTTTGTTTGTAAAATGTTTTGCAAGTTTCGGATGTCCCTTTACAGCTGAAGATAATCTACTTCCTAGCCCAAACCTCCCGCAGGACGACGGGAAATGACAGTGGGCAGGGTATGAACCCTGGACCATCAAGACAAATGATCGACAGTCCAACGCGCAGTCGACCATCCAGGGAATTGTGTTTTGGGGGGGGGGGGGGGGGGGGGGGAAGTTCCGGTCTTCTATGCAAACAACCTGGTTGAATTAAACTTACATTTAAAAAAAAAAAAGCTCAATCAGACAAAGTGTATTTGGTTATTACGTATTAGTCTACCCTCGGTCCTTCCCCCCAAACACAAACTGGGTTTATACCATTTGTTGTCACTGTGTCGCTGTACTCCAGAGTCTGTATGTTTGAAGTCAAATCTTTCAGGTAAAACGCCTGCAATGAGAGGAAAATATATAGTTAATTTTAACAAAGTTAGTATTATATACCCAGGGCGGCTATAGACATATGCAAAGTAGGCAGCCGTCCAGGGCCTCCGTTTCGTGGGAGGGGGGGACTCACACTGGACTCGTGACAATTACTGTAGAGAAGAAACAGAGAAACTAATTCTTAATGCAAATGTTGGAGTGCACTAGGGTTTTGATAAATTGCGTCATTTTATTTTTTTCGCTGTTTATGTTGTATTTTGGGCCACCAAATTCACTTCGCCTATTATTCAAGACCGGCGGCCCAGTTCTTTCAATTGGATAAGGTTTCATAAGGTAAAATAGGTTCAGGTGTGATCAGGTAGATTTAGGTTCAGGTGTGATCAGGTAGATTTAGGTTCAGGCGTGATCAGGTAGCATTAGGTTGCAATCAACAGGAAAAGTTAAGCCCTATTTAAATTGCTTACAGGAAGCAATTTGTACAGGGTGTGATCAGGTAGAAATAGGTTCAGGTCAATCACGTGGCTAAGGTTTTTATGTGACCAGGTAGAAGTAGGTTTATGTGTGCTGGGGTAGAAAAAGGTTCTGGTCAATCGGTAATAATACGTTTAGATTTTATTAAGTAGCAGTAGGTTTAAGTGTGATCAGGTCGCCAAAGCTAAGGTTTGATTAGACGGCTAGAAGAACAATACATTTTGATTTTCTTTTTGTCTAGGTCTGTGAACTCTTGTTCCTCTCATCCCCCGTAATGCCCTACTTAATATGGTTACAGATTACTTTGGCATTAGGCTTACCTCAGAGATACGACACAAGTCTTCGGTGAGAGGAAAGGTGCAATCAATGCTAACTCCCCACAGGGTGATGTTATTGTCTTTCGCTCGTATAGCTTCATCATGCGTTTCATTTCTGTACCTTAAAAACATTCAATTACATATTCTTTTTGAAACACAATCAGTAATCTAAAAAAATAGGTTTAAATTAAAATACATGTTAAAACGTTGTTTTTGTGAAATTTAAGGTTCAAATTTATTGTTTTGCTTTTCAAGTAAAGGAGGCGCGGTGACTAAGTGGTAAAGCGTTTGGAATTTGAACCGAGGGATCCCTGGTTTATATCCTAGCGAAGACTGGGATTTTTAATATTGGGACGTTAAGTGTGCCCCTGAGTCCACCCAGCTCTATGGCTACCTGACATGCTGGAAGGAGGGGGGGGGAGGTGGTTGGTCATTGTGCTGGCCACATGGCATCCTCGTTAACAGTGGGCAACAGAAACAGATGGCCATCACATCATCGATCGAAAGGTCTGAAAGGGGGAACTTTTTTACCTATTTTTATTCAAATAATGCTAAGCATTTATTAACCTTTTATATATATATATATATATATATATATATATATATATATCTTTAATGCTATGTAGTTTAATTTCATGAGGCAATCAATCGCATTTAACACTAAAGACTATACTTTATATGCCCTCACTAAAAGAACTATGTGTTACATAAATATATTTTGAGTTATTAACCAAAAGAGTTTGTAATATCTAAACAATAAAAAAAAAATAATTAAGAAAGCTTTTCTAAGGGAAAGGACTACACATTTACAGTCAATCAGCCTTTTCGGTATCCAACAAAATTATTAATTACCATTATTCAATTAACTTATTGGTTAATTTTATTATCGATTCATTTTTGCTAGGAGTAAAAAATAATTATGCTAAATTTCAACTTAATCCGAGAATGGAAAGTGGGAGGATTACTTTGTTCCAATTTGTTCCAGACAGACATAGAGACAGACAGACTTGACATTAGCTTTATACAAAAATACCAAGATTTAATTAAGAAACCTACTTGTTGATGTAGTGTCCGTCGGTTATGAGAATTACAGCTTTGAACAATTTCCTCTGGGTGGCAAGCAAACTGTTAACAGCAGTACCTAGAACTTTGTCAGTGGTCACGACCCTGTCAGATAACTTGATACTTGATACACCTATGGAATATAGTCACATGTAATTATGAACACTAATTTTACAGGGTAGCTAGTGAACTGTTATTCAAATCTATACCACAGACGTAAAGACGGTCCACTCGCCACCCTCTAAGGCCACCTCTGATCTAAATGATAAACGCTTACAATCAAGGCTACTTACTGGAATAAATAGTTTCGTAGTCTGACTGAAGCTGGATTGAAGGTGAAGAAACAGATGTAGATAGTACTACACCAACATGTGTGTCCAATGGGCCGATGAAGAGCAAACCTAGACCTAAACATTTGAAATAGAAGAATACTTTAAAAAAAAAAAAACACCAACGTATCTAAGGGGAATAACTCTACAGTTACAACAATATTTCTCGATTTCCCTTTTTCGATAATACAAAAATTATTTAACAGTATTTTATTTAAAATGTTGTCATTTTTTTTAATGAATGTATGTGTTATCTTTAAAAATAAATACGTTTCAACGTTATAAGGGAATGAGAAGTTGGAGAAATAACGTTCAAAACTCAGACTGACAGACAGACAGGCTAAGTTGATACAAGCTTTGTAAAAAATTAGAAAAAAATAAAAAAAAATATTATTGAGAAAAATTCCATAAACAATGTTTTCAAAGACAGAAATTTTCTTCTTCACTAAATTATAAACTTGAATAGATCTTTATGTAAAACAATAAGCAGTGTCTAGATAAATTCTTACATTTCAAAACATTGCTCTGAATGAGTTTGAAATTTTCTTCCCCAATTTCGAAGGACACATCAATAGCAAACACGAGATCCACTGGTTCACGATATGTATCTGTGGAAAGTATATCATCATGTATTATAACAATAGAACTGCTATTCCTACAACAGATGCATATACACCAACTGTGGCAAACACTCTGCCGCTCTAGAGTTGGCTTGATCAGCCACTCCAGATTCTGCCCCGTCTCAAGACGAAGCCAAGCCAGTGATTCATCTGGGCGCATCCATTGTCTTTCGAGACAAAAGGGGCCATGTACTATATATAAATTAAAAAGAGTGAATAATTTGTGTTTATTCAGCACTAGATAATTGTAAAGGTCGCTCTTTGGTCTAAATAGTTTTTAGCCACCATGTTCGTAAAAAAAAAAAAGCGATGGCATTCCAACGGATGAAATAAAAGCTAACCAACAATCCTATCTCAAAAATCTAGACTCTATATATACTACTGGGAATCGGGCCGCGACCAACAGGACATTCGCAAGTATAGGCCCAGTCACAATATATAATATCAAAGGAGATCCTAGCGATAGCAACAATTGAGGGATGTCTCCGCGGCAATGTAGGAAAACTATTTGCTAGGTTGGCACTATCTTCTAGAGTCTCAAGGTGGTTTATGGAGTGACAAATCCACAATAAAGATTAGGGATGAGTACAGTATTTCCAGTAACCAATCAAATACAGTAGCGATTTGCATAAAATACAACATTTGAGCATTTCTCCAAACTGAATCTATTGTATTCCTTTCGTAATCTGCGGTGGTCCTGAACAAGTGCTTTTTCCTTGGTCTCCTGTAAAGTAAACGCTAAAATCGTCTGCAGCGTAATATACTATATAACAATCTAGTCATAATTTAGTTGCTAAATTTCTTTGGTATAAAAAGGTCAGAATGCAGCAAACTACGCTGCAAGAAACGTCCGATGAAAAACAAGACGATCATTTTGCTACTGCTCTAATGTGAACATTCCATCAACTTCCTGTGAATGCGAGAAGCGACTACAGGGTGGCCACTTTGTCATAAGTTCCCCGGACATGTAACCCTGCCTCATAGTGGCGCCCGGGTGGAAACGATCGTAGGATGAAACGATTAGGCTAAAGGGTAGCAAAACAAGACTCCCGTGGGGGTGCCTAAGGGGGTGCGAGAGCATCCTCATTGCACTGCGCGGCGTTGTAAAAAAAACCCCCGTAACCTTGTCACAATCCAGGCGCTGTTCCTCAAGGGGCAGTTACAAAATGGCGTGTCCCGCACGGTTAGCCTGGTATAGAAAAGGAAAATGGCGGGGGTCTTAGTGTACGCGGCCTCTTTCCACGAGTCTGACCCACCCGCCAGAGTTCTCATTCAGGCCGGTGAGAGAAAGCTCTTGTTCACTTTTGCTGGCCTAGAGTTTTAAGAGCCGAAGGCTCAACTCCACTTTACAGTTTCAAGAAGAAAAAAAAAGGTCATAAGTGCATCTACAACAAAGAAATTCCCTAGTACCTAAGCGAGCTGATCACTCCATATGTCCCTCAGAGAGCCCTGCGCTTCATGGACTTAATGCCTCTAGTTGTGCCACATTTCTCTCTAGAAAGTTTCGGTTTGTCGGCTTTTTCATTGCTTGGAGTAAAGGTTGAAAGTGGCATAAACAACGGACTTCGTAACCACCCAGGCAACCTATATATAGAGGCGGTTTTTGACCATATTGTCAAATTGATTTGAGCATACATCTTGTATGTAACAGCCCTATACAAATTAAATTATTATTATTATAAACAAAAAAACCGAAGTCAGACTTGCCAAATTAAAATGAGTTACAATTACAAGCGTATAATGCTTGCATTAGCTTTGTATCTAACGCCCCTGATTTTATTACAGTTTTAAAGCGATATATACAATAAAGAAACAAAATATCTTACAGATGCTGTTGATTTCTCCTGCTGGTAAATTTGAAAAGGCTCCAAAGAAGTCTCTAATATTTTCTATTTCAAAAGCCTGTATTTTCATACACACCAAAGAAAATACTATGTTAGATATACATTTTGTTAAAATAACAGTCAGTGATGCACAAAGTACTGCAACCTCTGGTCCGTGAGGAGGAAATGTCCGGAATTTCACATTTTTGCCTCCGACCGAGCGAAACGGAACTGCAGATGCATGACTTGACAATTTTTTTAGGTGACGCTTTCCTCGACTACCATGTAAAACAGCGGTTCTCAGCCTTTTAAGCTCGGCGACCCTTTTTACAATCCCCCACTCTGCCGCGACCCCCCCCCCCCCCCCCCCGCTCACACACAGCAATTAAAGAATAGACAAAACAATCTAATTTTTAGATGGTCTTTGGCGACCCCTGGCAATTAAATCTACCCCCATGGGGGTCGCGAAACACAGGTTGAGAATCCCTGGTGTAAAGAGATGTATGGCCCACTGCCATGGAGAGTTTGTGTGTTTGTTTCTATGGTGACAGTGGGATGAAGTTAGCAATGCAGTGTGAATGATGCAAGATAAGCGTCATTGTCGTCAGCTGTCTTGGTTAGGAGAGACGACTCCAGAACGTCATACTGAAGAGACGTGTTCTTATAGTGTGTTTGATTATGTTCAGAATACCATTTCATATTATTGTTAAAGTTTTAATTTCATTTTACCTCAAGTTACCTCAAGTTGAATATGTTTATATTGTAATAAAAGTTCTCGTTTGCATTGTTCACAGTGGCATTATAGAATCTTAAATAAAAGTCGGATATGATACGCCTATAGCGGTTTAGTTGTCCACCAATAGTTTAACAACACAAGTCTATGATGTTTTACAAAGACCATATGACGAATAAAGCTGAAAAAAGATGGTCACAGCTGATAAAAATTACTTTTAAATTGCATTTGAAGAATAGTTTACATACTGTCAAAGTTACTGCAACAGCAAAGGGAAGTAACCTACTTAGACTTGCGACTCAAATTAGAACAAGATAAACAATAGCAAGAAAAACAGTAAAAAAAAATAATTATGCAACTTATTGAACGAATGTTAGCTTTAATTATTTTTACCATGTCCTCTTCCCGTTCTTGTTGAGAAAGGATCCCAGTTTTGCGAATGTATAGATCTAGTACATATTTTAATATTCCAATTATAAACATTTAGATTTAGACCTAGAATACAACGCCTAAATCTCCTGAACATTAATTTTTATTAAACTCTAGAACCAGTGCCTTATATGTATGATCCATCCAAGAACGCGATAGTCCTTTCAAAATTGATGGAGGTTCTAGAGTAATCTAGACCTAGATTTAGTCTCTAGCCAAATTTATTTTTGTTTTGAAAAATCATAAAGGTCAAATTATAGTTTTCTTTTCTTAAAGATATACATCAACTCTTAATTTTCTAGGAAAATCGTAAGAGCCATTTTCGATTCAGCATCCACCCACCCTCCATGAAGGAGTGACTTGAATACTTTAATAAACAGACAATACTTCATTAATACAACTTATAGAGCGATTATTTTGCTCTCAATTACTAATGAATGTGAGATTTAAGACAAAAAAAAAATAAACATTAAAAATTACTTTAAAAAAAAAAAAGACAATACCTGCTTCGCTCCGTTAGTTGTTAAGTTTACCAACTCAGTCATGCTTAAGTAGGGGAAAACCCCTAGACCCCAAATGTCTATACCTTTGGCTTGTGCAAGTTCTGATTCCAGCTTCGTTTTAGTTCTATAAAATTAAAACAAAGGAAAATCTAAAAAAGCGTTAGTCCAGTTTTGAAAAGTATAGATAAATGCCAAAGGCCTGGCATTCATGGATACTATGGCTCTAAGGGAATTAATTGCTCCCGGATATCTTCAGAACTTTTCTGATGTCAAGTACACTTTAACCGGCCTCAGCGTGGTTCACGGGTGGAAATGGTCGTTAGACAAGACTATTAGAAAACCAGAACACCAGGTGGGGTGTTGTAACATATTGGTATTGTCATGCGCATCTTCTTTTGGTGTTTTCCTTTGTGTACCATAAGAGATGGTGAGTTTTGGTTTCTAGGAACGCGCTTTTGTTGATGTCATTTTTGCTTACTTGTGTTTGCTGCTGTTGTGTGATGAGGCTAGATCTCCTGTGGGTTTCTTGTATGGGTTTTCTTCCCCAGTATTGGGTAAGTTAGTTTATTTTACTATCTTCTAAATGTCGTAGATCTAAAATCGTTGCTCTTATAATCGTGAGAATGGCGGTCTCAAAGGAGGGTGTATTTTTCTTATCTAGGGACGCAGGCTTGGGACTCTGCTGGAGTCAAGTCTGAGCTGTAGGCTTGGTAGTTGACTATTGCCCGTGGCGTTGAGTTGGTGTTGAGAGGCCTGATCGACTATGGCACCGAGATTAAGGTGTAGCTATAGTTCCTTTGAATGTACTTTGAATTGCGTTATAAATGTTATTGATAATTATTCATAATGTATGCTTCATCATATCATTTATTCATTAAATTGTTAAACGTACAATCTTGTTGTTAAATAATGTACATTGCTGTTGCCGTTAGGTTCTTGCGTCACTCTGTTCAGGTTAGGGTACGGGACCATAATATCATACCTAAGCGACAAAACCCACCTGACAGGTATGATATGTACATTTGCACATTAGCGCGTCAGTGCAACACCGCTTGTGTTTACGTAATAAATGGAGTTCCTAATATGTCTTCCCTCTTAAACACTAGTTTGTTATTTGTGTAACACAAGGATTCTACAGGTGTCCAAGGGACGAGTACATTAGTACCGACCGGGAGAGGACAAGAACAATGTCACTAACCATACACTGTTCATCAGGGAGCCGTTTAATGTCGGACAATCCGGCCGGCTACTAGAGTACATGGAAGGATTATGTCTATTTTCAACAGTGTACGAAGCGCTCTGCCTCGCCTCTTTAACCAGAGCGTCTTTAAATAGATCCATTGGTATTAGGGATATAACAAACTCAGATCTGATTGGAGCCCTCTCAGAATAAAAATTGTCGGGCCTAGAATTTCAAGGGTCTTCAAATAAATTCTTAGGACAATGATAAGGCAGGCGCGGTGGCTGAGTGGTAAACCGGAGGGTTCCAAGTTCGAATCCTGGTGAAGATTGAAATTTTTAGCTTCGTATCTTAAGAGCGCCCAACTCTTAAAGGTACATGAAATTAGTTTTTGTGAAAAAGTGAAGGCGGCTGGTCGTTGGGCTGGCCACATGACACCCTATTAAACAGTGAGCCACAGAAACAGATGTCCTTTACATCATCTGCCCTATAGATCGTTGGGTCTGAGAGGGAAACTTTACTTTTAGGAATACCACGTGCACTATAACAAAAGCCATTACACTCCTGATAGGTATAATGTACATTGTACATATTAAGAACATATTTAGTATTAAAACAAGAGTAATTGTTAATTTCTTAACCACCAGAATTACAGCGAACCAAAGGGATATGCCTATATTTCAAAAGTAGTACGGTGCATTGTTTTATTTAAAATTTCATTAAACATAAAGTTGAATTTGATTTAAAACAAGTTAAAATCATGAATTATATATATATATATATATATATATATATATATATATATATATATATATATATATATATATATATATATATATTTCATGATAAATTTATTCAGGGTTGAAATTGAAAATTCATTTGATGTCATTGTGTAGAGCATAAGATATTGATTTACCTCCCTTATTTATCTTTATTTTCAAAAAGTTTGCCGCCGTCTTAAATTAACTTTTATTGCGCTTTTCCAGTTTATATAAAGTGAGTTGATTTGGCTAGTTAGTTTTTAATTTGTATTCGTCCTTAGTCCCCTATATGTCCTTTCACCAAAGTCCTGAAAACTTCACTCAACACTCATTTGTCACTCATTCGCAAATTTACAGAAATAAAACGAAACTTTAACCTGTTGTTATCTATCTTGCGTCCATAAACAAAATCAGCTATATATTAGTTACCAAAGGGTTCTCCTAGTGCTCGGTTCTTAACCACTTATGCTTGGCGACCCTTTGTACAATCCCTCACATGCCGCGACCCCCCCCCCCCACACACACACACATACTGCAATAGAAGAATAGACAATAACAATCCATAATTGTAATGGTCTTAGGCGACCCACAGGTTGAGAACCCCTGTCCTAGTGTTTCATGTGGCGTAAAGGAAGACTTTTATGTGGCCATCATTGTTTACCTGTTGTCCGACTTCCCAGATAAGACAATCACCATCACCCGGGAAACATTTCGTTTTTCCTTGGTCAAGATGTCCACGGCTTTTCTAATTCCGACATCAGTAGCCCTGGTCATGGCTGGATACTTGAAGTTCATAATACCTGCAATGGATGTAATTGTTGTAATTTTTGTGCGCCACCCAACTAAGTATACTAGCTATCTAACAATAGATAGATAGATAGATAGATAGATAGATAGATATTAATTAAGATTTTTAATGATAATAATCTTAGTAATGATAATAAAGAAGCTGTTAATGATGAAGATTGTCATAAAAATGTAAAAATGACGATATGTTTAACAAAAAATACACAATGCTTGTGTTGATTTCACGAGAAAAAAAAAACCTACTGGATTTCAAGACGGGTATATCTGACATCAGCGGCACATAATCCCCCACCTCTGTACTGTAGACTACAACACCTACACGAGTTCTGTTGGGTCCAATGTTGGCGTCCTCCAAATCTTCATCAATACACAAGTTTTTATCAAGTTTAAAATCAATGCAATAAATTCATGTTTCACTTTTAGTCTTAAGGAGCATTCACATTAATTGATATTTCTACACTACATCACTAGCGTAGGAATAGTTCATTTATAAATAGAAATAGAAATATGTTAAGACAGTGATACCCAAACTACGACCCGTGGGTCACATCCGGCCAATAAGGGCCCTTCAAAATTTCTGCCCACTAAAGGTAATTAATCCGAGGAGCTTTCAACATGACGAGGAATTTTTTTTTTTTACAATGCCTCTATTCAACTCAACTTTTTTTAAAAAGTATTTTGTTAAATATATTTTTCTTGTTTTTGTGGTGATGCGGATCGTGACACAAAAAACAACAACATGTATATGCCCCCCCCCCCCCAATCCAGGGTGAAAAGGGTTAATCATCACTATTCAGCTTTAGATCATGTCTTACATCCTGAGGCAGCTTGTATAGAAAGTTTAAAATTAAAGTCTCCAATGTCCGAAGATCCATCTAGGACAAAGACCAGATCAATGGGTCCTTGAGTGGTACGAACTGAAACAGAGCAAACACAATATGTATTACAAAATATTCTGTCACTATATAAGTAATATGTTTTAATAACTTATATGAACACCACAAAGTTTAAGTGTTATTTTTTTCAAATTAACTGGAATGTAGGTTTAAATTACGGGGTGTAATCAGGGCTGGATTTAGTGAGGGCAGACGGGTGTACAGTGCACAGCCCTGGACCTCCACAAGAAATGGGCCTCCACAAAAGGGATACAAATATATCCAAATTTTCGACGGTTCAGAAAAAGTATAAGTTTTTTTGTTTGTTTGTTTTGTTTCTTTTTTTTTTTTACTAACATTTTTTTTTCGCATTTTTACGGCTGGCAATAAAATGTAATTAAGACGTGTTCGCTTGTGGCATGCCTTCAAGCCTAGTGCTATTTTTGCATATACTGATGTGTCGGCATTGATAGATTTTGGAAGAGCAGGCTGTGGAGTCTACATCGACTTTCTTGGCTCTAATTCAGTAAAAATCTTTGGACCATGTGGTAGTGTTTGCAGCTTTGATGCGGAGACCATGGCAGTCTGTGAAGCCTTAAAGGCGATGGACATTTGAGGGCGACACAGATTGTTGTGGTCACTGACTCAAAATCAGTACTACAGGCTTTGCAAAGCCCTGAACCATGGCCCCCCAATATCGACACTGTCACTATAACTTTACACAACATAAAGCAGCGCTATGGCAGCCCTGTAATAATGCAGTGGGTAACGAGTCACATAGGTGTGACTGGCAACACTATTGCAGACTCCTTGGCCCACCAGGGAGGGCAAATTCCACCCACTGAACAGGCTGTAAGTTTTCATCATGCTCTGGAAAAGTGGTTTGAGTGCTGAGACAAGTCCCAAATAGCCCGTGAAGTCTGTGAGCGCATGAGGCGCCCTGACCGCACTACCCCGTGGTGGAGGTTGTCCAGGCCTGAGCAAGCTATTATAGCACAGCGCAGGACAGGCCACATTCCTGGTGGCTCATATTTTTCACGTCTATGGCCAAATTTCGATTCGCGGTGCCCCCGCTGTGGGGAAGATAAGTAAACCGTGCCTCATATTCTGTTTGACTGCCACAGGCTTGCTGATCTCCGCCTCAGATCTAGGAAACCAAAAATTCTCAACCTGTATGGTGACGTGTACGTACTACACAAGACAGCAGGGTTTCTGTCCTGGGCTTTTGCAAGAGAGAATTTAAGCCTGTCAAGTCCTCACACAAATGGAGTTTGATGATGATGATGATGATGATGGTGTGGCATTCTTGGAAAAAAAAGTAAATACAGGTCCGGATTTACGTCATTGTGTCATTCAGTGGCCTTACCATTCAGAAATGTAAAAATATTTACTTTTTTAATATTATTATTATTATTATTATTATTTTATTAATAACTTTTTGAAATGGAGCGTGAGATTAGAGTAACCAGATCAGATCTGTATTTCTTTCTTTTAAAATATAGCAAGCTTTTGGATATACGTATTTTCATTCATAAGTGGATCTTTACTAAAGCTTTCGAATAATTGTGGGAAGCTCCATAAAAATCTTGACCCGGGGCCTTCACAAACTTAAATCTTGCCCTGGGTGTGGTGACTTATATTCTGGATCTTTGGACGTCTCTGAGTCCAAGAAGCTCTGAGAGGTACCTGACATTAGTTAGGAAAAATAAAGGCGGTTGGTCTTTGTGATGGCGTGGTCGAGACGCTAAGTGCGCTTGAACTTGGCTTGTCTCGGCTACCTAGAAGGGGGCTCGAGGTTCGACACCCGACTCGGGCAGAGTTGCGTTTACTGAGCGCCTAAAGGCAGCACGGAAAACCAACTCCTAGATACCCCACCGGTCCACAAATGAGATTGGACCAAAGCGCTCTGAGCATGCTAAAAGCATGAAAGTAGCGCTATATAAAAGCTATAATAATAATGGCCACATTACACCCTCGTTAACCTCGGGCCACAGACACAGATGACCTTTACATCATCTGCCCTATAGATCACAAGGTCTGAAAGGGAAAATAATAATGAAAGTGATGAAAGTCAGATAAAATTTTTTATTACTAATAAATTCGTATTGATGTGATTGAAAATGGAAGCAATACAATGTTAATCAAACTAAAGAATATACAGGCTGTTACAGTAATGATAATGTGATTAGCAGAAGGCTAGATGACACACCTGTTCGCTAAAGCATGACTTGAAAACATATACACCTGGATGTGACCTACTTTCATTTCTTTACTACTGACTTCAAATGCCAAAATCTAATAGCATACAATGGACTACATCGGACAAGTAAGAACCTTACCTATTTGCACAACAAGAGCTGAAAACATGCAGAAAACTCTGGCCAAACGAATCATTTTGAATTGGTTCTTTAACTCTACATTTACTTGCGCTGTAAATATATATATATATATATATATATATATATATATATATATATATATATATATACATATATGCATATTCTATTAATGGCTTAACCGAGGTTAAATATTATATATTTATCAGATTAGGATTAGCAACTTCTGACGGCTTATCCTCTTTTATTAACTGCATTTATATTATAGGTATGGTGACTGAGAGATAAAGCAATAGCATTTTGAACCGGGGTCCCGGGTTCAAAGCCTGGTGAAGACAGGGATTTTTAATCTCGGGTCGGGACCTTTAAGTCCACCCAGCTCTAATAGGTACTTGACGATAGTTTTGAATAATTAATGGTGGTTGGTTATTGTGCTGGCCACATGACAAACTCGTTAACCGTAAGCCACAGAAACAGATGACCTTTACATCATCTGTCCTATAGATGGCAAGGTCCGAAAGGGGAACTTTACTTTATCTGTAATAATTAAATTTAGTCCTTTTCATCTTATGGTATGGAACATACAAACTCATTAATAAATGAAAGATGGCAAGAGTCATTTTTACAAAACTTATATCAAATCATTGTCTGTCTGTCTGGTACAAATTTTAAACACGCTCTATCTTCTAATTCCCGTTCTCGTATGAAGTTGAAACTTTCATTGCAGCCAGCAATCAAATAATTAACCTTGTAGGTAATTAAACAATGGTAATAGGCGACAGGCTGTACCAGCTGGTACGAACTTCGACCAGTGCAAAAGAAACGACGCTAAATCAGTCAAGAGAAAGAAAAAGAAAGCTGCCCTGTCAGTTAGCCCTAAGTCAGATGCATATAGGCCCTACAGGCACGAACTGTGGCAAACTCTGCCGCTCCAGAACTGGTTTGATTAATCACTCCAGAATCTGCCCTGTCTTAAGACGAAACCAAAGCCAGTGACTAATCTGGGCGCATCCATTGTCTTCTGAGACAGAATGAGCCATATATGATTAAATAACAATTATTTTGTGTATATAAAATGGAAATAAATTATACAGTATATTTATATATATATATATATATATATATATATGGTTTTGAATGTGGAGTTCTTCCCCAAATGCGCTTTTTTTTTTTTCGTGTTTAAGGTATTGAGCGCACTGATTAAAAAAAAAATAACTCTCCATAAAAAGCATTTTCCTCACGAATACAATCTGCTGATGTAAAAATGTCGTAAAAATGATTGTTTAATATTTTACGTATTTTTGATGTTCCTTCAGATTTAAAGATAGTCTACTTCCTACTTCCATTTCCTTCTGTCTTGAAGTCTCTTCTATTCACTGTTCCCTTTTTATTTTCTGTTATGTGTTATTCATAATTAATATAATGTCAATTTTTCATCATCATCATCATCATCAAACTCCATTAGAGTGAGGGCATGAGAGGCTCAAATCCTCTCTTGCAAAAGCCCTGGACAGAAACCCTGCTGTCTTGCGTAGTGCATAAATGTCGCCATACAGGTCGAGAATTTTGGGTTTCCCAGACCTTTTGAGACGGAGATCAGCAAGTCTGGGGCAGTCAAACAGAATATGAGGCACGGTTTCCTCTTCTTCCCCGCAGCGGGGGCACCGTGAATCAAAACTTGGCCATAGCCGATAGAAATATGAGCCAACAGGACAGTGGCCTGTCCTGCACTGTGCTATAATAGCTTGCTCAGGCCTGGACAGCCTCCACCACGGGGAAGTGCGGTCAGGGCGCTTCATGCGCTCCCAGACTCCACGGGCTTTTGGGACTTGTCCCAGCACTCCAACCACTTTTCCATTTCTGTTTTTTTGTATTATAGCCAGGGCTTGATGAAAGCTTACAGCCTCATCAGAGGGTGGGTCAATTTCTTCTGAACCGATGATTACGGATGAGTGCAGTGTTTCTGGTGGCTACGCGAACCCAGTGGTGACCTTCTTTTTTTGTCACACCTAATGCAGACATCGCCCTTGCCCGGCAGTGGTCTATTAAAGAATTGCGCAAAAATTAATTTAAAACGTTTAGATTGTTTAGATATATATCATTTTTAAAAAAAGAATGTTTGTGATAATGATATTATTATTCGGACAACAGAAAGTTCTTTCTAGGGATCCTTTTTTTGCCTTAGTTAATTAAGGCAACAGATGTTTGTTTAATTGCAAAGTGTTTCCTATATTTCTGATGTTGAAGATAATCTACATTCTAATCAAAATCTCCAGGAGAAAGACGAGAGATGGCGGTCTCGGGTTTGAATGCCCGCTGTCTTCCCCAGTCGCCATGATTTTTTTTTTATTTGATTTTTTTTTATTTGATTTTTTTTTTATTTGATTTTTTTTTTTTTTTGATTTTTTTTTTTATTTGATTTTTTTTTTTTTTTTTTTAAATTTTTTTTAAATTTTTTATTTTTTTTTAATTTTTTTAACGTTGGTTTATCTGGGGGGTTTTTTATTCAGTACTGAAGAGATTACTTTGCCAACAACACATAGGACACTAACATAAGTTTACGGTTTACACAACAGTTCACGTTAAATGTGTTCATAAACTGTCCAAACTTGACGATCACTGGGTTGTCCATTGTCCTGTGTTGTAGACGAACAAAGTTTTGGGGATTCTTTCGGAAGGATCTTTTTTTTTTTTCAGTAGAGGAGATTACATTGCCCACAACACAAAAGACAAATACGTTAGTTCCCGGTTTACACAATAATTGTTTTTTTTGAAGTTTAATTTGATTTAATATCAAATGAATGAACTATATTTTGTATGTGTTTAAATATAAAGTAGATCTGTCATATATATGTAAAGCGTAAATAAAAACAGCACAAAAATAAGGTTCAGAAATTGAAGCAAAATAAAATAGATGATTCGAAAAACTACTTAACTATTATTTCATTTTTTATAAATAAGCTATTAAAGATTTTGAATAAAACAGCTAAAGTATCTTACTTTGATAGAAAAAGTAACCGACAACGAAAATGTCACCATCTCAATGAGAGTCCTCCTATATGTCTTTAAAATAAACATACTAACAAGGAAGTGTAATGCAGTTGTGTCCCCTACCTTCTCAAATCTCGTAGAACTAAAAAAAAATGTACACTCTACGTTTTATATGGGTGTTGAAATAGGTTAGACAGGTTGACTCGGCGCCTTCGACACGGAGGTCACGGTTGACTAGAGCGGTTGGATCCAACGACGATCTGCTAAGTCCTGAAAAAAAAAGGGAAGTAAAACTTTATGACCATACTACAAAGTCTTCGGGCTTGCAAAGACCTTCCTCCAGGGAACAGTACCAGGAAAAAGAAGAAAGGGCAGAGAGAGAAAGCAATAGGAAGACAACATAAAAGAATGGATGTGCCCGCCATTGAAAGGGATTCTATCCAAGGTAAAAGACTGAGAGGAATTGAGAAAGTCGACTTGTGTGATGCCCCGACGGTTCAATAAACTAAGGTATAGGTGAAGGTAAAAGTGAAAAAAAATAGAATCAATAAAAAATTTACCAATTAATTATTTAAACTGCGAGATCTTGTGAAGCGATGTACACTCTTCAAGATTCGTCCGAAGACGTGAACTTTTATTCATTTGTAGTGGTCCCCCGAAAGGGGAAAAGACTCTATTGATTTTGTGTGAAATGTCTGTCAGTCTGTCCGTCCTGTTTAGATCTCGTAAACTAAAAAAGATAGTAAAAATCCGACATCATAATATTTTAATCCATTCAAAGTTCTGATGAAACGGCTACTTTTTTTTCTTTTCTAAAAGCGAAATATCAAATTTTTAAAATCCCGTAAGCAGTTTTTTTTTCATAATAATACACCACTTTTACAACTATTCTCTATTAATAGTAGCAAACACTGGAGGCTCTTTAGTAGGGAGAACAAAGCGACACCGTATTTTTAACACATTTATGCAAACGGTTTTCGATTTTTTGTAAAACAAAATTTTTTTTACATTTGTATTGCTAAGTTAAGTAAGTTCTGTCATACCAACCACTAAATTTACACGAAAAAGAAATTATTTTTTAAAGAGAAAAACATCTATTTAGTATGCATGTAAGTTGAAAAAATTTAAAACAACAATTAATAACTAATTTTTCATATTATCGCGTGAACTGCCATGTCTCCACGAATATATAATGCAGTTAACCTAAAGGAATTTTTTTTTTACGAAATGTTTTTTTTTTTTTTTTTAGAGGAATTAGAGATTGACTATTTACAAAGTAATTAGATCAATTCGATATTCATTATAAGACATCAGTTAGGCCAGGTTCATGTTTAACTTCACATTCACTTTCACCTATCCTTTGATTTGCTGGACCGCTGGGCACCATACAAGATCTGTCAACCTTCTTTCTCCATTCTTCTGTCACTTGCCTTTGATAGAATTTTATTCTGATAATATTGAAACCTGCCTTTTTACCTGCCTGGGTGGACCTCTTCAAGGGCCGATTTTCAGTTTGTGTTTCCACACAAACTGTCTTTGTAACCTTGTTTTTTTTTCAATTTCATGTTTGTGTTTACTAAGCCTTAGACAGCAGCCTAATACAATAAAGGGAACTAATTCAGCTTATAGCAACCACTGCAGTCAATTACTTCTTTCCCTTGTTTGAGATAACAAACAAAATATATGATTCAATGCTGATAGAACTCACTGAAGGGAGAACATCTCTCCTCTCCAAAACAAAAGGTGATCCGAATCAACCATCGAACTATCACCCTATCACTTGTCTGTCAGTTGTATATAACTATTAACTTCACTATTAAAAAGTAAAATGTGTAAATTTTGCTCTGCCCATAAGCTACTAGCAGAGGAACAACAAGGTTGCATTGAAGAGTCGATGGGCTGTAAATTACAGCTAACTATTGATGGTATTATATTGCACCAAGCTAATAGAAGAAAAAGAAACTTACAAATGTGCTACATCGACTACAAAAAAGCATTCGATTCAGTTCCGCATTTGTGGCTGTTGAAAACCCTGGAAATTCATAGAATCAACCCAAGAATAAAACCATTACTGAAAGTCTGTATGGATAATTAGAAGATGTCTACACCTTAGTCATGATAAACTAGGTTCTGTGCACATAAGAAGGGGTATATACCAAGGGGACTCACTATCTTCGCTCTGTGTTGCCTAGCTATTAACCCACTATCTGAATTACTCCCTAGCACCACAAACGGTTTTAAGGTTGACACTAAATGTACAAAATGTGTATCTCCTCTGTTATACATGGATGATTTAAAACTTTGCGCAGAGAACGAGCAAAAGTTACACACCTTAATTGAAACGGTAAAACATTTAGTTACGATATCTGCATGTCTTTTGGCTTGGATAAGTGTGGTATCATGAGCATAAAAAAGGTCAAGGCAGCCAACACTAGCATTGCATTTGAAGGCATCGAAGAACTGAACTCTGCCTCCCTTTATAAATACCTTGGAATAAACCAGAATGCCAGCAGAGGTTAAAGAATGAGATTCGCCAATGGGAAGAAAAAAACAACTCAAAACATTAAATAAGGACGATGGTTCCTCGAAAGTCTTCATTGCATTGTTTTGTTGTCATCTGTATTGTATAAAAAATGTTAATGTAAGCATTATATCAGAATAAATACGAGGTACAATCTAAACAAAAAACAAATGCAATAAAAATAACAATTAACTATTTAGAAAGCCAAAGAAACATCAGGTGTTAACATAGGGATCGTTCAAGATAAACATGCTTGAGCTAATGCAATTAAGGAGGTAACCGAATTGGGGAGCAGGTTTATAACTAGATCTAGAAGATAGACTGATAACTAAATTGATCATGGAGTAGTGTCATTCTCTAACCAATGCTTAGTATTTGGTTGAAACTTGGTTCATAGCTGTTATAGAGATTTAACACCATATATTTATGCAAATACTTCAGAAAAATCGCTATGAATATTCAAATTTGACAGAAAATCAAAGACCCAGAATGATTCAAAACGAGATAATAGACCTGTTGGGCGATTCAGTGCTTAAAAAAATACCGGTACTTTAGGACATCCATTCTGTACCATTTATCTCTTTCATTGGTGGCAGCGCTCAAGACAAAAAAGTTGATATCAAATTCGTATTATCTTTTTAATACTGCTAGTGATTTCCGATGACGGAACATCCAAAGAAATAGAAATTATATAGTCATTATTAGGTTTTCTTATTTATGAGAATCAGACGTAAGCAGAATTAGTTGAACAAATGCTGAAAGTAATTTTAAAAAATCCCCATTTATCCTTAAAATAACTGCAAGGCTAGAGCTTTGATTGTGCTTTCAATATGACTGGATACTACAATGCTTTGCTTTGCATTGCTTCATCAAAAGAAACCGCTTGTTCAAAAATTGTACAAACTTTGACTTTGAATGCATTGGAATGTCTTTTGGTCAATGTACCGATACATTCAGATAAATCAATTGTTTTGTCATACATTGTATTTGTCATTGGGGTAGGGGCCCACCAATATATTCTTGAACCCGGGCCCACGGGTATCTTGCTACGCCACTGACTCACCACAAGAGGTTCTCAAGTCTACTGATCATCTGCTGTACTGGGATTGGCCTATTTTGGCCGACAAGACGTTAGATTTGAATCGCCCTGATTTGCTGCTCATCGATAAAAAAGAAAAAGCCGCTATCATTTTTGACGTCGCCGTACCTCTATCTCATAGGCCTAATTTAAGAAAAACTGAGAGGAAAAACAACGAAAATATGGAACCTGCTAGGCTTGGAGATTAAGCGTTTATGTAAGTTATCTAAAATAACAATAGGCCTATACCCCATTGTCATATCAACCGATGGGATAATAACAACTGACCTCACAGATACCGTCAATGCGCTTGGCATTCCTAGTAACATTCTCTTTGCCTTTCAGAGGGCGGTACTGCTGCAAACCTGTCACATAACCTGAAAATTCTTCAGTGGAAACTGATAAAGGGACTACGATGAATTGTTTCCCTTTAACAAAACTCGACCCTGGCTGCTCCAGAGAATGTATAGGCCTACTCGTTCTTTTCTAACATAAGAATAATAATAATAAGGCTTGTCTTCGAGTCCGAAGTTTAATGAGCAATGCAGTAGGTATTTGCCGTGGCTAGGCAACCCCAGCTGTAACCAGGGCCGGTCTTAGGCCACTGCAACCTATGCGATCGCAGTGGGCCCCGCGCTAATTCAGGGTGTAATTATTAAATTGCAAAATGTATACGGAAAACTCCTGAATTTATTAAAATCTCCTGAAAACTCTTTAAAATCTCCAGAAAAAAAAGACAAAATTGCGAAAAACGCCAATCCTACGAGTGATAAAAGGACAAAAGGCATTGTCAGCTTTCGTGTAGTAATCGGGCGAATTTATTCCTAAACCGGAAGTTCCAATACTTTAATTACTTTTATAGTCACTAGCATATAAATATGCCATTGGTTACAAGGTTCGTAAAGTACAGATCGCAATTTTTAACATAGTAAAGTCGAATTTTTTTTCTTATACAAAATCTTAATTTTTACTTATTATCCTTATTCCCACACATTCTAGGCCCCGCGCAATCAGTTTCGCATAGGGCCCCGCAATTGCTAGGACCGGCCCTGGCTGTAACCTACATATTTTGCAACATTCAGGGCAAAATTTTAAATGCTGCTCATAAGATCATAGACAACAAACTGAACTTAGAATTTTAAAAAAAATATGGAGCTTCTGTTAGTAAAAAAAAAAAGGGGGGGTGAATACCGATTGCTTAGACTACTTAGAGTAGTTATATAATAAATAAGTAAATCCAACAACATACTGATACTACACCGGGTACACCCATTCATTTGATGCAGATGATAGCCAAGTAGTTAGAGAATCTGGGTATTCATTTAATATTTTACTGGGTATTATAATAGAAAACCGAAATTAAAAAATTAAAGATGCGATGCATTTCTTGATAAAAGTTGCGAAATCGTTATTTCTACTAGTCTAGAGTCTAACTAGTCCATCAACTAGAGATTTAACAAATTCTAATAGTTATAGTAGAGATCTAGATCTATATTATAAATCTAGTATGTAGTCTAAGTCTAGATCTTTAATCTAGCAAGATCTAGATATCTTGATCTCCAAGGTACTCAAAGTGAGTGAGTTATAAAATGTACTAGATCTAGATAAAATAAAAAGATTTAGATCTAATCATGGCCATGTCTAATGAGACTAATGATCTATTATAAATTAGATCTATAACTAATAATGTTAGATCTACTGATCTAGTCTATATCTAGAAGAGTAGTTTATGCTAGTCAGACACCTATAGGCCCAAGTTTGACTTTGACAGCGCATTATTTTATATAATAGTTCGACATAGAAAAGAAAATGACGTATCCATAGTAGGCATACCGCATAGACATAAATAAATATAGACTGGCCGAAGGAAGTAACTTCATGTAACTTGAAAACATGTATTATTGTATATCTATTGTATTCGGATTTCCGAATTACGAATAATTGCATGATCTTCATTTAGCTATGCAAAATTCCCCGGATGTTTACTAATTTTGAGTGGCGCGAAAAGTGTGCCGCCATTTAGAACTTTTATTTTTATTTGAAGTAATGGTGCTATTGATTTTTAATTAACTATAAATAAATAGTTGTGTTAGAAAGGATTTCAACTGTTATTTTAGAAGTGGGAACATATTTTCTAAAATAATTAATGTTAAAAATGACAAGAAAATTTTTTTTTATGTAAAAAAATTTCTTTTACATAATCTCGATAAAAGTTTGTCATTTTTGCAGAACTACCACAAAATGTAGCTTGAATTATTTGTTTAGAAGCTTTGTTTTTTGTGTAGTTAATTAATGCAACCATATAATCAGTGAAAAGTAACTATCTTATCTAATGCACATCTAATTCTATTTTGATTTCTGTGAGGTGACCGTGAGTTGCTAGTTTACAAAATGGCGTCCAATGGGACAGATCGACATGACCTTGCCGTATTGTATAGTTCTAGCTGAAAAAAATACATTTATGTGTTTTGCTTTCATTGAAATTTATTTCATTGTGTAGAATATGCATTTGTGCATTTATTTTATATGGTTTTTATATTTTTAAAAATGCACAAATGCTCCTATTTAGTTTTTAATCATACAGGTTATATGTTAAAAGGCGAATACAAATTATTTGATCACATGATTAAAAATACAATTTTGCCTCGTAGTCAGGTGTAAACATTCAATTTGAGAATGGAAGATCTTAGATCTAAATACTAGATTTAGGTCTAGATTCTAGATCAAATTGTTTATTCAGTAATAAGTTGAATCTATATATAGTATTGACTTAGTAAAAGATCAATACTAGGTACATTATTCTAAAGTGTAGATTAGATGAATTATTAGATCTAGTCAATCTAGACTATAGACTAATAGACATATCATCATATGAGATCATAATAAATATTAATAATTATTTATTAGCAATACTCCAATACTAATTATCTATAGATCTAAATCTACAGTATAGTCATAGTCAGTATAGAATAGTATAATACTATAGATCTAGATCTAATTATACTCTACTCTAGATCTATATAGTGTATATGATTTTATGATATATCTAATTATCTTAAATTAAAATCTAGATTCTAAATCAATCATCAGGAGTCATGATGATCTAAACCTAATAAGTTATGACTAGAGTCAAAGTATAGACGTAGGAAACTAAAGTGATCTAAACCTAATAAATAAGTTATAACTAGAGTTTACTAAGTGTAGACCATAGACTAGACATAGGAAACTAAAGTTTCTATATTACTATATTATATATATATTTTACTATTACTCAAATATTACTAAATCTAGATATATAAGCTAAAATGAAATGATTTTTGTGATGATAATGATTATTTTTATATATCATACATATAATATATAGAGTATAGGAAATTATCCAATGATCCATATTGTATTATATCAATTTGATCAATCATCATCTAGATATAGATCTATAATAGTAATAGATAGTATATAGTACAAATTTAGATATAACAGGTCAAGATGAATCAGAGTATAATCAGAATAAAATGTTTGCATGTTTCGGATATTCCTTCAGAGTTGAAGATAATATACTTCCTTTTCCAATGGGAAATGGAGCGTGCATGGTTTGAACTGTAGACAATTGATAAGTCTAAATGACAGTCCAGTGCGCAAACCGCATGGCCGGACAGCCATCTACCAATATTATATATTATTATTATAGCTTTTATATAGTGCTACTTTCATGCTTATAGCATGCTCAGAGCGCTTTTGGTCCAATCTCATTTGTGGACCAGTGGGGGGGGGGGGGTATCTAGGAGTTGGTTTTCTGTGCTGCCTTTAGGCGCTAAGTAAACACAACTCTGCCCAAGTCGGGTGTCAAACCTCGAGCCCCCTTCTAGGTAGCCAAGCCAAGTTCAAGTGCACTTGGCCTCTCGACCACGCTACCCATTTATAGTAAATCTATAATATAACTTTGCGGTGCATTCACTGTCTTGTTATATCTATACGGGGTAGCTATATAGAATATAATTATCTTTACATTATATGTCTAGTTTGTCTTTATATAGATCTAGATCTATTAAAAGAGTATCTAGATCTAGAATTTATTTTTTTTTTAAGAAAAAGAAATCATGTTAAATCTTTATTTTGGTTTATATATAAATTTACTTTAAATAGTGACTAATTAGGCCTGTATAAGTTTTTTTTTGTTCTAAATGATGGTAATTGACAATTTAAAAATTGTCTCTATTGACCTTAATACCTTATTTTTCTTTATGATTCGTGGATTTTTTAAAATTTATATAATTAAATTACTTCAAGTATCACTAGTGATACTTATTCAAGATTGTATATAATTTTAGTGTCAGTTGTAAAAATATAAATATCTCAGTATATTAGATATATACATTTAATATTTCTTTTTTATTTTCTTAATCTAGGCTACTTCAATGTTTAAATAATTACTTGATGTAGATCTACATTAAAATATAATATCAAGACTTATCAAGAATTTTGTATGATTGTTTACTGGACTCTTCTTTAAAAGATCCTAATCATAAGCTATTATCAGATTTCTTACATGTCGTCATAGTCCCAACAATACTAACAAATAAACCACCATTGACTTAATCATCATTCTATGCTGCTTACTTTGCATGATATCTGATTCATAAGGCTATTAACAAAGAAGCCACCATTCACTTAATCATCATTCAGTACAGCCTAACTTGCATGTCATCAGAATCCCTACAGTACAAACAAATGAACTACCATTGACTTAATCATCATTCTATGCTGCTTACTTTGCATGATATCTGATTCATGATGCTATTAACAAAGAAGCCACCATTCACTTAATCATCATTCAGTACAGCCTAACTTGCATGTCATAAGATTCACTCTGTTACTAAGACTTCATCATCATTTTGTGGATCTTTATTTATATGTCATCCCGTTCATCTTTTACGTTATCAGCACAAATTCAGCAATCATTTGTGCCTTCTATAATCAATAAACGTGGTCAGCTTACCATCATATACTTTACAATGAACGTCATATTATCAATTCCAATTACCATTTTAAAAAAAAATCTATGTAAGTACTTAATTTTTTTATTTTTTTTTTTACTATACAAAATAATTTAAGTTTTTATTTTTTTTTTCTTTAAATAAACATGAAGATAAGTATCGCTGTTTGTTTCAAATGTTTCTACTGGGTTGTTGTTTTTTTAAGATCATTATATCTATTAGATATACATGTATATAAATATGATATAACATATTACTAAGTAATGTGTTTCTATAAAAAAAAAACACAAAGTAAATATATCACAAAAATAATTCAATAGAATCAAAATGTAAAAAAAAACAGTATACTTTTATTAAGCACATCCTAATCTTTTTATATATATACAAAGCTTTTAGCTGTGAGGTAAAAATTAGCGAACTGTTACACATTTTCAGAAAACCCTTTACAATATAAGTGAAAACGCGTTAAAATTTTATATATTTTTTTAACCGTTGAGCCTATAGCAAAAATCTATATATCATTGGAAAGCTCAGAACAAGTGGTTTAATATTATACTATTCATAAAATTTAAAAATAAAAATAAATTAAAGTTTTATTTAATAAATTAAAAATAACAATGTCATATTGGCTTAGTTAAAAATAAAAAAAAAAATTTTTTATAAATAAATTTTATAAAACAATACCATACTTCAATTAAACACACTATGAGCTTTATTTTGATATATGGTTTTTAAATGGGCTTTGAAAATTGGTGAAAATATTAGCAATTTTCCTTCAATTTTCATAAAATCTGGTGTCATCATTTCCATTGACTTAATGTTAAGTGAAAATGCGTAAAAAAATTATTTTTTTATTTATTCGCTGCACCTATACCAACAATCTATATATCATTGGAAAGCTCAGAAAAAGCACTTTAACAATCTCATATCATATTATTTTTTTTTTGTTTTTAAAAATTTTGTCACATACCTACTTCATTCTTAGAGATTAAACAATACTACACTGCCTCCTTATTTACAATATGTATAGGTGTGTGGCTGAAATAGATATGAATACTTAACTTTTATACTGCTCATAAATGCTGTATAATAAAGTACACAAAATTGCAAGTCACAAATTTTTGTTTCATAAAACTCTTTAATCGGCCAGTCAATATTTATTTATGTCTATGGACGTATCAAAATCTTCTTTAGTTAAAGGAGAATAAGGAGGACTACTTTATACTACTTATATTTGTATCCCTAACCTATATTTTGTTATTATATTTAAGGTCAAAGAGGCCGTGTGATTTCATTTAATTCTGACTAATTTGACCCACATTATTTGATTCCGGACACCATAATTTATTTCGGACAGTCTCTATATTTAGGCATTAATAAACTCAGATTTTAATTCTATTTTAACATTAATTAAATTTTAAGATCCCCAGGCATAGCACCTCACATTAAATCATTAATATGTTTTCTAGTTATGCATAAATACGAACACAAAAAATAAAAATATGAACACACTTAAATTCTACCTAAATTAGGTCACTGGGACACTGACTTCTATACCGACTTTTAGACTAATTTGTGTTTGCATGATTAGATGTGTGTTGAATGTTTGCGTTTTTTGTTTAATAATTTAATAAATTTCTAATACAGATATGATCTTTTGTATTATAGTACAGGTTAGGATAGCCATTCTTGCCTAACTGAATCCTCTATATTCTCTCTCTATAAATCTAGATCTATCTAGTAGGTCTAGATCTAAGCATTTAACTTCATTCAATGTACCAAGCTCAGTCCAAACATTTGCCCATTTATTCTCTATTAAAAAAACAACAACAAACAAACAAATATAATATAAGATCATTTTTAAGATCATCATCAAGTCCAAAACTGGCTGTCCGAAATAAATTTTGGTAAGAAAATCATAATTTAATTTGGACACCCTATTAATTTTTTTTTTGTATGGAATTAGACATCTTGGCTTATAAATCAAATAAATCAGCTTCAAAAACAGAATAAATATTGCCGGGCTCATTAGTATAGACTTAGCCAATCAAAAAATATAGTCTTAACCCTAGGAAGAGGTAAAGTCATCTGGGTAACATAGGAAAAAACGCAACCTGACTAGCAAATTTGAAATTCGTTTTTCTTACATAAAAAGCTAGCTAAATGGAAGGGCATTGGGTCAGAATCATTGGAAAATGGACAAGCACATTATACAGCGCGCTAGTTTTATAATAAATATTAAAATAATTATTTAATGACCACAAAAACAGTGAATGTCCGAATTCATGTAATGTCCGAAATAAATAAACTACTATATATGATTATGATATGATTATTATGATACATAATGATAATATAGCCTACCATTATTATATTATATATATAGTCATATAAGCACATAGATCTACATAGATCTAGATTCTGATAGATCAAGACTAGAAAAATGTAGAGTTAGAATCAGTTAGATCTACTAATTATTAGCGTTATCTAGAAATCTAGTCTAGATGAAGTTAAAAAGTTAAAGTTTTAACAGTCTAACTATCCTACTAGTCTACTATGAATTCTTATTCTATGATTTAAGTCTATCTAGATCTAGAATCTTAGAGTTAAATTAATCTATAATATGATTTTTTATAATCTATAGACCTAAGGCTAAGGTCCTAAGCAGATTTTAATCTAGTCAATCTAGATTATATAGAAATATACCTTATTCGCCAATCGTAATCTAGAGTCTAGAGGCCACTAATGACTAGTACTGACTTGAGTGTCTAGACTTTATAGTAATCTAGATTATAGATTATAATAATTAGTCTAGATTAGATCTCTAGAATATGATAGATTCTGATAGATCTAGACTAGAATCTCGAGTTAGATCTATATTATATATATAGTAATTGTTATGAAAATTATACTCTACTCTATATCGGTTGTCGTTCTTATGTTTACATGTGCTTGTAACTCGTCCGTGAGAATTTGTTCACGAAATGTGTGTTGTGTAGTCATTCAGTGTATTAAAGCCATACTATACAGACATGGTTCTCGACTCTCTTATCTTTATGTTTATAACAATTTAATACACTGAATGACTTTAGACCTGAAAAGTGCATACCATCAGATTCCTATAAAAGAAGAGGAAAGGCCGTTCACAGCCTTCGAAGCATGTGGGAAACTGTATCAATTCCGTCGGATTCCGTTTGGCGTTACGAATGGAGTCGCCTGTTTTCAGCGTACGATTGACAAAATCATCGAAGACGAACGACTCACTGACACTTTTGCTTATGTGGACAATGTGACCATCTGCGGTATGGACTCTGAATCACACGACCGAAACCTACAGCGATTTCTTGATAGTGCTCAAAAGTATGGAATCACTCTTAATGAAACAAAAAGTGAAATTAGCACTGCTAAAGTGAGACTGTTAGGATACGAGATTTCCAAAGGACAACTTAAGCCGGATCCTGAGAGATTTCGCGCTCTAAGGGAATTACCCGTACCAGTGAACATGCATGAACAGAAACGAGTAGTGGGTCTTCTGGCTTACTACTCACAGTGGATACCTAACTTCTCAACAAAAATTAGCCTGTTAACAAGAAATCAACAATTTCCTGTCTCAGAAGAAGTCAAAAGAACATTTGAAAGTTTGAAAAATGAGCTTGAAAAAGATCCGAATCGCCCTTTAACCGTTGAGACGGATGCTTCTGATATAGCCATTGCGGCTACCCTCAACCAAGATGGCCGGCCCGTTGCTTTCTTCTCTCGCTCATTAACAAAAAGTGAAAGAAAACATTCTTCAGTTGAGAAAGAAGCATATGCCATTGTTGAGTCGCTGAGAAAATGGAAACATTTCTTAGTTGGTAAAGCGTTCACACTTGTTACGGATCAGCGATCTGTCTCTTTCATGTATAACAGGTCAAACAAAGGAAAAATTAAAAATGAAAAAAATCCAGAGGTGGAAACTAGAACTCTCGTGTTTCCACTATGACGTCATCTATCGCCCTGGCAAGCAGAACACTGTAGCTGATACACTTACCAGAAACTATCTATCTGCCATCACTCGCAATGACCTTAAATTGCTGCACACTAGTCTTTGCCACCCGGGCGTTACTCGACTATTGCACTACGTAAGGACTCAAAATCTTCCATTTTCCTGTGATGACGTCAGAACTGTAATAGAACAATGTCAAGCTTGTGCAGAACTAAAACCCCGTTTTTTTCGACAGCCGACCGGAGAACTGATTAAAGCAACTCAACCTTTTGAGAGAATTAGTATGGATTTCAAGGGACCTCTCCCTACTGTTTCAAGAAATAGATATCTACTTACCATTATAGATGAATTCTCTAGATTCCCATTTGCATGTCCCGATATGTCTTCCTCTACGGTTGTTAAATGTCTCAATGATTTATTCGCAATATTTGGATTTCCAGCGTACGTCCACACTGACAGGGGAACTTCGTTTATGTCTACAGAGGTGCAGCATTTCCTCCACGAGAGAGGAATTGCAACCAGTAGAACGACCCCTTACAGTCCGAGAGGAAACGGACAAATAGAGAAGTTTAACGGGACTTTATGGAAAGCCATCACCTTGGCTCTACATTCTAAGGAATTGGACATAGCTAAATGGGAACTAGTACTAAATGATGCTCTGCAATCCATCCGGTCATTACTATGCACTGCAACTAACAGGACACCACATGAACGATTTCTTGGGTTCAACCGAAGAAGTGGTTCTGGGACATCCTTGCCAACATGGTTGACCAGTCCTGGTCCTGTCCTGCTGAAGAAGAACGTTAGATCATCTAAATATGATCCCATAACAGAGGAAGTTGATTTGGTAACATGCAACCCTCAGTACGCTGTAATCCGAACACCAACCGGTCGAGAGGAAACTGTCTCATTACGAATGTTAGCCCCTAGGGAGGAACAAAAAGTTATAGAAAATGAGAATCAGAGTAGAACAGAGCTTGATATTGGCTGCCCCATCCAAAGCTTACCTCCCAGGAATCAACCTACTGATTCTATCATGTCTGAAGAAACCACCAGCACCACTGAAGACATAGCCAGACCGTCCGAAACTCAAGCAGATGAAACTACACATACATACAATCTTAGAGTAAGGAGAACTAGGCCCAACTACAAAGTGTAAAAGCTCATCAGCTTACTAGAACTCTTACTTTGACATTCAGTTTTGTCTCCAAAATGACATTTGTTTATTTTACTACTTTCATTTGGTTTTGTTGACTTGCGTTTAATGAGATATTTGATCTATTTGATCTATCAGCTATATCTAAGCTATTTGATTTACACTTACTTATATCAACATGTAACATTATGTCATGCTATTCTACATTGTTTGTTTACTTGAATCTCTATTATTATTCTGCACTTACTTAATTCTTCTATTGTTTATAATACTAGTTAGCATTATTTGAACCGGGGGTGAATGTTATGAAAATTATACTCTGTATCGGTTGTCGTTCTTATGTTTACATGTGCTTGTAACTCGTCCGTGAGAATGTGTTCACGAAATGTGTGTTGTGTAGTCATTCAGTGTATTAAAGCCATACTATACAGACATGGTTCTCGACTCTCTTATCTTTATGTTTATAACAGTAATTAAAAATAATAATAATTAATTTTATTAATAGAAATGTTCTCATTTATTATCTTTCTGATGTATGTTTGATTTTATGAACAGATGTGATGGATAAAGTGACAACTGCTACACATGGAATCAAAAAAGGAAATAGTTAAGAGTGAATCAGATTGATCACAATGGAAGTGGACACAACCGATGCGCTGGAAATCATTCTTGAAAAAGATGAAAACACATCCAATAAAATCACACGGCTGAAGGATAAAAATAATGCAAAGGGTGTCTTGAAGGGAAGAGAGAAACATGCGACTAAAGAGATCAAAGTAGAGAAAGATGTTGAAATCAAAGTAGAGAAAGATGTTGAAATCAAAGTTGAGATAGATGTTGAAAATGATTCAGATAAAGTCACACCAGTCAGTGATAAAATTAATACTCATGAAACCATCAGTCAGAAAGACAAATTTGCTGTAGATCACGTCAAAATAGAGATGGATTATACAAATGCTTCAGATGGCGTCATAACGCAGGGGCAATGTGCATCAGGTGATGTTTCTAGTGGGAAGGATCATATTGCTGGAGAAGAAATGATTATCAAAATGCAGAAAAAAATGACAGATCTGGATCTTCTCATTGAGTTGCTCAGAGACCAAGAGTTTAATATACCTTTTGTCTACAATCTCTACAAAAATACTTACAGTTTAATAGAAGCAGCTAAGATTCTTATGAGCATGTCTCCTTCATATATGTATTTGGCACCTACTTGCCATACAGTAAAAAACATTGTCACGCGAATGAATAAGTACTTAAAGAACATTGACGGCAATAGGACTAAAAATTTTAAATACTTGGGAGTGCTCCATTCACATTGCTTAAAAAAAAAATTAAGTCGCCAAAAGCCCTAACAGAAAGCCCCAAAAAATGGTACTCTTGTGAGCTGCAAAGGTAAGTAGACACTGTATATATATATATTTATTTGTAACAAAACTTTAAATTTTTAACATTTGTAGATTATAAAGCATATATGTCAGAGAATGAAATTGATTGTCCTTATTTATTTGTGTAGAATTTAACATAAACAGATGAAACCAAAGTTAATTATGCACCAGTGTTAGTGAATGCTTAAAAGAAAGGAAGTTCAATTATATGCTTTTTAACTTAATCCTGACTGCTTAATGAAAGTGTATTTTAAAAAATTTAGGAGTCATTGATTAACAAATTGATTAACATGCATGACTAGATTGACTAGTTAATTCAGCCATTCACTCGTATTGGTAGGGTTTAATCTACGAAAGAGGAGTGAGGCAGGAGACCTTTTTATATACCACTAGTTTAGAGCCCGCAAATTTTAAAAGCTTGATCCTTCACTAGTCTCCGGGCGGCAGCTGATCAGTTCAGCATTTAGGCTATAGACCCAGACAGACACAATCCCTACACCTGACGAGCGTGCAGGGGGTTATGTCAATCAGAGCTTAGCATTTTCCCCAAACCTCACCAGCAGAACTCTGCACCAGGAGAGCATGAGAGCATGCTGGGAAAGCTGGAGCTCCCACAACATTAGTGCTTTTCGGAACACCCCGAGAGAACTTACTCCAGTTACCAGAGGACACCACGAGGAGGTCGTCAAGCACTGTGGAGGCTGTCCAGGCCTGAGCAAGCTATTATAGCACAGTGCAGGACAGGCCATTGTCCTGTTGGCTCATAATTCTCATGGCTATGGCCAAATTTCGATTCATGGTGCCCCCACTGCAGGGAAGAAGAAGAAACTGTGCCTCATTAGTCTGTTTGACTGCTCCAGACTTGCTGATCTCCGTCTCGACAGGTCGGGGAAACCAAAAATTCTCGACCTGTATGGCAATATTTATGCACTACACAAGACAGCAGGGTTTCTGTCCAGGGCTTTTTCAAGAGAGGATTTGAGCCTCTCAAGCCCTCACTCAAATGGAGTTTGATGATGATGATGAGGATGACTAGATTGACTAATGAAATATGTAGAACAAAATCTTTTTTGAAGTAATGTCTGAAATAAACAAGAAGAAGAGTGTATCATGATCTCGGGTATGAATCAGACCATTTATAGTCTATATGTATTATGTGTTTGGGATATTCTTTCAGAAATAAAGATTATTACATCCAAGCCCAAACCTCCCACAGGGTGACAGGGGAGGATAGCTGGCTGTCACGAGCACATATCACACATCCATGTAGCCATCCATAGCTGGCAATATGCGTTCATTGAAATAGAATTATTAAAACTTTAGAAGGGGAAAAAGTAGTTAGTATAGTAAAAAAAAAAATTTTGTGCTTTAAAAATTATCATCATAACTTTTCCTGCCAGAACGTCACCTACCCTAATTATTTAAATATAATCAACAGCATAAATCTGTATGTATCACATTTTTACAATGACTTCTTATTTTGGGTTTCCCAAATTAGACTCTGTATAGTTTGAAGATATAAATGGCAGCTCTTTCCAACTGTCAAGTTGCTTGTAATTTACTAAATTAAAGCATTGTCCTGAATTCTGAAGATTAAGTATGAAAGAAGTATTTCTTGTAACCATTTATCACTTCTGAAGATATTTTCTTCTGGTGTGGGTAGGGGGGGGTCTAATTTTTTTTAACCTATGCTAGTCAATTTCCATCAACTCTTAACAGTGGATTCACTCAACCAAGCATGTCTTTTGTTTGTGTATTGTTGAAAGGTCCTTACAAAACATTTGGGCATTACTATTAGATATGGTTGGAACGATGTCGACCACACAGTAGCTCCCCCCCCCCCCCCCCCCCCCCCCATCCTTTTCTGTGTACCTGGTGTGTTCTAAGAAAGCAGTTTTCAATCTGTAGTCCTAGGGGTCTATGAGACGACCATACTGGGTCAGCAGAAAGATGAAGATTGTATACATTTATAATAGCTACTTTGCTAAAGGCCAGTTTTATCACATCAAATAGTTTGAATAATAATCAAGTGGCCCATCACAACTGTTGTTTAATTTGTCTATTACAAACTATTATCTTATCTTATCTTATATAATACAGACGTTACTTCAAAAAAGAAAATGATTACGTCCTTCGCATCATGCATTTAGTCATGCTTATTAACCAATGACTTAAATTCTGCCAAGTCACTGGTTTTCCTGGCTAGCTCAGGCAACCCATTCCATGCTCTATTAGCACTAGGGAAGAAGGAGTATTTGTACAAATTTGTCCTAGCATATGGGATGAGGAATGTGCCTTTATCTTTGTGTCTTTCAGAGTATTTTATTAAATTTTGTTTTTGTATTTGAAGATTATGGTTCAGTGTTTTATGTATAATTGCTACTTTACTTTTGAGTCTTCTGTCCTGAAGGCTTTCTAAATTTAGTGATTTTACTATAGGTGTTACTCTAGTCAAATGTGAATATTCATTTGTTATGAATCTCACTGCTCTATTTTGTGTCTGTTCCAGTTTCTTAATGTTTTATTGAGTTGAGGGGTCCCAAACGGAGGATGCATATTCTATTATTGGCCTAACCAAGGTTAAATAACATTTTAGTTTTATGTTCATATTTGATTTATAGAAATTTCTTTTAATAAATCCTAAGCTTTCTTTGATTTTTTTATAGTTTCATCAATATGTGGATTCCATGACAGTTTTTCATTTATTATAACACCTAGGTATTTTGCGTTTTTAGTCTGTGTTACTGGTTTGCCATGAATAAGATAAGTGGAATTAATTTGTTTTAGTTTTTTTGTTACTCTTACCAACTGACATTTTTCTGGGTGGAAAGACATGCTCCAATTTGATTCCCATTTCTGTAATTCATCTAATTCTCTTTGTAAAATATCTGTGTCTTGTGTTGTTTTTATTGTTCTATATATTAGTTCCTTCTATCCACCAAGCACCGGATGAAAAGAAAGCAACCATGGAATGTCTTCAAGTTGAGAATAATAGTCTGAATGATAAAGTTCAGGATCTGGAAATAGAGTGTCAGTATTTATCCCAAAATCACATTGAAAGTATCACTAGTGAAAATTAAGACACTTGACCTATTTAAATGCTTGAACTGTTTATTTTCCGCCATATTTGGTCAGTATATCTAGTTACTTGGCATTTGTATCTATGTTTGAATTGGCATTGAAGAAAATTTTTGTTACAAAAAATAAATAGCTCATTTTTTTTTTTTTACAAAATTTTGCATCTTTTTGAAATAAAAATAGCAACCAATCTCAGACCCACCAGAAAATCTAACCAAGTATATATTTCTTTGTTACCAATCTGTTTGGGCTTTTGAGAATATCATAGGCATCCTGGATTTTGTGTCTGACTAAACAATTTATCTGTATTTCAAAAGTCTTGTCTTGTGTTATGAACTATACAGGTCAGACCTGAAAATATATTGACCCTTGTGTTATTACAATGCCAAAGAACAGACTACTTCAGGTATCGGGTTACTAATATAATTTGATTTTTTTTTTTTTTTTTTTTTTGGCACTGAAGTAAAATCTTAGACATATTTTTTAAAAATACATTACATATTCAAACTTTTATAATTTTTTTTATTTGAAAGCATTATGTAAGGAAGTTTTTATATTTTTTATGCATTGCATAATTAATTTTTATTGAGTGTAAGAGACATCTTAGATGTGGCTGTATTCAGGTTGGGTGCAAGATACATCTCAGATGTAAATCTCTTTACTGAAGTAGTATTGTTTAGTGTTAGTAGTTCTTTTTTCTGACACATTTAATCATGCTGATTGTAATTTTTTGTTAATGCCTTTTAACATTTTCCCCATGTAAGTTATTGCATTCATTTATTAAGACCTGTTTTAAATTTAAAAAAAAAAGATTATTGAACAAATTAAAGAAATTTGTTTGCACTATCATTATGTAAAATACTTTATTATTCCTAGGATATTTCAATACAAAATTTAATATTTGTAGTAAAAATTTAAAAAAGATTCTGCTTTCAGACCTTGCGATCTGTGGGTCAGATGATGTTAAAGTAATTTGTTTCTTTGGCTAACGGTTTTAGAGCAGGGTATCAAGTGGCCAGCACAACGACCAACTGCCTTTACTTTCCCAATTAAAGTCAGGTGCCCCAAAAATTCTGAAATTCAAATTCCCAGTCTTCATCGTGATTTGAACCCCAGGACCCCTGATTTGGAATCCAAGCACTTAACCACTCAGCCACCATGCCTCTGAAAAATAATAATAATATAAAGATATGAATAAATGTGGACCAATTTTCAGTGCATTATTTTGTTATGAATTTCAAAGATTAATAGTTTTATCTTTATCACCTTGATACAATCATTGAAAATGTGTAGTTTGGATATCTACTTGGAAGTGATGTCCGTATTGTGATCCACCCGTCAAATAAGAGATTTAGTGCACAATAATGTCCTGGGATCAAATTCTGGTGAAGACTTTGATTATTAATTTCAGGATCTCGGAGTCCATCCAGCTCTAATGGGTACCTGACATTAGTCTGGAAAAAGTAAAGGCGATTGGTCGTTGTGCTAGCCACATGACACCCTTGTTAACAGTTGGCCACAGAAACAGATAAACTTTACATCATCTGCCCTATTGATTGCAAGGTCTGAAACTTTACTTTAAAAAAAAAAAGACAAATCTAATTGGTCAGTAAACATATACGCGTTTGTACAGAGAAATCTGATTGGTTACTTTTATGTTCATTTACATTTTAAAAAAGACTTATCAACATAGCTTTATTTTATACACCGGATACACCAAAAAGCTAGCTACTTGCAGTCAGCACTGCATAAATGAAAATCGATATTGAAAGCCTAAACATCGGAGACTGTTTCAGAAACTTGCTACCTTCTTGTTAGTCTGGTTTGTTTCTTTTATTTTATTTTTTTTTTGGGGGGGGACCTTCTTATTAAATCGTATAGCATTTATTTAATAATAATTTTTTGTATCCACGAGGAAGTTTGTCATACGATTGTCGCATTAAAAAAAAAATACATTGTAACTACAATTGGACAGCATACGAAATGTCGTTCAAAACATTCCAAGGCTGCTGATTCACTTGAAGTCCAGCGAGCCAAGTAAATGAATTGTGGTTTGAGGCGATTGGTACTGACAACAAAGTTTGGATGGATTTGTATGTCTGTCTCTATGAACACGAATTTCTGTTAATTAATTCTGAGGTTTAATTGTCTGCAATAACTTATTTCTCTGTGGTGACAGAACACTCATAATATATCAGGCAAAACTTCGAAAATGCTGCTCTACTTTGACCTGACTAATGTTGGAATATGCGTCCTCTATTAGAACTCATGCCACTCCAGAAACTAGCAACCACTGTAGAGAGATTTCTTTATTTCAAATCGTGTTCTGATTGGCATATTTACATTCTACTTTAGGAAGAACTTCAACTTTCTACCGCTGGCACTGTCAGTTATAATATGGCTGCCTGTTCGTGGGATATGCGTGCTGGACTGTCTTATCCTTTATATTTATATTACAGACGTTACTTCATACAAAAAAATATTTAATTTTATGTATAAATCTAGTCATGCATGTCAATCAAGGACTTAAACCCATCGTTTTTCCTGGCTGATTCGGGCAACCCAATTCATTCTCTAGCGGCAGCAGAGAAGAAGAAGCACTTGTACGAATTTGTTCTAGCATATGGAATGTACCATTATCTTTGTATCTTTCTGGGTACCGGTATTTCATTAGGTTTTGTTTTTCTATTTGTCGTTCGGTCGTCTCGTTCAAACCCTGCCTGCTGCCATCCCCCCGTTTTCCTGCGGGAGGTTTGGACTAGTAAGTAGATTATCTTCAACTTAACTATATTGGACATTTTCACGATAAACTAAACAAGACAAGAAGCTCAATTGCACTGTAACGTCGCCTAAATTAAAATATAGCTTCAAATGTAAGAACTCTGAATTTTTACTGTGCAGCGATAAAAATTCCTATAAAATATAAAAAGTCTTTTTTAAGCATAATTCACTAACGCTTCATGTATTTTGTAGGCCTACACCATATACACCAAAAAGCAAGCAATTTGTAGCTTCCCGGCATACATGAATATTTGGCGTACACTATAAATATATAACAGAAAAGGCCTTTGCAATTAGGGCTCTATCAAAATCACGTGGGATGGGGACATTAGTCTAGAAAATGTGAGTTTGTGTTTTTTTTTTAAACGTGAAAGTGGACTGGACACTTACTGAGGCATTATGGAGTGCCTGAAAAAAAAACTGCATTAAATCACCATCTGGACGTGAAGGCATATTGAGGGTATGACTTGCAGAATCTGCAATAACTGACAAAGTGGGAAGCGTTGTCGAGAGGCTAAGTGCGCTTGAACTTGGCTTGTCTTGGCTACCTAGAAGGGGGCTCGAGGTTCAACACCCGACTAGGGGAAGAGTTGCGTTTACTGAGCGCCTAAAGGCAGCACGGAAGACCAACTCCTAGATACCCCTAACCCCCACTGGTCCACAAATGAGATTGGACCATGCATGCTATAAGCATGAAAGTAGCACTATATAAAAGCTATAATAATAAAGTCCAACAAATAGCAAAGCAACTGCTTATGGCTAGATAGCTATCAGAAACTAGCGCTATATAAAAGCTATAATAATAAAGTCCAACAAATAGCAAAGCAACTGCTTATGCATAGCTAGATAGCTATCAGAGACTATAGCTATATAAAAGCTATATAGTCCAATATAGCTATCACAAGAGATCGAGGAGACTTCTAAGCCTGCATCCAGCATCACAAGACAAATCCTTACCTGAAACCCTTGAAGAAAGAGGAAGAGGAGACGCATGACATCGAGGCTTGAAACCAGATGCCAAAAAGATTGGAAAGTCGTGGGGACGGTTGGAGAGACAACCCAAAACCGAGACGCCTGGTAGAAGCTTGTTTATTAGACCATGGTCTCAGACGGGACCACATGCAGAGATGATGAGTTTTAATAGAAAAAAAAAAGTTAATAAATTATAATTCTAATTAAAAAAATGAATGTATTTCAACAAAAACCCATGCCTTTTTAAATATAGCGACACCAATTGTATTTGAGTAGCTTTACGTTTATTAACCAAATTTTCGGTTGACCGAATGATACAATAGGTGTTAACGGTATTAACTCAACATTAACTCTGTTACCTCCCTTTAACTTTTGATCTCACACTTTCTCTCTCTCTCTCTCTCTCTATCATGAGCACTTCGGATATAGCAAAAAGAGAAGAAAAAAAAAGCTATATACAGTCTTGCTACAATAAATCAAAATCTGTAATAGCGGTATCTCATTTCTTTTACATCTCGCCATTATCTGCGTGGAATTCGAGCCATACTTCAACGACAGAAACAGGGAACATGTCATGGTTTATAGTTACAGTTGCTATCTCTCTGTTTCTGTTTGCACTGAATACTTGTCACGGTAAGAACAAATCTATATGTCATCAGGCTATCTCTTCTTTTAAAACATTTCCATAACTATTTATATAGAGAGATTAAATATACCCGGTTGTTATTGATAGATAGATAGAGAGAGAGAGAGAGAGATGATTAGAATGCATGAAACGTAGGACGTAATCATCTTCTTTTTTTAAGTAACGTCTGTATTATATAAGATAAGACGATCGATAGATTAAGGGAGAAAGATGGATAGATTACATAAAGTGTAGTACGTAATCATCTTCTTTTTTTAAGTAACGTCTGTATTGTAGATGATAACAAGATAGATAGATACTTCAAACCAAAAATCAAATGCATATAAGTTTCAACTCTCCTCCCATTACTTGTTTACTAATTCCTAAATTTGATTAACTCTTACCAGCTCAGTCTCAATGCCTTGACATATGTGATATGATCTACGCCTCTGTCTGTGGGTCTGATGATAGGACCTACAGCAGCTCCTGCGTGCTTCAGTCAGCCTCCTGCCACGCTGGGGACACCATACGATTGGTCAGTACCGGCGTGTGTCCATGACGACAAGAATCAAGCTAGATTGCATCAACTGCATGTACCTACTATAATTTATTGTACTCGTATGTGTAATAAATTCAATCAGATATCTTTATCTCTGCCTTGTTAATTGTATGTTGTTGTTTTTTTTTTTGTTGTTTTTTTGGGTGTTTGTGTGTGCTTATCATGTTTGTTCTCAAGGCGCACTGGCTGAGTGGTAAAGCGTTTGGGTTCCGAACTGGGGGTCGTGGGTTCAAATATGGGGAAAGAGTTGGATTTTTGAATTTCGGGATATTTAGGTCGCTTCTCAGTCCACCCAGCTCTAATGGGTGTCTTAGGGAAAAGTTAAGGCGGTTGATCGTTGTACTAGCCACATGGCAGATGACCTATACATGAAAGAGATATGTATGTATTTATCTATCTATCTATATCAGTGTTTCCCCAAAATCTTTACATCATCTGCCCTATTTATTGTTAGGTCTGAAAAGGGGAGGGGGGCTACTTTATCGTCGGTAGATTTTTCAAAAGTTGGTATTAAGTGAATTTATTTAATGCTGGCAAAGCTTCATTTAACAGGGTTAATGTACGCTATCACACGCCATCCACGTTGTCAATTTAAAACACGGAAATTAAGTAAGAAATAATTGTTTTAAAAATGATAACGTTTTTTGAAGACAACATTCCAGATTTTTTTTTTAATCGAACATTTTTACCACCACCCTACCCGAATACATATAGTCTGTTCAAGATTATTATTATTTAGCCCTCTAGCCAGATATAATTAATTTCTTTTTATACTTTGAAAAAAACTGAAATAGTCAAACTTGAGTTTTATCAGTGTGGTCAATAACTTTGTAATTCTTTTCCCAACACATCAACTGTCAAATTCTAGGAAAATGGTTAGAGCTGTTTTCGAGATCAGTGTCCAGTTTCCACGAAAGTACGAGTTGAATAAAGATATTGTAAAGTAGTCTTTCATTAAGGATTTTACGTATGTGTTGCAGGGGAAGCAACCCTTCCTAGAAAACAAGGGAAAATCTCAATACAATTATTAAAGCTAGATGCTTATGAGGAAGACATGTTAACGATACGGGGGTGAAATGCCATACGATTAAGAACTTAGGGAAATGGTCAGAGCTCAAACTACGGCCAGCGGGCTTCACCTGACCCGTTACTGGCCGATTTTTGGCCCTTAAAACTATTGCACAACGAAGTCGCCGAGACTTGGTCCTTTAAACTCGAGAATGTTTTGTTGTCATGTGGCCCGTGACATGCGTGTCGGAAATTTATTTGTCGTCAAGGCCGGAAAAAATAGGGCTCCAGTTTTGTACGCGCGTCTCCTTTATTTACGAAACTATCCTGCTAGAAACTATACATGACCCTTGACCATAATATACATGATCCAACTCTGATTGCTTCCATTGCTAGGTAGGCGGTAAATTCGAAACTAAACAAGTCAATTGTGAGGGAGATTAAGAAAGCTTGAATCTATTCAGTGTTGACATTGTGAAAGTTACGAATCTGCTTTTTAGAATTGATGTAGACCTGTTTGTACTTTTATAAGTCAGCACTCTGGCTGGCAAGAAGGAAGAACTCCTCAATACTGTGAAGAGACGAGAGCTGAACTGGGTTTGGTCATGTTGTGAGACATGGCTCACTGTCAAAAGCCATTTTTTTTAGGTACATTAGAGGGAGCACGAAGAAAGGGTCGTCCAAAGAAAAGCTGGCTGGAAAACACAAAAGAATGGACCGGCCTCTCTCTTTGAGATCCTGTTTACAACAGCTGCTGACCAGGAATAGTGGAGGGATTTGGTTACTCGAACGGTCACAGCGCCCCCACGACGAAAGCCAGTGGACAAATGATGATGATAATAATGAAAATGATGATGATAATAATAATGATGATGATAATAATGAAAATGATGATGATGATAGTGAAAATGATAATAATGATGATGATGATAATGAAAATGATGATGATGATAATGAAAATGATGATAATAATGATGATGATGATGATAAAAATGATGATGATAATTATAATGTAAATGATGATGATGATAATGAAAATGATGATGATAATGATAATGATGATGATGATAATAATGAAGCTGATGATGATATAATGATGATAATAATAATGATGATGATGGTAATGATGATGATAATAATAATGATGAATATGATGATGATGACCAGTGATGTCTAAACTATCACATCCGATCCGAGACGGGATGCCAACCGGCCCCTCAAACGTTCTACCCAAAGTGCATAATGAGTTCTCAAAGAGTCGGCTCCGTTTTACTCAAGCTATTTTATTTGGTTAGTTGCGGCTCGTTTAACCCGTGTGGAGAATATACCTAGCCTTCAGGTCAACATTGGCTGGGCACCACTGCTTGTAGAGAATTTTAATTCACCATTTCTAAGTGCAATCTAAGAGGGCTTATCTAGATCTATCACGTGACTCTCTTATCTTCTATTCAAGGTTAGACCTATATATAAACTAAAATTGTGTTTAGGAGTCTGATCATTTAAGAATGTCTTTGAAGATGATTTTTGCTGTGGTTATTTTGACCCTGTCAATTTATGGTCCTTTATTTGGTAAGTTTTCAAGATATAATAAAAAAAAAAACAATTTTTGAAACTTTTTTTATCCTCATCATCTTTTCTTTGCGTTCCTCATGGAACATAGGACCTCAGTTAAAACACGCCTCTCTCTACGGTCTTGCTAGTTTTTTTAATGGCTTCCCAGCTCTTTCCTGGCCTGTCGGTTTCATCTAGTACACAGCGTCGCCACGTTCTTTTTAGTCTTTCTCTGCGTCTTTTGCCCAAGGGTAATGGGTGGGGGTGGGGGGTTCCACTCTAATTCCTGTATAGCTCTTTTGTTATCAGGGCCGGATTTAAGTATGTGGAGGGCCTCGTGGCAAGATTTTTGTGGAGACCCCTACAATTCTTAGAAAGTTTAAACAAAGATCCACTTAAGAAGAAACATACTTATATCTAAAAGCATGATATATTTTAGATATAATTTAAGATATTCTTTTATATTTAACCTTACTTTCCTTTTTTTTTTAAATATATTTAACTAGACATATGTTACCCGCGACCCGCGAGTCTTTATTTGCGTATTACTGTCGATATAGTCACAATTAAACGAAATAATAATGTAATAAGTAAAGCGAACAATGTAAAAATAGTGTGAATGAAGCTATTAAATAAAAATAGCTAATAGGCTTAAATCCATTTTTTCAAATTAAAACATTTGCTTGTAGGCCTACATATATTTGATTAAAATTTGAGTTTCAAAAAGGTTATATCTTTGAGTTTGTGAATGGTAAGACCCATGGTAGACGCATTGCCGTAATTCCGGAACTGTATTTACTTATTCCAAGCATGCTACAAGCGTACATTTCTTATTCACATTTTTGCTATCTGTAAAAATGTGAAAAAAAAGTTTAAAAAAAAAGTTTCTGACTCATCGAAATTCGGATATATTTTTATCACTTTAGTGAAGGCCCCTTTCTGATGGAGTCCCCTGGACTGTAGTCCCGCCTGCCTTTCTTTAAACCTGGCTCTGGTTGCTTTTTTAAAGGTATAACCAATCCATCTCTTAATATAAGCAATATTTTTATACTTCTCATAAATAACATCCATTTGATTGTTAACAAGCATGTTTACATTTTAAGTTGTTGTTTTATTAAGTTTTTGTTTATTCTAGTACAGGCCCAATGCCCCAATATTTGTCCAATGATCTACGGACCTGTGTGTGGGTCTGATGGGAAAACCTACAGCAATACCTGTTTCTTAAACTCTGCATCTTGTAACGCCGGAAACACTATAACCTTGGCTCATCATGGCGCATGCGCTGGCGATGCTGGTATCATTGGTATTTAACGAATGATTAAATGCTCAAAGCTGATTTGCTGCTTATTCCTCAACATTTATGACGGTGATTTTCTTTTTTTTTAAACTAAAAGAATAAATCAAATAAAAATATAAATAAATAAAAGTGACTTTGTTATAATTTACCTTTAACTAGCACTTAGTCTGTTGTACCGTTGGGGCACCACACAAGATCCGTCAACCGTCCTTCTACATTCTTCTCTGTCCTTTACCTTGGATAGAATTTCCTTAACTGATCGCTGTCTCTGTCTTCCTCCTCTTCTTCCTGGTACTGTTCCCTGAAGGAAGGTATTTTTTGTTATAATTAATATTTGAATTACGTCTGTTAAACTTAATAAACAAACTCACAAAAAAAAAACTAGTAAAAAGACATAAAGGCGATTCATAGTCATTTTAAGGTAATTAGAATAACTAATTGTCACCATGATGATATGTCGTTAATACGATGCTTATATATTCTGTATGTATGTCTTAATGACTAGAGCCCAATCATAAACAGGAGTTAGTTATAATGTTTACTGTTGAATACCGTTGCATGCTGACCCGGGTTTAAATCCTGGTGAAGACTCGGATTTTGAATTTCGGGTACCCACTAATAGGTACCTGACATTAGTTGGGAAAATATAGGCTTTTGGTCGTTGTGGTAGACACGTGACACTCTCGTAACCGTGAGCAAATGAAACAGATAAGCTTTACATAATCTGGTCCATAGATCGCAAGGTCTGAAAGGTGAGTTATGCTAATTTACTCTAAGATTCAAAATTGAAACAAAACAATAAACTCAAATATATCAAACCATATATTATTTTACATTCTAATATAGAGTGACAATGGAACTCGACAAACTATTCATGGTTGATTGTATTCACGACTGTAGGAGGCTATTTATCTATATATCTATCTACATATTTCTCTCTCTGTATTCATAAATAAATAATGAAATTTGTCTAGTTGACAAACGCCAATGTAATCTCTTATAGTACTGTCGTTACCGGCCGATGACTTGTAGCATCAAACTGCCGATAGACAAATAAGTCAATATGAGATCAAATAAATGTAGAAGTCTTAAGTAATATTATTTCTTATCTTATCTTTATAATACAGACGTTACTTTAAAAAAGAAGATGATTACGTCCTACGGGTCATGCATTTAGTCATGCATATTAATCAATGACTTAATTTCTTAACAGAATCTAATCTACCTCACTACAATAATACAACCTTTCAGTCTCACGTTCTGGAATCGCCTCCTCTAACTAAGACGAGGTGTGAACAATGCCACCTCTGTTGCATCATTCACAACCAATCGCTAACCTCTTCACAACATAACCATAGAAACACACATGCACACGCATACACAATCCATAGCAAGTAGACGCTGGTTACAGCTCAGTGTGAAATTATTGTTAATTGTTATTACCAAAGCTTGGGATCTACATCATTTTGAAATATAATGAAATAAAATAGTTTCATCGTGTTTTATACATCAAAGAATTCCTTAAAGAAAAAATTGATTGAGAATTTTAATATTTTAATACAGATTAAAAAGAAAAAAACTCCAGTATTCGAAAGGACATAGTGTCTCAAAATTTATTGGAATTGGGAGTGGGTTGGATTGGCATAAGCCACATGCTTACATGTCAAGGGGAGTTGAGTTCAGATGATCTGTGTTTAGTAAATGCCTCCCTGCAGCACGAAAACTTTCACCAAGATACAACCTACCTCACTGCGGAGGCTGAGCGCTAAAGCGTTTGGCTTCTGAACCGGAAGGGGGGGGTTCGAATCCTGGTGATTACTGGGATTTTTAATTTTGAGATCTTTGGGCTCCTCTGACTCTGAGTCCACCCAGCTCTATTTGGTACCTGAAAAAAGCTGGGGTAAAGTAAAGGCGGCTGGTCCTTGTGCTGGACAAATGACACCCCCATTAACCGTAAGCCAAAGAAACAGATGACCTTTACATCACCTGTCCTATAGACCGCAAGGTCTAAGAGGGGAACTTTACTTTAACCCTTCCTTACGCGTCCAGAACTTTGACCATAGCGCGCAGCGTCAGCCATTTATTGGGATTACAATAGCAAGATAAAATGACATTTAATATAATTTGTACCATTCTAATCATTCAGGTCACGTGATTTCGCGTGTACATCTTATCTCTAACGTCTGCCGAGCAACAAAAAAAATCTTCAATTACAAAGAGCTCCTTTACCGTTAAAGAAACGAATCAAAGATGTCTCTTAGACTAATGTTCATTGTAGTTCTGTTTGCTTTGGTGATTTCCCCCGAGTATGGTAAGTGCATAATCAAATTTCAGATTTTATAGAATGGTAGATAGATAAATTGATAGATTGATTAAAAGCCTGGTGGTTGAGTGTTAAAGCGCTTGGTTTCCCAAACAAGGGGTCATGGCTTCGAATCCTGGTGAAGACTGGCGGTTTTAATTTCGAGATCTTTAGGGCTCCTTCGAGTCCACTCAGCTCTAACAGGTTCATGACATTAGTTAAGGAAACGTAAAAGCGGTTGATCATTGTGCTGACCACATGACACCTTCATTAACAGTGGTCCAGATAGATAGATGGATAGATAGATAGATAGACACAGATAGATAGATAGATAGATAGATAGATAGATAGACTGACAGACAGCAGATAGATAGATAGATAGATAGATAAATAGATAGATAGATAGATAGATAGATAGAGATAGATAGATAGATAGATAGATAGATGTTTAAGTCAACGTTTATAGAAAATCAGTTATGTGGTCAGCTCAAGGACTGATAGGGTCAGCTTTCCCCTAGTCCAGGAGCTTATTTTATACTTCTATCCTTCCATCCCAGTTTCGCTACAGCCCATGGAGGGCCCTGGCCTGCTTCAACACATCCTTCCATTCAAATCTCTCCTGGGCCTTTCGTCTCCAAGCCCGAACTGCAAGCCGATGTAGATCTGCCTCCTCATCATTAATCCATCGAATTCTTGGTCTGCCCTGTAGTGTTTGGTGGTATACAGTTATTGTGTATTACTTAGTGCTTGCTAAACTTAAACTTTTTACCTTCACCTATCCCTTACTCTGTGGACCGTTGGGGCACCATGCAAGATTTTTCGACAGTCCTTCTCCATTCCTCTCGGTCCTTCGCCCTAGCCAGGACCTCCTTCAATGGCAGGCCCGTCCATTCTTTTAATGTTCTCCTTTTTCCCGGTACAGTTCCCTGAAGGAGGGTCTTTGCGAGCAACGAAGACCTTGTAATATTTCCATTGATTTTTAGCTTGCGTTTTTTTACGATAGTAAGCAGGTCATCGTGGGGTCCAATCGCTGCAGTAATCCTGTTTCTTATTTTGTGATGCGGTCTTTAAATGTCATATTTAAAGACCGCAACTTAAAAGTACAAACCGGTAATCTTCATGATTGAAGTATATCCGTTGTGCATTCAGAATCACAAAACTATTCAAAGGGGATAATCTCGTTTAAAAAGTGGTAAAGAATTCAAGTCATCGACTTACATAACTGACTATATTGTTCGAGAGACATGCTTAGAATGTTGACATTTATTTTTTTTTAAGTAACCTCTGTATTTTATAAGATAAAAAGAATATATACATTGTTAGAAATTAAATGATCTCGGATCAAGTTAAAACTTTGCACACTTATTACCTTGAACTGAAAACACAAGAATGAATTTAAAAAAAATAGCCAAAATGTAAATTAGCTATTGGTAATTAATTATTTTGTTTGGCATATCGAAATAATAAGAAATTGTACTTGAGTGAAGTGCTGGTATAAACTGAATTAGTCCCCTTTAGGTAAGTTTGAAACAAATAATAGATAACTATACTATCTTCAATTTTCATATGCACCTCACTAGCAGAATGGTTAAGCTGGCGGCTTGAGGAGGCTTGAGCAACGAATGCTTTTAAAAGCGATTACAATTAAATTAGAAATCCCTTTTTGTCTTCCTCTCCCCCATTTTTTCAACTGGTCCAGATAGGTGATATGATCATAATATTTGAGAAAGCTAAAAGCACGAAATAGCGACTTATAGCGCCAAACAAAAAATAAGTGGTAAAACTATTTCCAATCGTACAGGTGTATTGCTGTTGGTCTAGTTCTACTACAAATTTAATTATATGACTGATCCAAACTAACTAGTACGATTTGAGTTCGTATAATCTTTATTGTTTTTTTTAAGTATTTTAAAAAATATTTTTCTTGTTATGTATTTTAGCCCAGGCAGCGTGCGCTGACTTTTGTATAGAGTTATACTCCCCTGTCTGTGGATCAGACGGCAAGACCTACAGTAACACTTGTTTCTTGAATGCCGCTTCTTGCCACGCAGGAGGCACCATCAAGTTAGTCAGTCACGGGACCTGCTCTGGAAATGGCGGGGCAATACTCCTGTAGGCTGTGTACCATGAGCTTTAGAGAAGGGCTTCACTCTTTCATTAGATATTAGTCATGAATTAGTCATTAAATTTAATAACATAACAATCCGTTTTAGTTTTTGATTCGCAGTTATTTCGTTTGTGTGTGAGATTTATTTTGTAACTATTTCCTTGATTCAAAAGTCACAGCGTGGAAAGACGCAGCCATAGAGTTGGCTTCAATGGAATAGAGAGACTCTAGATGGAGGTGCGGTGGCCGAGTGGTAAAAATCTTGGCTTCCGAGGGGTCCCGGACTCGAATCCTGGTGAAGACTCGGATTTTTTTTTTCAGGATCCTTAAGGCGCCTCTGGATTTACCCAACCACTAATTGGTACCTGATATTAGTTGGAGAAAAGTAAAGGCTGGTGGTCATTGTGGTAGCGACATGACACCCTCTAGAAAGATGAGCTTTACATCATCTGTCCCTTGGATCGCAAGGTGTGAAAGGGGAATTATGCTGCTTTACTTTACAATAAGATTCATAATTAAAAAAAATTAAAATATGTACAAATCTATCAAACAAATTATTATTTTACATGCTAATATAGAGTGACAATTAAACTCGAGAAACGATCTTTTAGGGATTGTATATCTTCGCGACTGAAAGAAGTCATCTATTTATCTATCTATCTATCTATCTAGCTATCTATCTATAAAATCATAAATAAATAATGAGATGTGTCTAGTCGACAAATCGTAGGCCATCGGCAATTTAATCTCCTATGGTACTGTTGTTACCGGTCGTTGACTTGTAGCACCAAACTGCTGGTAGACAACTAAACTGCTGTAGGCGTAATGCATCTTAACTAATAAAACTTCAAATTACTTGACTCGCTTCATTTTGTGAAAAACTAAATAACACTTTATTTATAAATAGACAAAATCAACCCAATATGAGATCAAAGAACTGTAGTAAACTTTAGTAATAATATTTCTTAAAAAGTATAACTCATTACAATAACACAGCCTTTCAGTCCGCCCTAACTAAGACCAAATGACGCCAATGCCACCTATGTTGCATCATTCACAACCAATCACTGACCACTTTCCAAAGTCACAATAGAAACACACACACACACACACCATAACAAGTAGGCTTAGTTTACAGCTCACTGTGAAACACTACGCAAAGCAAGTGCCTGATCTAGCAAGGTGCAGAGCCTTTGACGTAGATGTTGCGTAATGTCTTAATGTCATCAGATGTTAAATGCTAATTATTTCCCTCCACCAAAAGAGAACTAGATGTTCCCTAGAGCCAAGATGTTCCCTAGAGCCTAGATGTTCCTTAGAGCCTAGATTTTCCCTAGTTCCTAGATGTTCCCTAGAGCCTATATGTTTCCTAGAACCTAGATGTTCCCTAGAGCCTAGATGTTCCTTAGAGCCTAGATGTTCGCTAGAGCCTAGATATTCACTAGAGCCTAGAGAATAGAGAAGTGAAAAAATAAAAAAATCAACTTATTATTGTTAATGAGTTAGTTTTCACCATTATGAACATGTATTATGTTTAAAAAAATGGAGGCGCGGTGGCTGAGCGGTAAATCGCTTGGCTTGTGAATTGGGAGTCTCGTGTTTGAATCCTGATGAAAACTGAGTTTTTAAATTTCGGGATCTTATCGCGCCTTTGAGTCCACCCCGCTCTAATGGGTACGTAAAATTAGTTGGGAATAAGTAAAGGTGGTTTGTCGTTGTGCTGGCCACATGGAACCCTCATTGACCGTAGGCCACAGAAACGGATGACCTTTACATCATCTGCCCAATAGACCACAAGGTCTGAAAGGGGAACTTTACTTTTTATATATACAATAAATTAATCGTCTTTTATTAATTAGAAATAGATTTATTCCTCAAAACAAAAGTTGATTGAGAACTCTAATACTTTAATACTGGTTAAAAAGACAAAAAATTCCAGTAAACGAAACGGAGAGACTGCTGTTATTTTTAATTTAATTCTTAACCTAATTTTTTATCAGTTAAAAAAGAAGATTCATGCTTCAAGAGTCCCGAATTCTAAACTCCAAATTGCCTTGCATTGACCTTATCTGATTCTTGATCTTCTTTTAACGACACAGGTACATCACGAAGATCTCTACACACACACACACACACACACACAATTAACATATTCCTGACATTGTTTTAAAATCAGTTTGTGTCGTCTGCCAAACGGGAAACAACCCAAAAAGAAAAATGAGGCTTTTTGGCGCCATTGTCACCTTAGCTGTTTTTCTGTTCTTTGTTCACTTTAGTTCAGGTAAGTTCCTTTAAACTAGGAACTGTATTAGGGAACAGTGAACATTAATTGCATAAGTGAAAATTATATAACAATAAAATATGCATTCAAAGACTGTGTAATTTATCCATTAGTAAAGGTGGTCTAATTATTATTTTTACCTTACCTATCCCTTAGTCTGTTAGACCGTTGGGGCACCAAGCAAGACTCGTCGACCGTCTTTCTCCATTCCTCCCTGTCTTTTGCCTTGTTTTAAAACCAAAATGTTCTATTTAAAGATTTTGCGATCTATAGTGATCTATGGATATAGGGTAGATGAGGTAAAGGAAATTATTTTCTGTAATCCAGGGTGTCATGTGGTCAGCACAACGACCAGTCGCCTTAACGTTTTCCCAAATAATGTCAAGTTCCTATTAGAGCGGTGTGGACGCCCTAAAGATCCCGAAATTAAAAATCACTGCATAAACCAGGATTCGAACTAGGGATTCCGGATTCTGGAGCTAAGCTATTTATCACTCAGCCACAACGTCACTAAGAGGATTTGGATTTTATGTTTCGAAAATTTGTTCGAATGGGGGGAGGAGAGGGTTGGCCTAAACCACATGCTTACCTATCAAGGGGGCTAGAGTTCAAATCGCGACTCGAGATTATCTGTGTTTGGGGAACGCCTAAAGGCAGCACAGAAACCTTCACCAATAAACGCCCTCCCTCACCCAACGCGGTGGCTGAGCGGTATAGCGCTTGGCTTCTGAATTTTATACTGACAATGACAGTAAAGGTAATTTCAATGTTGGTGTTTTTTTGTTTTTTTGTTTTTCTTTAAGATTTTTAAATAAAATAATTCTTTACTTTTAAATCTTTACCTCTAAACCACCAGGTCTACCACTTTTATGTGAGTTTGCCTGCATTGCGCTCTACGACCCAGTCTGCGGATCGGATGGAAAAACGTACGGAAACAGCTGCGAGTTGTCTTTAGCCAATTGCGGGAAGCCCGACTCTGCCAAGATTACGCAGGCTGGCCATGGAACGTGTTGATTCAAAAATAGAATAGCTTAGTTGGCCATGGAGCGTGTTAATCCAAAAAAATAACTTAGTTGGCCAGGAACAGAGCAGGAGAAATTTTGAGAGTTACGTTTAAGTGATTTCATTTGTGTAATGAGTTTCTAATTAAATACAATTAAAATACAGGTCTAAATCTATACGATTATGAACAATTTATTTTTATGAAGAACATTAAGACCTACTTGTTTAAAACTTTTTTAGATTAGTTCTTGCATGTTGTCGTTGATGTGTTTGTAATGTTATTACAGCGCCTTGAGCCTACATTTTGTTTGTTAAAAGCGCTGTATAAATAAAATTATTATTATTATCATGGCGCTTTACATATTACATTGGTGTTGTTGTACCTTAACCTGCGCTATCTTTGGACGAGAGTGTCTCTCCAAATTAGGGTTCTACAGCCACATGAGGAAGTTTACTCTGCTGCAGATTATGTGGAGTGTAGGACTGAAGGAGGCCAATATTGTATGTATAGGTAAGTTAGATATAGAAGAGGTTTTGACAAAATGAATAAAACATGTAAGACTTCTAAACAAACTTTCGTTATTTGAAATAAAAATCAAGAATGTATTACATGCAATGGGTGCCCGCAGGGGGATGCAAGGTGCATTTACACCCCCGTGGATTCTGAGCAGAAAAATTGTAAACATTTTTTTTTGCACCATCAGATTAATTAAAAATTAGTAGCAACTGAACAAGTAGTGCTTCCACTGGTGACTGAAGTACAGTTGTAGTAGACTAGCCTAGGCTTATCATGAATATATAAGGCTGACCATGTAGGTGCACCCCTCTGAATTCTGAGTAGCCAAATTTCAGCCATTTTTTTTTACACCTTCAAATTAGTTAACTTCTCCTAGCGAGCAAATTAGCATGTAGTACTTCCACTGAAGTATTGTTAAAAGGATAAGCTGTAATTGAACTTAACTTGAATATGCTAATCTGTAGTTCATGTCCAACCATGTACTCTTTATTATAGGCTTGCAATTCAATAACAATTTGTTTTCATTTACGTATAATTAAAGTTACCATAATATATTTAGTTAAGGCCTAGTGTTGTGAACTCCTGACATGGCTTTGACTTGGACACATTAACGTACTTCTTTCAATAATTCAATTCAACAAGACGCCAGGGATTAGTCAAGAACAGAAATACAAATTTAATAAAAGCAATCATGATAATTGTAATTGTTAAGGATGGCTGCCTGGTCGAGCGGTTTACGGTTTTACAAACGAACAAACATTTTACAAACGAACAAACATTTTACAAACAAACAAACATTTTTCAAACAAACAAACATTTTACAAACGAACAAACATTTTACAAACAAACAAACATTTGTAAGCAACGACATGAACTATTCAAGGATTTAATATACACCAAAAAAGAGAACCTAACTTAAAACAAGAATTAACGAGCAGTTTTTCGTATTATCGCTTGGAGTGCAGTGCTGCACTCTAGCAATAGTAACAAAATCTAAGATTGGCACATACATTTTTCATCTCTTGAAAACAATTTGTTTCCATGTGTAATCTTGAGGTAAAGGAGTGTCGTCCTGTAGTATCGGGATATGCAGGAGTCTTATAAGAGTCATTGTTGTTTAGTTAGCTTAACTTTTTTTTTTTTTCAAAGGAAACCTCAGAATTTGCTCTATTCAATTTTAGCTTTATCATCATAGGAATCCTTGTGCCTCTTTTATAGGCCATCTTGCCTCTTACTGAAGGTAATAAAGTACGATTAGAAAAGCCTTCCTCCTTTCTTAAATGGTTAATGGTGTTTCCATCAAGTCATAAAATGAATCAACTTTCAACAAGTAGATGTTTGTGTACGTCTAGACGTTTTTAAATAATTAATTAATAATTTTAAAAGTCCAAAAATATTTAAATGTGTAAGTTCAGTGTATTACTTTATATTTATTTTAGTTTGTTTTTGTTTTTTTTATAAATTTTAATTTTATTATTTTTTTTTTTTTAAAAAAGGAAGCTATGAAAGATTATGATCGACGATTGTCTTCTTCTTCTTCTTCTAGCCAGCTTTATTGCTGCTGAGCTGTGAGATCTTTTGCAGACTGTGCCAAGGAAAAATAGTGTGCTGTTTTCTTCAGTTGTTCAGCACTGCGTACAGGGTGTTGGTTATGTTGGGCTGGAGTGGAAGTAGGATGTCAAAAAAACACATATACAGCAATAGAGGAATAGACAAAAAAAAATCCATATTTTCGATGGTCTTGGGCGACCCCTGGCAAATCGTCAATCGACCCACAAGGGAGTCGCAATCCACAAGTTGAGAACCCCTGAGCTAGAGTATCCGATGTAGTGATGTTGAGTGAGGAGCCGATAGTTTGGTTGTGTGTAATGAAAGGTTTTAAGGAAATCAAGAGGTGGTCTGTCGAAGTTTTATTTAATAATTAACTGATTTAAAAATTACTGATTTAATAAATACTGATTTAATAAATACGGATTTAATAAATACTGATTTAATAAATACGGATTTAATAAAAACTGATTTAATAATTACTGATTTAATAAATACGGATTTAATAATTACTGATTTAATAATTATTGATTCAATAGATACTAAGTAAATGAATATTGATTCAATAGATACTGAGTAAATGAATATTGATTCAATAGATACCGAGTAAATGAATATTGATTCAATAGATATTGAGTTTAATAAATACTGATTCAATAAATACTGATTCAATAGATACTGATTTAATAGATACTGATTCAATAAATACTGATTTCATAAATACTGACTAGGTTATTTAAAATTTTAATGGGCAAACGAGAAACGTGTGGACGAGTTATAAACTTATAAAAAATTTTTACATCGTCTGTCTGCCCGTTTGTCTGTTATCTGGTACGAATTTCAAACACGTTATTCCTCACACTTGCCATATTCTAAAGAAATTTTGAGATTCTGCGCAATTTTTCATTGTTCATAGCAAAACATAAAATAATTTATTAAATATTTGTAAATAATTAATTTTGTTGATATCGAAAAAGGGATTATCATCTTACAGTTGTGAAATATAGTAACACTGTATTACCTCCAACCTGCGGAAAGTATTTTTAAAGTGGTAATTTAAACTAAATGCAGTCCACAGTGGCACAGAAGTCAATGGGAGAATAGTTTTAAACAATATATACATTTAATATACATTTATCTTATCTTCTTATCTTATATAATACAGACGTTACTTCAAAAAAGAAGATGATTACGTCCTACGCGTCATGCATTTAGTCATGCATATTAACCAATGACTTAAATTCTGCCAAGTCACTGGTTTTTCTGGCTATCTCAGGCATTTAAGGCTGTAATTGTGGTGTTCTTCTCCTTAGAATATCTCCTTTTTACAAAGCTAACATCAAAACTGTCTGTCTGTCAAAATTTAAGCACACGTACCCTACCAGGGGGTTTTGCATTTAAATTCCCCTCCTCTATAAAACAAAACACAAAAAATGCAAACAACAATTCCTATATTCCAAGTGCACATCTAAGGAAGATTTTGATTTTTAAATCCTTCTCCAAAATTTACGATAAACCCCCTCTTCAATATAAAAAAAGCTAATTACATACTCAAAAAATTCTATGAGCTTCAGTTGGGTTTGAAGCTAAAACATACCTCATCAATATAAAAAAAAAAAAACATATTACGCACTCAAAATTATATTAGCGTAGCTAAATGGGTTTTAAGTTTAAACCCCCTTCAGCGGAGTTTGAAGCTAAAAAATACCTCTTCGATATAAAAAAAGAAAATTACGCACTCAAAATGCTATGAGCGTAGTCAAGCAAATTGGGGGATTTAAGTTTAAATTTCCCTTTAGAGGGATTTGAAGCTAAAAAATACCTCTTCAATGTAAAAAAAAAAGCAAATTACACCATAAAATTATTTAAGCCCCCCCCCCTCCTCAAAATGGCTTTTTTAAAAGTCTAAAAGCCTTCCAGATGGTTCTGAGTTTAAAATCCCCCTACAGAGCGTTTTAAGGTTGAAAAAATGTGTTTAAAATTATTTCTAAACCAAACTACAGTCACCAAAATCTATGACCGTAACTAAATAGGGTTATGAATAAAAAATTAAAAAAAAAAAACAACTCCAGACATATTTTAGTTTAAAAACCCCCAACAAATGACTTTGACGATAAAACTTCCTTTTTCGACAAAAAATCTATAGCAAACTACAGTCACCTGATTCATAAGAGCGTAGTCAAGAGAGGTTACACATTTCTACCAGTGACTGGGCTCCATTAATAAAGTGCAATAAATAGTCATCTGCCGAAATTGAAAAACACTAAATGTGGCTCAGCAAAGATGGCTAAGACGGATTTTAGGAGTCAGTTATAGAGATCTGGTCTAAATCAAGGAAATCCTATGCCGAACTTGGAGTCTTACCGTTAGTAAGGTTGCGACAGAGCGTCGAATGAGATTTGCGTTACATGTCCTCCGACAAAATGAATTATGCTTAATAAGAGTTGCGATGACATCCTAGTACAACTTCGCGCCACACTTTCATGGAGGTCCTCAGAGAAGGTGGGAAAGGCTTCAGACATTGCCAGTGACAGATTTTTTTTTGGGGGGGGGGAGAAAAAGTCCCCCCAAACGCCCCCCCCCCCCCCCAAAAAAAATAATCCTGGCTACGCTTATGGTAAACATATGTAAGATGATCTAAGCACACCACTACACGTCAGAGGCATACACGTAAAAGAGCTCATTATCACGTCTCAAATAGAACGTGACAACGTGTTTTCGTTCCAGTGGCGTTTCTTCTTCTTAGTGATATTTCAAACGGTCAAATGGACATGGCCGCATTAGTTGCCTTGTTAGCTAGCCACGTAGTTTTTAGTTGATCAGTTTTTTGTTACTTCAAGAAAATCTAATCGTCCACCGGCGGACAATGGTTATGCCTGCACTGGATGTGGCAGATATGTAGGGTCACAGCTGGGGCTGCGTAGCCACGGGAAATACTGAATTCCTAATTAGTCTTCAGACTCGAAGACCAGCCTATTATTATTATTATGTTAGAAATGAACAAGTAGTCATTCTCTGGCGCTGCCAGGGTGAAGTTTCGCTAAAGAGAAACAAAATTCATCGTAGTCCCTTTACCAGTTTCCACTGAGGAATTTTCTGGTGGTGTGGCAGGTCTGCAGCAGTACCGCCCTCTGACAGGCAACGAAGATGTTCCTAGGAATGTTAAGGGCCTGGAAGGTGTCTGTGAGGTCAGTTGTTATTATCCCCTCGGTTGATATAACAATGGGTATATTGTTATTTTGGACAATTTCCATAGACGCTTATTATTATTATTATTACTATTATTATTATCATCATTATTAGTTAGTTAGTTAGGCAGTGAGTTAATTTTTTGACATACACGTAGATCTAGACTCTCAAAACCATGATGGATGTTTTATCTATGTGTACAAATGTATGTACAAATGGGTGTAGTCATGTGTGTACCAATGTGTGTACAGATGTTTGTACAAATGTGTGTACAAATATGTGTACAGATGGTTGTACAAATATGTGTTCAAATGCGTGTACAGATGCATGCACAAATGTGTGTACAAATGTGTGTACAGATGTGTGTACAAATATGTGTACAGATGTGTGTACAGTTGTGTGTACAGATGTGTGTACAAATGTGTGTACAGGTGTGTGTACAAATGTGTGTCCAGGTGTGTGTGCAAATATGTGTATAAATGTGTGTACATATGTGTGTACAGTTGTGTGTACAGATGTGTGTACAAATGTGTGTACAAATGTGTGTACAGGTGTGTGTACAAATGTGTGTCCAGGTGTGTGTGCAAATATGTGTATAAATGTGTGTACATATGTGTGTACAGATGCGTGTACAAATTTGTGTGCAGATGTGTGTACAAATGTGTGTACAGATGTGTGTACAAATTTGTGTACAGGTGTGTGTGCAAATATGTGTATAAATGTGTGTACATATGTGTGTACAGATGCGTGTACAAATTTGTGTGCAGATGTGTGTACAAATGTTTGTACAGATGTGTGTGCAGATTTGTGTACAGTTGTGTGTACAGATGTGTGTACAAATGTGTGTACAGATATGTGTACAAATGTGTGTACAAATGTGTGAACAGATGTATGTACAGATGTGTGTACAAATATGTGTACAGATATGTGTACAAATGTGTGTACAAATGTGTGAACAGATGTGTGTCCAGGTGTGTCCAGGTGTGTGTGCAAATATGTGTATAAATTTGTGTACATATGTGTGTACAGATGCGTGTACAAATTTGTGTGCAGATGTGTGTACAACTGTTTGTACAGATGTGTGTGCAGATGTGTGTACAGTTGTGTGTACAGATGTGTGTACAAATGTGTGTACAGATATGTGTACAAATGTGTGTATAAATGTGTGAACAGATGTGTGTACAGATGTGTGTACAAATATGTGTACAGATATGTGTTCAAATGTGTGTACAAATGTGTGAACAGATGTGTGTACAAATGTAGGCTATTTTGACGAAAGTGTATGTTATTTTGTACAGAACCATGTACAGCTTCGACAAGAAGCTAAAGATAAGTTATTTCAGAGTCCACTCTTCTGAAACAGATAAGAACAGTGGTCCCTACATTCTGATGTCTTAAAGCCCCTTCTGTCTACTTCAAATGACATAAGTAACAACTCAATGTATTTAATAATTATAACGCCTCGTCTTCGATTCCGAAGATTAAAGATGAGTGCTGATTTCGCATGACAACTCAAACCAAGTCGCGTTCTGCTTATTTTGCCGTTCTTTACCGGAGGTCTATTAAATTTTCTTTTCGTAGTCTGCGCCAGTAATTGGGCCCAATGCCTTTAAAGCATATTTAAAAACTAGACATTTGCAGTCTTTTAAATTTTATTATCACTGCCTAGTATGTAATAAAAACCTTGAAAACGAACATAAATTGAAAATCATAAATGCTACTGGCGAAGTCATTGGTAGCTAAAAGACTTCTTTGGGACAACTGTTTGAGAGAAACATTCATGAGGAGGCTAGAAAGACTTTAAAAAATGAACAAATACATCCTCTAGCAAGGACTGTGAGATGTTGCATCATATTGGGTTACAAGGTTCCGTTTACAAAAGCAGACACAAGAACTCTATTGTTCCTCTGGCAATCTAATCATTGAACAGAATTGATGTATCTGATGGAAACAGTTCAAAAGCCACGTATGAGTGACACTAGTGTGAACGTAAACTTTATTTCGTTATAGACACATTTCCTCATGGACAAAAAGATTATAATTATAATTATTAGTGTTATTATTATTATTATGTTAGAAAAGAACGAGTATTAATTCTGTGGCATTGCCAGGTTCGAGCTTCTTTAGGGAGAAACAAAATTCATTGTAGTCTCCCTTTATCAGTGTCCCCTGCGAAATTTTCTGGTGATGTGGCCGGTCTGCAGCAGTAGCGCCCTCTAACAGGCAACGAGAATTTTCCTAGGATTGCTAAGAGCTTTGAAGGTATCTGTGAGGTCAGTTGGTTGACATAACAATGTGGTATATTGTTAGTTTAGATAACTTCCATAAACGCTTAATCTCCAAGCCTAGGTTCCCATATTTTCGTTGATTTGCCATTTCAGTTTTTCTTAGATTATGAGACAGTGGTACAGCGATGTCAATAATGGTAGTGTTTTTTTTTTAAATAAACAGCAGATTAGAGCGATTAAAATTAACCATTTGTTGGTCAAAAAAGGCCTATCCCAGTACAATAAGTGATCAGCAGACTCGAAAACCTAAACACCTATGGATGGCTTCTTGATTGTGTGATATTCGATCTATGCTGTCGTGATTGTCTCGGGTTTGAACTCATGCAGCCGCCATTATTATCCGTCATGCGAAAGGTTTTCCTTGGATATGATAATCTTTTGTTCTGAAGGAACACATTAACCCTTTGTAATTCCATTTTGTATGCACACTTGATAATGATATAACAGACATAAACACGACAAATAGACAAACTAATATAAAATAAAAATTAGAAAAGATTGGTCTTATTGTTCGTCTTGAATGGTGTGAAGCTTGTTTGTCTGAGATAAATGGAGAGCGAGTCTCAAACCGTACGTTCTTGCACTGAAAAAGCCCGCAAACAGTAACTTTTGAGGTGGTAACGTGACACAATCAAGTGACAATTGGAAATGTCAATCTGAGAACCACTAAAGATAAGACAGACTATAAATGACACTACACTCCAATTAAATATTTCTTGATTCGTTTCAAACTCCGTAGGAAATCAACAAACCAAAAATGTCCACCAGATCAATTATTTTGTTTCTTTTGGTAGCCATTTGTCTGGTCTATACAGGTAAGGAGTGTCACAATGATCTGTAGCTTATTAGCATGGATCTGTAGCTTATTAGCATGGATCTGTAGCTTATTAGCATGGATCAGTAGCTTATTAGCATGGATCTGTAGCGTATTAGATGGGTCTGTACTCTGTAGCGTATTGGCATGGACCGGTAGCGTATTAGCATGGATTTGTAGCGTATTAGCATGGGTCTGTAGCGTATTAGCATGGGTCTGTAGCGTATTAGCATGGACCGGTAGCGTATTATCATGGATATGTAGCGTATTAGCATGGACCTGTAGCGTAATAGCATGGACATCTAGCGTATTAGCATGGACCTGTAGCGTATTAGCATGGATCTGTAGCGTATCAGCATGGACCGGTAGCGTATTAGCATGGATCTGTGGCGTATTAGCATGGGTCTGTAGCGTATTAGCATGGGTCTGTAGCGTATTAGCATGGGTCTGTAGCGTATTAGCATGGACCTGTAGCGTATTATCATGGATCTGTAGCGTATTGTTTACTGTCAGACGAACCTGCTCAGCGTTCGTCTATTCAAATGGATTTTGAGGTGTATCATCTATATATATCTTCTTCCCTCAACAGTTTAAACAAGTAGTAAGGAGTAAAGGAAAGATCACTCTGCAGATAGTCCACGAGAAAACAAGAAGGGGGAGGGGGAAAACACGTAGTCACAAAATAGCAGGGCAGAGCCCGCTGCAATATCACTCTTTTTTTTATATTTCTACCTCACGTTAAAAAAAAAAGGGGGGGGGGAGTAATCTAGTCTGTAGGAACTATCGAGGCGACAGAGCACGCTCAAGAGTTTGGACACAATGGAACGATCACTCTTTTATTTTTGCAATTCGGACGGTGGGAGTTATCCCAAATTTTATCCAAGGTAAGAGTGGGAAAAAAAGACAATTTTCGTCTGTATATTTCAGGAGATTGGTATGAGTTTTCAAAGGATTTTAATAATTTCCTGATATTTCCAGGACTTTTTCGTATATTTTACAATTTCAGGAGATTTCCAGGACCTCCTTTTAAATCGACAGGAGGAAGCATGAAATTTGTTTTAAGTTATAAAATGGTTTAATTTAATAATTTATACACCTAAAATTAGCGCGGGTCCTATAAAAGTGCTGGGCCCACTGCGGTCGCATAGGTTGCAGTGGCCTAAGGTTGGCCCTGCAAAAAAGCGGCGTATGCTACGCCGCGGGTCGACTAGTATATGATAAAAGAAGCAGAAGTGTCCATAGCGATCTTTGTTAGGCCAAGTAATGACATATCATGGGGTCACGAGAAACGATTGACAGACCAAAGCCTCAACCCCAATCCGTTCACTTAACAGCTGTGGCGGATGTCAAAGTATTATATTTTGTCTAGCAGCGCTTTTCATTGGGTGATACTTACATTCACATTTGACTACAGTAATACCCTTAGTAAATTAAGATAAGATAAGGTATTTATAGGTCCAATCAAATGGAAATTCAGTTTGACTACAATTAACTACCACAGCATAATTACTGTAGCAATAACAATACAGGTGTAAAACGAAACATCGTTCCCTCACAAATACACAATAAAAAATCACTAAAATTCCTAAATTTAGAAAGCCTTCAGGATAGACGACTTAAAAGTAAAGTAGCATTATACATTAACACTGAACCATAATCTTCAAATACAAAAAAAACAAAACAATAAAATTGGACGTAATCATCTTCATTTTTTGAAGTGACGTCTGTGTTTTATGACAAGCGATAAGACTTGAATCATACGGTACTGGAATAGGCAAGCTTAAACGATCGACTTAACACACTATAATTTCAGCAATTTTAAAATGTTCTTGTCTGTTTCAGAGTCAGCAGCCATAGAGTCTCTCTGTGACATGATGTGCATAGACCTCTACGCTCCGGTCTGCGGATCAGACGGCAAGACCTACGGTAATGGCTGTTATCTGAGCCTAGCCAACTGTGGGAAACCAGCAGCTAATAAAGTCACTGTTGTCAGCCATGGCGCCTGCGGTGCTCTGCCATCAGATCTTTAAAAAAGAATTATTTTTTTATATAATTAAATACAATAAAAACAATGCTAAACAAAGCAAAATATAAAAAAAAAACTTTTAATAAACAAAGATTATATTAAGTGTATCAATTAGTTTGGATCAGTCATTTAAATAATATATAATATATAAAGGGGACTTATTTAGCTTATCCAAAAAGTACCAGTCAAGTACTATTTCTTTCCTTTGGAAAGATGACTAATGCAGCTAATACCATCACTTCAGTGAAGTACTATTTCTTTTCCTTATTTGAGATACCAAAGTAGTTTATAACACCGAAGAATGTGAGATATTTTACAAAACTTATATCAACTCACTCTGTCTGTCTGGACAGTCCTCCATTGATTGAATCACTGCCTGAAACATGAACTAAGTCCATTGGTAAAATTACTTGTCATTGAACGAACGTATGTCTGCATTTACGGGATGGCTGCGTGGTAAAATGCGCTCTGGACTGTCGTATGAATGGTCCAGGGTTCGAATCCTGCCTCCGTCCAGCAGGAGGCTTTTGTTTGTAAAATGTGGTACATGCTTTGGGTGTTCCGTCCAGGTTAAAGGTAAACCAAAATCCAAGTTCAAACCTCATGCAAGACAACAGGGGAGGGGTTGGCTGAGGACAGGGTACAAACCCAAGACTATCGAGACGACCGATCGATAGTCCGGCGCACATAACGCATGACCAGGCAACCAGGTGAGAATGTAATTATCTTGAGCTCTGAAGGAACATCCAAAACATGCAAAACAATAAATAAATAAATAACAATTAAAAAAAAAAAAAAAATAACTGGATCCTAGGTTGGATCAGTCATACAAAGTGTATAGGAAAAAAAATGTTCAAAATTCATCTGATGCTAATGTGTGTTTAAGTGTGTAGGAGTGAGAATGTGTTGGTGTGTTGCAGGTGTGTACATGTGATAGAGGTGACTATCTAAGCATGACGCTCAGTGAAATCAAGACTGGAAGTTGAGGACAGGGATTCTCACTTCTTTATCGATTCCTACCCAGCGGAAGTATCTTCGATTCCGAAGATTTAGAATTAGTGCGGTGTTTCACATGACTATCCAGGCCCAGTTGCGACCTACATATTTTCCCGCAACTCACGCAGACAAAGCCGTTGTCTGGCGGCGGTCTATTTAAGTTTTCATTTCGTCTTCTGTGCCTGTCTTCAATAAAGGCTTTTCTTTGAGTCATCTGTGCCTTTCTTCAATAAGGTCCTGTCTTTAGGTCTTCTGTGCCTGTCTTTAATTAAGGCTTTTCTTTGAGTCTTTTGTGCCTGTCTTCAATAAGGTCTTGTCTTGGGTCTCTGATAAGTCTTGCGCCTGTCTTTAATAAAGGCTTTTCTTTGAGTCTTCTGTGCCTGTCTTTAATAATGTATTGTCTTGGGTCTCTAATAAGTCTTCTGTGCCTGTCTTTAATAAGGTCCTGTCTTTAGGTCTTCTGTGCCTGTCTTTAATACTGGCATTTCTTTGAGTCTTTTGTGCCTGTCTTCAATAAGGTCTTCTCTTGGGTCTCCAATAAGTCTTCTGTGCCTGTCTTTAATAAGGGCTTTTCTTTTCCTTAAAAAAAAAACCCACCGAAAAACAACAGTTTAGCAACACTTTTTAAATTCTATACACCGGATACAACAAATAGCTATTTATAGTCTTCCTGCCATAAATGAAAATCTCTTACACCAGTGATCCCCAAAATACTGCCCGCGGGCCAGATCCGGCCCTCGATATGCTTCCATCCGGCCCGCCGAAACGTCGGCACAAAATATAGAAAATTCCCCCTCCCCACCCAATAAAAAAGTTTTTCAAATGTATCTTTACCAATGTTAGGGCCCTCGCTGTTCTTTTAATGGATTACTACCATGTATTTAACATTTGTGAATTCATGAAATAGGACTATAGACTCTACTAGGAAAAGTGAACGGATCTTTACTTTTTTGTAGCACATGATATCATTGCTAGTCAGCATGTTTGTTTTTATAAAGAAAGTGTGGCTGTTTTTTAAAAAAATACAAGAACAACAAAATATAAACAGAACTTAGGCCATTTTTTTAATCTACTAGATCCTCGGGTTTGAAATAAAATAGTTTCAGGTCAATTTCATCAAGTTTTTGTATCTTTTCCATCAAGTGGCCCGCGACACTTGTGTTGGAAATTAAAATGGCCCGCAGATTGAAATAGGTTGGGCATCACTGTCTTATACTATTAGATCTACATTTATCTTGAAAAGAACTCTCCTGTTCTAACAGAATGACCTAGCCTTAATCCGAGGACCACAAAGATAAGATGATCTTACAAAGGCATAGATAGTTGTGTTCAGTACTTTTAATTGCTAGACTAGACTTTTGAGCCAGGAATAGCGTTAATGTTTTGCTTGAAAACATCGGCAGTTAAATGTCTCTCAAATCTTGTATTGTTGCGTTGCCACTGGTAACCTTTTGTCTGGTATATAAAGGTAGGTATGACGATGGTTTTATTGAGCAGATGGTTTGAAGATTGGCAGATCGACGTAGCCGGGGAATTTTATGCCCTTTTTCAAAATGATAAAGTAAAATAATAGGCGAATTGCTATATTATGTTTTATGTAATATATAGTGATCATACGAGGGGCCGGGAGGGGGGGAGCGATTCGGGTTCAAATTCTGAAGAAGACTAGTTTTTGATTTAGGCCTCAATAAAAAATTAGCCAGGGTGTTTATTAAATTTTGCAAATTAATAAATTTTGTTTGATATTTTTATATACAACAGTAAGTGTGGAGTTATTCCCCTAAGATAATCTTTTTTTTTTTTTTTAAGTATTATTTGTACTTCACTTAATTTTTTTTTTTTTTTAAGTTTCTGTTTAGCTCTTGCAAGAGATTTGTATAAATCTGTATCTTAATTAGTCTCCTGTAAATATATTATGACCTCATTTCCAGTTGCCTGCTTGGTTGACCCGATTGTCAAAATTACGGAAACCGACCCTCCAGTAGATCTAATTACTCATGCCGACAATGCCAATCAAGGCGCAGACGCTCAAATGAGCTGTGTGGTGCTGAATAAACCTGAAAATTATGACGTAGGTGAGATCTTAATAAAAAAAAGTAAAGTTCCCCTTTCAGGCCTTGTGATGTATAGGGCAGATGATGTAAAGGTCATCTGTTTCTGTGGCCTACGGTTAACAATGGTGTCTTGTGGCCAGCACAACGACCAACCGCCTTTACTTTTCCGTAACTAATGTCAGGTACCCAATAGAGGTGGACACAGAGGCGCCCGAAGATCCCGATATTAAAAATCCCAGTCTTCACCAGGATTCGAATCCCGGTCCCGAGATCGGGAGCCAAGCGCTTTACCGCTCCTCCAGCCCCGCGCCTCCTGAGCTCTTAATACTGACTTCTTAACTCTTTCTCTCCTAACTGACGATACCAGCGTTGATTCCACCAGAATGTGGTAAATAATTTCGGAGAGAAATAGTTAAATGTCCTCTTCCTCTACTTTCTCTCTTTCTTAAGATCAGTATCTCTCCAGGTCAGGGTTTCTTAAGCTTTTTCCTTAACGGAACATTTTGCACGTTCTGAGACTTTAGCGGAACACTTTGCTTATTGTTTTTGCGAGAGATGAATTAAAGTGGTGGCCTTCTAGTTATTTTTTTTTTTTTTTTGCAATAGTTCATAGACGACATATTCAGAACTCGCGGAACATTTTATAATTGAAACATTAAATTGAAAAAAAAAAAAAAGCTTATATATACTTACTTCGTCAATCTATAAATATAGAAGTGAAGCTAGTAAAGGGGCTAGCTAGGGCATGTGACCATTGACCACTGGGGTGGTAATTTGCATATGAGCGAAATGACTCTGGACCAGAATAATGCTTTTTTTGGACATTCAGATGGTCTAGAGCAGGGGTTCTCAACCTGTGGGTCGCGACGATTTGCCAGGGGTCGCCTAAGACCATCGAAAATATGGATTGTTTTTGTTTGTTCTTCTATTGCTGTGTGGATGGGGGTCGCCGCAGACTGGGGATTGTAAAAAGGGGTCGCCGAGCTTAAAAGGTTTAGCACCGCTGGTCTAGAGGTGAAGTTCGCTTAGTGAGTTACCGTTAGGCGGTGTTTTCGTTTCCAGGGTCACTGGTTCGGGCCTTGGTCGGCGCAGTCCCTTATGTTCGTCGCATTTAATTCACTACTTTCTCTCATTTTAAAAACTTGGTCCCTGGTGCTGTTGTCTTTTTATGTTCAATGTGTATTGAAATTATGTGCACGTCACTTCTCCCCTTTGATCAATCTGAACCCTGGCACAATTATTCATTGGCGTAGACAAATTAAATAAATCAATTTCAATCAAGTAGGCAATTAATTACTGGTAATTAATCATTTTGTTTGATTTTTTTTTAATTTCGTATTTCGTTGGACACACACAAAGCTTATGTTTTGCAAAATTTTCGTAAAATTTTTTTGTTGTAATATTTCATTTATAACTTTGATATTTAGTAGAGTGGACAGATTTGTAATTTTAAAAAAATGGGGGGAAAAAATATGTAATAGAATAAAAAAAATCAATTTGTATTTTCGCTGGTCACATGACACCCTTCTGGTTAACCGTTAGCCCAAGAAACAGATGACCTTAACATCGTCTGCCCCATTGATCGCAAGGTCTGAAATGGGAATTTTACTTTTACTTTACTTTTACGAAATTTTTACCAGACAGACAGACAGATATAGTGAGTAGATATAAGGTTTGTCCAATTTAACGACGTTTACAGACCGCGTCTTTGGAAACAGCGCACTAACTAATCTGCTTTTGTACCATGTCCCGTATACACAAAAAGGAAACACAGACTCAAGAATCACTTCAACATGCGAATGGCAAACATTAGCTCTACCCGAAAGTAAAAACTTCAGCCCTTGATGCGTTGCTTACCGGCCCTCGTGCCACCTGCCCACAAAACATTATGATTCCGCCAAATTCTGTTCAACTCGGCCCATAAAATGCGTGAGGGCACAAGAAGAACCTAAAAAAATATAAATTAAAGCGATAAAAGGCTTATACAACGTGTATCAATTAGTTTGGATCATCCATGTCATTAAATTTGTTATAGATCTAGACCAACAACACTAAATCCGTGCGATTGGAAATATTTTGTACCAATTGCTTTTTTTTAGCGTTATTTCATGTTATTACGTTTTTAATACGCTGAAATCCTGTCAGTTATCTGGACCAGTTTGAAAAATGGGAGGAGGGTAGAAAGAATTAGAACTCGTATCTAACGCCTCCTCGGGCAGACATGCTAACCACTTTGCTACTGAGGTACTTATGTGTACAGAAGATTGAATATTTTTATATTGTTTAAATTTAGAGCGGTGACCTAAAAACGGGACTAATTCAGTTTAAACCACCACCTCAGTCTAGTACAATCTCTTTCCCTTGTCAAGATACCAAGCCAAATAATTAATTACCAATAGTTAATTAACAATTTTTTAAATTTATTCTTGTGTTGGCATGTTAAAGAAATTAATTTCACAAAATTTCAGTGTCTTTGGGTGTCGGAGACATAACGTGTACAAGCTTTATTCAAGACAGACAGACAGACAGACAGAATAAGTGAGCTGATATAAGCTTTCTAAAGATGATTATCATCTGCCCTGTTATATTGCAGTCCATCCTAATCCTTTCAAATTAGTTATTCAATATGGTATCTACTATTAACAGGTCTACTGGCTTCTCGTTACCAATATATCTAGTGAGATTCGTGTGAGATTCAACTTCAATTTCAATGGACACAAGATCAAATAATGCCAACAAGTGGACCATTGACAAGCCAACACCTACTACTTGGCGCTTAAAAATCCATAATGTACAAGATACAGATGAAGGAAGTTATAGATGCAAACTTCAGGTTTCAGAACAGAGCTGGATCCAATTTTCCATAAATCTTCATGTAGTGAGTAAGTTTTGTTTTTACAAAGTTCATATCAGCTCTCTCTGTCTCTCTCTCTGTCTCTCTGTCTCTTTCTCTGTCTCTCTCTCTCTGCACGATAGTTCTCCCACTTTAATATCTGGTATCAAGTTGAAAATTGGCGCAGTTATTCATTGTAGATGAACCAATCAGAAAATTAACCATTTATTTCAAAAAATTAGTTGAAATTAAAGTGTTTTGTTTTATATAGAAATTCCCTAAATTAAGGGGAGATAAGCCTTATGTAGAGAACTAGGTTGTTCCCCATTATTCATTATACTTAAAACTTTAGACTTTTTTTAAGACTGTAAAACCTTCTATTTTTAATAATTAAACGTGTAGCTAAGTGGTTAACGAGTCGGCCTTCCATCATGGAGGCTCGAGATTTTGAGTATGAATTCAGACCCGAGCAATTTTTCGTTAACAGACGAACTTATCCCAACGGTTACTAAGATTATGATCTTTTCACTGACTCCAGGCATTGTACCACAGCAACTTTAGCGTGCACTTGTAAGTAAGCTCCCTTTTCAGACCTTCTGGACTGTAGGGCAGACGATGTAAAGGTAATCTGTTTCTGTGGCCTACGGTTAACGAGTGTGTCATGTGGCCAGCACAACGACCAAACCGCCTTTACCTTTCCCAAACTATTGTCAAATACCCCACAACCTGTGGACAGTTTACACCAACAGCTCGTTGCCACCTCACAGGTCTGTACAAGACTAAAATTAACAAGAGATGTCCAAAAGACGAAACTTAATAACATAGAATATGCCTGATATTATGGCTGCTATATATATATATATTACATAGATGATGACTGTTGTATGCAACCACGATAGAAATTTCTTCAAAGTGGCCCACAGATTGCGACATCGCAGATCAAGTCTTCTTGAACAGTGATGTCCTAAATACGGCCCGCGGGTCAGATCTGCTGCCAATGTCGTAAATTTTGTTGATCTCATCCTGCTCTAAATGTACCGATTTCAGAATCAGCTGACGTCCAACAGATTTGCGACTATGCTTGTTTGGACGTCTACTCGCCGGTGTGTTGCTCAGACGGGAGGACCTACAGCAATGGCTGCCACCTGAGTTTAGCCAACTGCGGTAAGCCGACGGCTGTTCACGTGACTCTGGCCAGTCAAGGTGCGTGTGGTGCTGCAGTTGTGGATGTGGCTTAAGTGGAGGTCGACAGAAAAACGTGTGACTTATTTTGTGCTAAAATAAATGCACAATGTATGCAGGTTGAACTTTGACCTCATATTCCTTTTGTTAGTTTTCTTTGATTTCAAATTAGAAGCATGAAATGTTTGAGTCATTACATAGGGTACTACTAGCTACTTAAGCCCTCTCTCATCTCTCTGTCATCTCTCTCTCTCTCTCTATCTATCTATCTATCTCGTTCCCTTCCTCTCTCTTGCAGACTTCATATTACTCCCTCTCTCATCTCTCTGTCATCTCTCTCTCTCTCTCTCTATATCTATCTATCTCGTTCCCTTCCTCTCTCTTGCAGACTTCATATTACTCCCTCTCTCACTATCTCAATTTTTCTTTCTGTCTCTTCAAGTATCTTGTCAAGTCGATAGAAGCTTTGTAAAAACACAAAACTAATCAAAAAGTCAGAAAGACACAAAGTTAAGGGCACATTTCTTAATCTGCATGCTAGGACAAATTAGACTGCTGATGGTTGCTGTATAGAAGTGTTTTATTATTGATTCTGCAGTGTTAAAAATTGATCAAAAAATGTAAATACGAAAAATGTATATACAAAAAAATGTAGATACAAAAAAAAGTACATACAAAAAATGTACATACACAAAATGTACATACACATTTTTAACATTATAGCGTATCAACACTTACATACACTGTACACCAGATACACCAAAAAGCTGGCTATTTATAGTTTTTTTTTAAGTCATGTATGAAATCTTATAATGCTAGATCTAAATTTATCTTAAAATAATAAGGAATGCAAAGAAAGTTTAAAATATGAACGTTGAAGAAAGGGAAGCGACTAGGTAAATTAAATGTGAAATTCAAGTTATCTATCTTACACCGAAAGGGGAGAACTAGGATCGATACCGACGAGGCTCTGACAGGGGAAACAACTAAGTATATTACTTTAAACTTTTGATATCTTAGTTATCTTTCTTATATTAAATTATCTGAATGTGTGTAGTATAAAGAAACCACTAGAACTCAAGAGCACAGAAAAGCTCACATGTAACCGAATCAGCTCAAAATACAAGTATATATTTAATATAAGATTTTCACAGTATAATAAATATATATTGCTTCAATTCAATATAAATGTAGACCTATATTTAAAACAAGGACATTTTAAAAAAATAATTTAAAAAAAAAACAAAAACAATTAAGCAAAGTTTTATCATTTATTTTGGATCACTCAGAAAGACACAATAAAGGCACATTCCTTGTTCCACATGCAGAAATCATAACACATAAATGCTCTTTCTTCCCTAGTGCTTCCTTAGTGCTACCAGGAAAACCAGTGACTTGGCAGAATTTAAGTCTTTGATAACATGCATGTCTAGATGCATAACGCGTAGGACGTAATCATCTTCTTTTTTGAAGTAAAGGTTTCTCACGGTAACACGGTAATCATTCTGCTAGTGGAGAGCCTATAAACATGGAAGATTGTATAGTGATCTATTGTTTCTATAGTCTAGCTCAATTTTTCATGTGTTCACTAAGACTCAGACGACGACCTATAAAATTGACTAACTCTGCTTGTACCACCACATCAGTTTATTACCATTTCTTTCCCTTGTTCGAGATACCAAACAAAATAATACATTACCAATATTAACTAATTGGTTAATTTTTAAAACTGATTCTAGTAATGTCAGGGAAAAGAAATAACTGTGCAAAATTTCGGCTTAATCCGAGATTGGGTTTGGGAGAAATAACGTCTACAAACTTTTTACCAGACAGACAGACAAACAGACAGAGTGGGTTGATAAAGGCTTTGTAGTAAACTTCTTGTCACATGTTTCTCACGTGTTCTCCTTTTCTTTAATTCTCAGACCCCTTTTATCAACTCAGTCTCTCTGTACACGTCATTTCTTCTTTGCGAAATCATTCATTGTCAAAGACAATGCATGAATCAATCAATAACTAAATCAATTAGTTAATTAATTAGTGTTCATTAATCATTTTTCTTTTGTTTGTAAAGTGTTTTACATGTTTCAGATGTTTCTTCAGAGTTGGAGATAATGTATTTAGTAGTCGAAACGTCTTGCAGGACTACGATGGATGGCAGAGATTAGAGTATGAACCCGGGACATCAAGACCGAACGACAGTTCAGCGCGTATACCGCACAACCAGGCAGCGATCCTTTGTTTTTCTAGGTAGATAAAGCTGGCAGTATTGAGAGATATGGCAGTCAAAAGAAATTGTGAGATTCTTTCCCTTATCGAGGCTTCCTTTGTTTGTTTATTCGTTTGTTTTTAAGCATGTTTATATTTTCATTGCTATTAATGACAGACCACGTGATTTTATTATTCAGCCAACACAACCAAACCATCAACCCACTTTTACTCATGTTTATATCAGAAGCACACATACTTGTTCCATAACACTCATACCTCGCAGGAAAGTCCATTGAGGTAAGCATTATATTATTTCTGTTTCAAATTACCGTAATATACTGTATACATTTTTATTAGAGTTTTCGTCCTATTCTTCAAAGTCACAAACTTAATTATGGCGGCTCTTTCCTTTCTGTTAGCCTCGCCGTTCCTCGCTAACTAATGATTATTTAAAACATAGGCCCAAACTCGTGGCGATCTATCTTATATCATAGCATTCAAATGTCAAACGTTTGAGGGCAGTAATATTGAGGGAGCGGGAATAAAACGCCACGATTTGAATGGAGGGTGCCCCCTGGTGCTCTCCACTTGATTAGGCAGTGCCATAAAAAGAGGAGTAACTACGTGCTACTTCTGGGGCATCGAACACGCAATATGGTTTCTTTTTTTTAGGGAACCACTCAGAAAATATCTGCTCTTGAGTCCGAACATGAGTATTTTTATAAGCAATAATATTTTCATTCCATTCCAATGCTGTTTTTATTTTTAATCTAATAGATTTCGTTAACTGAAAAAATATTCAGATTACTTTATTTTACATACAACATACATACAACACCAACTTGTACTTCAATAACAAAACAATTGAGCAAACAAATTCAATGGTAGCGATGGCTTTTGTCTTAGAAAGTTTGGATACATTTGGCTCATAACTTGTTTTTTAGTTTGAAACAATACTCTGCATTTTCATTTGTAAGTTGGTTTCTTACTTTACTTATAATTATTTTCACGCAAGAGAACGCTTGCTCGCACGAATATGTCGATTCGAATATAGTTAGCACTCCAGTTGCCAACGTTTTCAATCAATCTGTTAAAATCAAAATAGAAACCTAAGTTTCAGCTTTGTATTTATCTGTAGACATTTCCCACACATGCGTCTTCTATTTAGCCATAAATAGTCCTAAATATTTCCTGGCACAGGAAAAAAAAAAAGAAAAAAAAAGCCCAATAAAGAGGTCAATAGCCCCAAAAAAGAGGCAAAGAAAAGAGGCAAAAGCCCAAGGATTCCTAGGATGTAAACAGATGACGACAAAGGCTAAAAAAGTTGAGGTATCCTAAAAACAAAAATTTAAAAAAATATTTCTTTGGACCTCTACACAATGGCGCTTAACACACTCATCCGCAAAGTGATGTCCAGGAAAATTGTTTGCATTGATTTGTCCCAGTGTTAAGTATATAGTGTTGGACATAATAACATTAGTACAAAAGCTGATTCACGATGATCTGTCAGTTAGTAGACGCTCCAACAAAAACATTGAGCATTGTATTCCCCGGGATTTGTTTGGCTTCCAGGCTTCCATGGAAACTGGAGACGGCTGCCTTCGGAAGAATCCCTATTTCATCGTTTGGCATGTGAGGACATGTATAATACATGTGTCTACAACAGATAGTCATGATGTCTACAGCCGGAAAATAGGACAACCAAATGAGCCATGAACGTTTTTCCGAGGTGGCATGTTACTTGTCGTGAGAGACCATGAAATTTGTTTTCGTTGTTTTTGACGATGTAAAATCTTTGAAACTACTGAATTTAAAAAAATGTTCCATATTTAGCATCATATACAATCCTACTCCAGCAAGCATAATATCTGGCAAAAAGATTAGCTTACTTATATTTAAGACTTAATTTACTGTATATCTTATCTTATATAATACAGACGTTACTTCAAAAAAAAAGATGATTACGTCCTACGCGTCATGCATTTAGTCAATGACCTAGATTTTGCCAAGTCACTGGTTTTCCTGGCTAGCTCAGGCAACCCAATCCATGCTCTAATAGTACTAGGGAAGAAGAAGCATTTGTACAAATTTGTCATAGCGTATGGGAATATATCTGAGTGGTTATCTTTGTGTCTTTCTGAGTATTTTATTAAATTTTGTTTTTGTATTTCAAGATTATGGTTCATTGTTTTATGTATAATTGTTACTTTAATTTTAAGTCTTCTATCCTGAAGGCTTTCTAAATTTAGTGATTTTACTAAAGGCGTTACTCTAGTCAAATGTGAATATTCGTTTGTTTTCAATCTCACTGCTCTTTTTTGTATCTGTTCCAGTTTCTTAATGTTCTCTTGAGTTGAGGGGCCCCAAACAGAGGAGGCTTATTCTATTATTGGTCTAACCAAGGTTAAATAACATTGTCATTGTGTGCCTCTATTTTATTTTTAGAAATTTCTTTTAATAAACCCTAATGCTTTGTTTGAGTTTTGATAGTTTTATGTAATCTAAATGAGGGATTCCATGACAGTTTTTCATTTATTATAACACCTAGGTAAGTGTGAAATGAAAGATACGCGTGTTCATTATGAGACAGAGCTACTCTTGGGTCGATTTGTTATAACAAACTCACTATATTGGAATAACTATTGACTTTCTTTAACTTTTTGGCTTTCTTAAAAGAAGAGTTTGTCTCCCTTGGCTGACATGGAAGTTCCCCGTTTAATGCACGCAATTGATGGTAACTTTTAACGACTGTTATCCCTTGACTAGAATACCAATGACCGCTGGTCAATCCCTCCAAGTCGAGCCCTACCCTATCCCCCCAGACACACAACCCTGCTGGTGGGCAAGCTATATCGTCTTCTGTAAGCTGCGTTTAGTTCCCTTGATAATCTCGAAGTAAGACCCGAAGGGACATAACTCGCGGAGTATCAGCCAGACAATTACATCAGCCGGCGTTCACCACGACACTGTGACTGGAGGAGGGAGGTGGGGTAGAGGCTGGATGGAGAAACTGTGGCGAGGGGGGGGGGGGGCATGCACGTGGGCGACCAGACATCTTTTTTTTAAACTGGGCATATGTTCCCCCCCCCCCCCCTTTATCATAGCTCACTCATAATCCACACGGCAAACAAACACACACACACACAGGCATCACACTCACGCTTTAAAAAATATGAGTCTGCATAAATTGGTGTGAAACTAAATGTGACTTGTAGATAAGACAAGATAGAATAAGCTAAGATACAGGATAGTTTGGTACGATGGCAGCACTCCTTTATTCAATCTAGAGATCTACGGCTCGATGATGCAATTTCACAACTCTATCTCTATCTGGATATCTATTGACAGATAATGCAATGTTAAGACCGAGTGGGGGGAGCTATTTTTCATAGCTGGTTAAAGATCCCTGGTAGTAACGGGATTGTATTGACAAATATGTCTCTAGTAACGTATGCTAAGAAAGCTTCAAATGGATGGGGTTCTTACTTGCGGGTCAACAGTTTTATTCTTCGCCATGTTGTCAATACATTCTATCTTAAAACGAACAGATTGAGAATGACTGCTCTGAAACTATAAATACGTGGGCCTAGTTGCATCTCTGAAACGTGTTACTATTTGAAGGTAGCCAAATGAAAAAACGTGATTATGATTATTTACCACCCTATTTTTAATCAAGTTAAAAAAAAGAATATATCTTTAAAATGAGTTACGAAATTAATAAACCAAGGATTACCATACTTCGGCAAATGGGGCATTGCGCAAACTACGGTCAGACTCCAGTGTACGGGCAATTTAAAGCCCGTAGCGCTTTGCTTTTTTGACCCTTCAAATCATTTCTGATATCTATCTATCTATCTATCTATCTATCTATCTATCTATTTGTCTATCTGTCATCTATATAAATAATTATAGCTTGCGTTCATTAAAATTATTTTATCATAAATAAAAATGCATTTAGTTATTAATTCAGTTATTACTAGAAAAATTGCAAAAGTGACGTATGGCGTTTGCTCTTTTGAAAGAGTATGACGTATATACTAGTTGTCATGTGACTTTCATGAAACTACGAGATTAAATTAATTTTAAAAAAGACGCCAAGACTTGGCTGTCTGTGGAACTTTCTTTCAGAAACACTGACAAGCCGCAATGCCCTGGTATTTGATCCACCGGACCTGCATTCATCTCCGAGGCTAACTGGGTCAATCGATGGACGGACTCCCAGAATTAGGTTACTGCCTCTGACCTTGAATTGTGAGCCGTTGTCTTAAGAAGAAAAAAAAAGTGTGTGTGTATCTGAAGAGTGTGTTCTAGTGTGTGTGTGTGTGTGTGACACTGCCCCCCCCCCCACTCTCCCCAAGCACACATACATATTACGGGGCCACAGGGTGGGGGGGGGGGACTCTAGTTTGACCATTAACATTTTTTCAAATAAAAAAAAATAAAATAAATTTTTAATTTGGGTATAAATTGGAGTAAAAAAAATGGCGCAGTCAACCATAGTGTACCGATAGACTAGATCTAATAAGTTCTAAATCATCGTCTAGATTCAGGATCTAGTTGTCTAAATAATGGAATTGGCAATAAATAATTACTAAATGATATAGTGCCCGCTAGCCTAACTGGTAAAGTAAAGGAAGCTGACGGTGTCATTGGTACGAGTTTTGACGCCCAGCATAAGTAAACATTTTAAAATATTTAAAAAAAAAATATTTTATTTTAAGCTGTAAAATGGAGATATTGTCTTTAAAAAAATGTATTTATTTCTAATATAGCCCTCGTTTATGAAGTTGGGTGTTTTAACCTTTTTATTTAGGGTTAATGTTCACTTTTAATTGGTAAGTTGACTGCTCAATTATTTGGGGTTGCAGCGTTCGTTCACTGAGCTAATGGTGTCAAATCACGAGTTCGATGCCTGGTTTGATAGCTAAAAATGTTATTTATTCATTTTTAAAAATCTTTTTAGTTGTTTATTGGAGGCATCGACCTTTTTTTTTTCTTTTTTTTTGAAAATGATATTTTTAACGTTTTTCTTGCTTAAAAAAACAAAGCTTATGTTAATAGAAGCTGTATCAATTAGTTTGGGATCAGCCATATACTTACATTTGTAATAGATCTAGACTAAAAAAATAAATCTGTGCGATTAGAAATATTGTTGCCAATTTTTTGTTTATTTTTTTTTTTTTGGTTTAGCCGCTTTAGCGTAATTTCATGCTTTTAGCTTTCTCAATGCGATATGCTCCTTTCCCTTGCCATATACCACCACTTTTACTCAATTTCAATTTTTCCTTTTTTTTTCGAGATACCCAACAAAAATAATTAATTACCAATAGTTAAATAACTATTTTTTTTAAATCGATTGTTGTCTTGCCAGGAAAAAGAAAAAAAATTGTCCGAAAGTTCAGCTAGATCCGAGATTGGGTGTGGGAGAAATAATGTGAACAAACGTTTTTACTAGACAGACGAACCAGAGTTAGTGGATATAAGGTTTGTAGAAAAAGAACTATTCGCATAGGAGAGGCTAAGCCCGAGTCCCGACTCGAACGAATTTGTGTTTGTTTAGTGCATTAAGGAAGCAGGAATTGTTTTCCCCAGATACTCAGGCCAAGGATCTCAAAAAGAGATATGACTAGACAGGGCCGGCCTTAACAATTACCGGTGCCTATGCAAAACGGATTGCGCGGGGCCTGTCTGTTTAGGGATAAGGATAATAAGTGAAAGTTAAGAATTTGTAATTGAAAATACATTCGTCTTTGCATTTTGCAATATCACGATCAAATTTAAAAAGATTTCTTTTTATATGTGCTATAGTGTATCGAGATGGATTTGGATCTATACTTATATCTCAGTGATTCTTGTAGCAAATAAAGTAATGGAACTTCCCATTTTGGTTAAAATTCGCATTATTATTATATTTTTATTAAACGAAAGATGAAAATGTCTTTTTATATCGCTTTCTATATTGAATGACACCCCAAAACGACAATTTTGTCTATTTTACTGGAGATTTCCAAAATCACGGAAAATCAAAAGACTGCGGGATCCCTGTTATAAGTTATAATGGAAAATGTAATAATGTACACCTAACATAAGCACAGGGCCTATGAAAGTGCGGGGTCCACGGCGGCCGCATAGGTTGCTGTGGCCTAAGGCCGCCCTGAGATCAGAAAGCACTGAGCAGGCCTACAACATGGAAATAAAAAAAAAATTATAAAAAAATATAGACGAAGCTTATATTAAGTGCAATTGTATCAATTAGTTTGGATCAGTCATACGCTGGAATGATCGGGGCATAAAAAATCTTCGCGATTAGAATTTTGTTCACTCGGAGCTTAAGGGGTCCAATTCAACATATACCACCACATCTGTCAAGTACGATATCTTTCCCTTGTTCAAGACACCAAACAAAATGATTAATTAACAATAGTTAATTAACTAATTACTTACTTTTATATTGATTTTTTTTGTTATCAGGTAAAATAAATTATTTGTGCAAAAATTTCAGCTTAATCCAAGACTGGGTTTCGGAGAAATTAGGGTTAAAAACTTTTACCAGATAGAGTTAATATACACTTTGTAAATAACGTCTCCTTTCAGACCTTGCGATCTATGGGGCAGATGATATAAAGGCCATCTGTTTCTGTGGCCCACGGTTAATGAGTGTGTCATGTGGCCAGCACAACGACTAGCTGACTTTACTGTTCCCTAATCAATGTGAGGTGCCTTTTAGAGCTGAGTGGACGTAGAGTAGCCCTAAAGATCCCGAAATTAAAAATCCCAAGCGCTTCACCACTCAACCGCCTCGCCTCCTAAAATTGTATATATAAGACAACAGGAGCTTAACGTGTTATACAAGACCACATGAGTTTAACGTGTTATATAAAACAACATGAGTTTAACTTGTTATATAAGACAACAGGAGCTTAACGTGTTATACAAGACCACATGAGTTTAACGTGTTATATAAAACAACATGAGTTTAACGTGTTATATAAAACAACATGAGTTTAACTTGTTATATAAGACAGCATGAGTTTAACTTGTTGTATAAGACAACATGAGTTTAACTTGTTATAAATGACGACATGAGTTTAACTTGTTATAAATGACGACATTCATCTGTCTTTGCAACATTTGTGTTGTGGTGGGGGGGGGGGGGGGGGGGGAGGATGGAGATTTTAAAAAAAAAACGTTGAACTTAGAGGAAGATTTCAAAAGAACTCACTCAAATACCAGAGGCATTGTTGAGGGGTTATGGAGTAAACGACGGTTGCAGGACTATCAGCATGAGTACGTGATTAGTGAGGAGGAGTAGAAGAGTAGAATACAGAAAATACCCCCCCCCCTCCCCACTCCAACTCTACCCCTGGAAAACGCTGGTCGGATGCCAGGACTATAACAAAGGGAAGTCATCAAAAGAAGATTTAGGTTATGTCCCTTGAGTCGCTAGTCAAACAAAGGGAGGTTATCCCCCCCCCCCCCCCCCCCCAAAAAAAAACCTCAATATCAATCAACGATATCTGCTTCCCTCCCCTCAGCATTATGTTTCATAGTGTTCTTTCATATATTTTTTTCTCTCTCTCTCACGATTCCCTGTATTTGTGTATATCTTATGAATATGGCCATTTCGATCAATATCTCAAATATTTTATGGGCTTTTTCCATGGATAATTTCACCTTTAGTGCTCATTACAATTATATGTTACATGCGAGAATAATTAATTGGACAACAACGTAACGCAATAGCTTTGGTCATAAAAATAATTAAATAAAGAACTTAACGAACTTTGTTCATTGAAAATAAAATTGCGAAAAAAAATTCGGAATGATCCGCAACGCAATATATAGGTACTCAATATTCGAAGCACGGACGGACTGGCTCGGTGGGCGTTCAGGCAACTGCCCGGTGGGCCGGCTCAGACTGGGCCACTTTGAATGACAGTAAGTCCATAAATAGTTGTATATATTCCCTCTTGTTGTGGAGGTCGTTGACATGTAGCACCAAACTGCTGGTAGACAACTTAATCGCTGTAGGCGTATCATATTTTAATTTGTAAAACTTGAAATAATGAATAACTTGTTTGTTAATAATACTAAAATTAACTTTATTTACAATATAGACAAATTCAACTTAATTAAGATGAATTGAAATTAATATAGTAGACTTTAGTAATAATTTAAAATAGTATTTGAGCAAAATCTTACTCACTAAAAAAACACGTCTTTTCACTCTGGCAATCTGGAGTCGATGGCCTATTGAAGAGAGCTGACGACAAATGCCGCTTCTCTTGCATCATTCACATTACATAGCCACCAACCAATCGCTAACCTCTTCCCTCCGTCACCATAGAAGCAAACACACATACACACACACACACACACACACACACATTCCATAATACCTCTTCATGTTGATGGCTTGTGTTCCGCGAGGCCTGAATAACTACTGGAATAATGAACTAGCAGGCCATCACGTGAGTTAGTCTGTTTATAGATGGATATATATAAAGACGTTTTTATAAGAACTTGATTTGGACACAATCATAAACGATTTGTCAGCGACTAGTTTGTTGATGTATACGGTTGGAACAGCGTTTCTTGTCGCCTCCTTCTCAAGTGTTATGCTTTACTTTTTTTTAGTACTTTGAAACAATTTAAAATCATATAAAAAAATTGTATTTTTCGGTTAATTAAGATTGCGATTTTATTGTATAATTTTTATTTATCTATATATATTGTTTTAGATATCAGATAGCCTTAAAGTGTATCTTTATGTAGAAATACAATGTGTTAGGTCAACTGACACATGCAGGAATTTACTTTTCGATGCAATATTAAACTTTCCATGTTATGACGCAGATACCTATCATATGGTTCGCAAGATGGCTGCCTGGTCGTGCGGTTTGCGCGCTGGACTGTCGTTCGGATTTATCGACGGTCGAGGGTTCAAACCCTGCCCGCTCCCATTCCCCTGTCGTCCTGCGGGAGGTTTGGACTAGGAAGTAAACTATCTTCAACTCTGAAGGAACATCCGAATTATGTAAAACAAACAAGATGTGTGCCAGGGACGATATGGGCACACAGTCCGGCCCCGATACGAATCATAATAAATACATTTTAGTACTAAATTATAGTCAATGTCTGAAGACATGATTCAGTTAGACGTGTTCTCGTGACGTTCAAGCTTGAACGAAATCACCACGGAGAGAGGGGGCAGGGCGAGATAAAATAGATATCAAAGCACTATATCAAGTATCATATAGTCCTGTCGCTCCATGATGTCAATGTAGTTGTGCCAAGCTCTCCTTCAAAAGTTACAGTGAAAGTTAGGAGAAAAATAGGAAAGAGAGGACAGAATTATAAGAGTCCAAATTTTGGACAAGAGAGAGAGAGAGAGTTATGGGAGAGAGAACAGGACCGGATTTAAGAGTGGACAGTCGGGGCTACAGCCCGAGGAACATCACTAGATGTAAAAATCCTAATTTCGAATTTCTAAACTTGTTTTTTTCTAACATTTTTCTTCGCATTTTTATCGCTAACACTGTCACTCTTGCCAAGTTACGGCTGGCGTCATTGTCGTCATTCAGAAATTATTAGTATTATTATAGCTTTTATATAGCGCTACTTTTATCTTATAGCATGCTCAGAGCGCTTTGGTCCAATCTTATTTGTGGACCAGTGGGGGGGGGGGGGGGGCAGGGGGTATCTATGAGTTGGTTTTCCGTGCTGCCTCTAGGCGCTCAGTAAACGCAACTCTGCCCGAGTCGGGTGTCGAACCTCGAGCCCCCTTCTAGGTTCAAGTCCAAGCGCACTTAGCCTCTCGACCACGCTGTAGCTTTGGATTTACACGAGTGGGTCTATCAAAGACCATACCCTCCACAAACTAAAAAATAAATCCATTTTAAAATTACAAAAAATGCATAATAAGTATTTTTTAAAAGATTAAATATATAAGTAATTTATTTATTTCTTCTGAAATATATCATAATTTTAGATACACGTATTATAATTAATTAGTGTTTTTTTTTTTTTATTAAAGCTTAAAAACAGTTTAGGGCCTCCACAGAAATTCTGCGCCGGGACTTCCAATACTTAAATCCGGCACTGTAAGAGAAGATAGAAGATAGAATAGAGAGGAAAGATAGGCAAGAGAGTAGACAGAGAGGGAGAGGGATAGCTACAATTATTAGAGGAGAAAAAGAGAAGATTGGAAAGAGCGTGGAAACAGTGGAGGTGGAAATGTAGAAGGGACAGAGTGACACAGAAAATAAGAGAAAGGATAGAGTGAGAAAGTCCAAGACATTTCAGAACTCGCGCGCAAAGAACTAATCTCAATATTCTCAAATTTCTTTCCTGTCAAGTCACGTGATTTCGACAGTTGCCATGGAAACATGCATGCGACCCACATCAAGCCACACAGCACACATATCCTCTGTAAAACAATTCCAAATTTTTCTGGAAACGCAAGTTAGAAAAAAAAAAGGGGAAAAATCTGGCAATAAAATAACTAGGTCAGCCTTTAAAAAAAACAGAGAAACTAGGTCAATTTATGAAATTAAAATATTAGACGTTCAGGTTTGAGGCTTCTTTTGTATTAGAGATTATTGAGGAAATTACGTGGCTATTTCTTTTGTGTTTGAGATTATCTTAATTTGGAATTTTGTTTTATGGAAGCTGGCAAAGGGTCGTTTAATAATTATCTTAGTATTAACAGCGTTACAGCATTAAAAGACGATATTCTAATGCCATCCGCACTCTTTAAATTTCAAATTTACGGACATTTTTTTAATTGGTGCACATTTTCTTTTACGAAAATGAATGTTTAATTTTTTTATTTAAATAGGCAAATAAGACAATTAGATAAAAAATATTATTTCACTAAGTGTTTGATGTCATGTAGGCTAATATTGAGTCGGCTAATGACATACCATTAAGTAGTCTATGTTATGAAATTTTGAGGCGTCTAAGATAAGACTATGAGTTGCAATGGCTGAGCGTTAAAGCGCTTGGCTTATAAATCGGGGGTCCCGGGTTCAAATCCTGGTGAAGACGTCGATTTTCAATTTCGGGATCTTTGGGTGCCTCTGAGTCCACCCAGCTCTAATGGGTACCTGACATTAGTTGGGGAAAAGTAAAGGTGGTTGGTCGATGTGCTGGCCACATACACCCTTATTAACCATTGGCTACAGATACATCATCCGACCTAGAGACCACATAGTCTGAAAAGGGAACTTTACTTTTTTAAAGATAAGACTTAGTAGGGACAATGTAATGTAATTTTGACTTATTTTGAGGCGTCTAAAATACAGCATTACGTAGTTATGTCCTTTACACATAAGGTGTCAAAGATAAGGATTAAGTAGTCTATGTCATGAAATTTTGAGGCGTCTATGATAGGTCGGGATAACAACATGTAATTTTGAGGGGTCTAAAATATAGCCTTACGTTCGCAATGCCATTTACATGTGAGGCGTTAAAGATACAGCATTAAGTGATCAAATTTATCGAATGACTAAGGCGTTTAAAATACAAGAAAAATTGGTCAATGTTATTTAATCCTTGAGACTTTCTAAATACATCATTAAATGACACATGTTATTTAATGTTCAATAACTCTTCTTTAAGGCGCTTCAGACGTTCAAGGTTATGAGGTGACTGTGATAGTAGCTTGAATCCTGCTGAACTGGTTCGCCTTAATTCCAGTTTCTGGCGAGCGCCCTCCCGTCTGTCGTTGCGCGGTTCGAGTTCGGCAGAGCTCCTGACAGTTGTGTCACGTGTCAGACTTGACCTTAGCTGGGCAAGGGGCAGCGTGTGGAGCGGGGTTGCCTTGTGGTCAGCTAAAAAGAATCCTCATGAAGACAGCGTTAAATATTAATATGTTTCGTCTTTGGTCAATCTAAATTTTTATATTTAGACAGATGACATATTTTGAGAGTGAGAGAAAGACAGAGAGAGAAAGAGAGAGAGAGATGTATTAAAGCAATCAAAGCTTTTAAAACCTCACAAACAGAAGTTATCTGTATTTGGTATTAAAACTTAGAAGAATTCATCCAGCTTTTAAGCTGGCGTTCATATTGCAAGCATATATATATATATATATATATATATATATATATATATATATATATATATATATATATATATATATATATATATATATATATATATATTTCTGTGGATAAGTGTGTAAATATGGATCTGCATTATTATATGTGTATCTTTATGCGTTATATATATATATATATATATATATATATATATAGATAGATAGATAGATAGATAGATAGATAGATAGATAGATAGATAGATAGATAGATAGATAGATAGATAAGGCTTGTCTTCAAGTCCGAAAAATTATTAAATTGTATCTGCGTTCTGTTGAGTTTGACGTTATGGGTTTGATGCCCAAACTATGCTGGGGGGGGGGGGGGGCAATGCCCGCCGACCTCCTCGTGGCGTTCTCTGTAAGGGGAGTAAGTTCACCATCTTGATCTCGGGGTGTTCCGAAAAGAGCTAACGTTTCGGGAGCTTCCGACTTTCCTGTCTGACTCCCACGCTCGAATGGTGCAGAGCTTTGCTGGTGTGGTTTGGGGGAAAAGCTGAACTCAGGCTGACATGGTTTGTGTACGCTCGTCTGATGTAGAGACTGCTGTCTGTCAGGGTCTAGAACTAATGCTGAAATTGATCAACCGCCGCCCTGGAGACAAGTGAAGGGTCAAGCCATTAAAATCTGCGGGCTATAAAGTGGTGGTTACAAAAAAAAGATCTCCTGCCTCATTCTTTTTACGTGAATTAGACCCTGGTGATGATTTCTAAACTATTTCCCGCGGGAAACATCCGGTCCATGTATTCCGGCCGCTCTAAATGTATGCTCACAAAACAAAATGAATCCAAGTACTGCTCTCACGTTGTGACGTTGCAGGTTAGTGTTGAGGCCTTCTAAAACGAATGGTCTAGGCCAGGGCCGGTCTGAGGCCACTGCAACCTATGCGGTCGCAGTGGGCCCCGCGCTTTCATAGGCCCCGCGCTAATTCAGGGTGTAATTATTAAATTGCAAAACATATACAAAAAAACTCCTGGAAATCTCCTGAATTTATTAAAATCTCCAGAAAAATAGACAAAATTGTCATTTGTGGGTGTCATTAATTGAATAATTATTAAATTGCAAAATATATACAAAAAAACTCCTGGAAATCTCCTGAATTTATTAAAATCTCCTGCAAACTCTTTAAAATCTCCAGAAAAATAGACAAAATTGTCATTTGTGGGTGTCATTAATTGCGGAAAACGCAAATTCTAAGCGTGATAATAGGAAAAAAGGCATTGTCACCTTTCATATAATAATCAAGGGAATTTATACCTTAATCGGAAGCTCCAATACTTTATTTACTTTTATAGTCACTAGCATATAAATATGCCATTGGTTACAAGATTCGTAAAGTACAGATCGCAATTTTTAACTTAGTAAAGTCGATTTTTTTTTCTTATACAAAATCGTAATTTTCACTTATTATCCTTATTCCCACACAGACTAGGCCCCGCGCAATCAGTTTCGCATAGGGCCCCGCAATTGCTAGGACCGGCCCTGGTCTATGCTGTAGTCACCTTATGAGTCTTCATTGAGAATTCTCCTTGCACTTTGACCCGGAAGCCGTACCTGCTCTCTCCCCACCTCAACTGACAACCAATCAAAAACTTTATAGGAAAGTTCAGAGTGACGAAGCAACGAAGATATGAAGAGTGACCAACCTTTGTCTGATATTACAACTGGAAATATTCAAATTTCACGTCCTCATCCACTAAATCTGAGAGTTAAAATGTTAAGTGTTTACTCTCGCCTGGAAGAGGTTTAAAAAAAAACAATTAGTATTCTAATAATAACCAACTAATATTCATTCTCGAGCACTGCCAGGGTAGAGCTTCGTAAGAGAGAAATCAAAATTCAGTGTAGGCCATTTATCAATAATAGAATATGCCTCCTCTGTTTGGGACCCCTCAACTCAAGAAAACATTTAGAAACATTTGTATTATGTATGTTTATATAGTTAATAAAATCCTAAATATAAGTAAGGTAATCTTTTTGTCGGATATTTATTCTTGCTGGAGTAGGATTGTTTATAATCCTAAATATGGAACTTTTTTTTTTTTTAATTCAGTAGGTTCAAAGATTTTATATCGTCAAAATCAAAGAAAAACAAATTTTATGGTCTCTCATGAAAAGTAACATGCTACCTCAGAAATTGTTCATATTTTATTTGGTTGTCCTATTTTCCTGCTGTAGGCATCATGACTATTGTTCATTGTTGTAGACACATGTACGAACACGTGTATTATACATGTTCTCACAAGACTAATGATGAAACAGGGATTCTTCCGAAGGCAGCCGTCTCCAGTTTCCATGGAGACTTGGAAGTCAAAGAAATCCCGGGAAATACAATGCTCAATGTTTTTTGTTGGTGGGTTTACTAGTTGACAGATCAGCGTGAATCTTCGTTGTTATGTCCAACACCACATACATAAAACTGGGCTAATCAATGCAAACATGGTGTCCTCATGTTGCAGATGACGCTAGATTATGATTATAGGAAGAATTCAGTCTAAATAAAAATCGATATTTTATATATTGTTATCCTACAATAACATGATCGCTAAATAGCTTGCAAACTCTTTCAATATTTACTTGAATCTCTATCTAATAAAACTTTTAAGTCGGCGAACATTTCTTTTTATTCCCATCTGATAATGGACCTGATTCACCAATCGTAAACAAACAACATTTAGCCACGTGATTTTATTGATAAAACAATGGGAAAAAAGTATCACGTGACAGCCTGTGTGTATTATGTAATTTGTAATGAAGGGATAGAGAATCACGTGGCTAAATGCTGTTTGTTTACGATTGGTGAATGAGGTCCATTATTTGATCGGAGTGATTTTCTTTATAATATTACATAGAGATTATAAATAAAACCTTTGCCTACAATGTCTACAGTCTATAATTTCATCCTACAAAACATTATTTTTGAAACAAGTTTGTGTTATATTAATTAATACAGTTGTAATAACTACTATGTTAGTAAGTAGAAATTGAATTTCAATTGTCATTAGTGTATTTATAATACAGAAATGCCCTTGTACCTTAAATAAAATATCCAGTAAGACACAAAGATAAAGGCACATTCCTCGTTACGCGTTCCATATGCTAGAACAAATTTGTACAAATATCCTTCTTTCCTAGTGCTATTAGAGCATGCCTGAATCTGTCAGGAAAATCAAGACTTGGCAGATTTTAGGTCACAGATAAACATGCATGACAAGATTGACCTAGAGACACATGGTTGGACCTGTATTTTATAAGATAAGATAAGAATTAACGTCTGCATTTTATAAGATAAGACGATAAGAATAAAATTGTCCATTAATGAATTTCTGCTGATGTGTTAGGCCTGCAGTCTGACAGATAATGGGGATCTTTTTAAGAATGCTTCGAGTGTGTCTTCGAGGTCAGTTGTCAATATCACTTCGTTTGATATCTTATCTTATCTTATATAATACAGACGTTACTTCAAAAAAGAAGATGATTACGTCCTACGCGTCATGCATTTAGTCATGCATAGTTGACCAGCAACTTTGATTACAATCCTTCATTTCCGGATTCCATCTTCTCTCTCTTTCAACAGACATCCGCAACAGGGTTACGTTTTTCTTATATAATGAGACTTTTAATGATACAATAATAGACTCATATATGGTAGATTATGATGACTTGAATCTTGAGTTACAATTAATAATGTGTCAACAATAACTTTGATTACATTCCTTCATTTCCGGATTCCATCTTCTCTCTCTTTCAACAGACATCCGCACCATTCCACATTCACACTATGCTGCGCACGTAACAATCAGGGTATATTCAATATGTTGTTCTTTAGGATAGCTTAGGTTTTTGTATTTAAGACAATTTTATTATTATCATTATATCAGAAACGAACGAGTATTCATTCTCTGGCGATGCCAGGGTCGAGTTTCGTTAAAGAGAAACAAAATTTATTGAGGTCTTTTTATTAATTTCCACTGAGGAATTTTCTGGTGATGTGGCAGGTCTGCAGCAGTATCGCCCTCTAACAGGCAACGAGAATTTCTGAGATCTAGTGAACACAAACATGAAATAGAAACAATAGATAACTATACAATCTTCCATGTTCATATGCTCTTCGCTAGCAGAGTGCTTACCGTGTTGGCTTGAGAAGCACGAGAAGACTTTAGCCCACGAGTTTGAATTCAAGTCGTTCATTTTTTTTTTGTTTTTTAAATACACTAGTAGACCCACGGCGTAGCATACGCCGTTATTTTGCAAGGCCGGCCTTACGCCAATGCAACATGTATATAAATATATAACCTATATATATTTAAAAAAGCGATCACCCAGATGCCCCGTTCTTTCTCCCCCCCCCCCCCCCTTTCCCAACTGGTCCAGACAATTTATAGGATCAAAGCGTATTGCGAAAAAGAAAAATGCATGAAATGGCACTAAACAAAATCAATTGGTAAAAATATTTCTAATCGCACAGATTTATTATTGTTAGTCTAGATCTATTACAAAATTAATTACATGATTGATCCAAACTAATTGAAACAACTACAATTAATATGAGCTTTTTTTTTTGCTTCTTCCGCCTCTTTTTCTCTATCTCTCTCTTCTCCGTCACTTTTTTTTCTCTTTTTCTTACTATCTCTTTCTTTCTCTCTCTCTCTCTCTCTCTCTCGCGCGCTTTCTCTCATCTTTCTCTGTTTCTTCTACACTTAATTCAGAGTTCTGAAAAAAAAAACGAACTCAATTCTGATGATTTCGGCCTGTCTTCTCTCTGTTGGTCGTATGTCGCTAGGGACGGGCACGAGTTGTGCTGGTCAGTAGTGTGTCCACCTTGAAGTGTGTACCACTCGAGGTCAATGACTGGAATATTTATGGCATGTCCAGCTCTCAGCGCCTCCCAATAGTTAAACAAGTGATCGATGGAGCCTTTTGTGTTCCTTGAATTGCTTCTTTCTTTCTCTCTCTCTCTCTCTCTCTTTCTCTCTCTCTCTCTTTCTCTCTCTCTCTCCTCTTTATCTCTCTAAAACTCTCTTACACGCGTGTTTCTTTTTTTTTCTTCTCTCCCTCACTCTCCTCTCTCTCTCTCTCTCTCTCTCTGTCTATTGCTCTCTTTCTCTGTCATTTATCATTCACCCACTCTTTTGTCTTAGTCGAAGCAAAAAAAAATTGATTATATAAAAAAAAATTGATGAAACAATTATTTAGACGTTTGATTATCCTATGAAGCCGAAATTGAGTACTTAGACTTGAGCTGCACGACAACACATTGTATTTAAATGTTAGAAATATCACTTCATTAAGTATGGCATTGGAGTTGCGGTGGCTGAGTTGATAGGCGCTTGGTTTCCGAACCTGGAGTTCTGGTCTCAAATCTCGGTAAAGACTGTGATTTTCAACTTTGGGATTTTTTAGGGCGCCCCTGAGTCCACCCAGCTCTAATAGGTATCTGACTTTAGTTGGGGGGGGGGGGGCGGTTGTTCGTTACGCTGGCCACACGACAGCCTTCTAATTAACGATTGGCCAAAGAAACAGAAGACTTTAATTAACATCATCTACTCTATAGATCGCAAGGTCTAAAAGGGGAACTACTCTTAATTTGTACGACACATTTTCTAACGGACAATAAAGATTTTGATTATTATTATGATGTTAGAAACGAACATGTAGTCATTCTTTGGCGCTGCCAGGGTCGAGTTTCGCTAAAGAAATCTTTTTAGTCGCGGCTCAAACCAAGAATGATGTAATATTTGTTTTATAATGCCGTTTATCTGTTGTTTAAAAGAAAAACTACGGATACACTTTCTATACAAATCAATAATATTGGCTTATTATCGTTACAAAAATAAATAAAAATCCGTTCACTTGTCCTGGTGCCTTGTGTATATCATATCTCACTTCAGATCTCCCATTTCATTAACGTAGGTTATAAATGTGGCCATGGTGTCAATCCATCAGAGGGCCCTAACGTAGGTGACATACATTTCTCAACATTTTGTTTCTTTAAAAGGTGTGTGGGGAGGGATTTTCTACTCTTTGTGTCGACGTTTCGGCGGCCCGGATGGAACCACGTTGCGGGCCGCATCTGGCCCGCTGAACGTATTTTGGGTATCACTAAGTAAGTTAGTAAGAAGTCAGACGAGTAGTCATCTGGAAAGCAGTCAATGTAGTAGCCATGTAGTAGTGTCATTCATCGACGATTCTGACTACATTAGACTACACATACACTAGACTACACATACACTAGACTACACACACACTAGACTACACATACACTAAACTACACATACACTAGACTACACATACACTAGGCTACACATACACTAGGCTACACATACACTAGACTACACATACACTAGACTAGACTACGCATACACCACACTACACATACACTAGACTACGCATACACTAGACTAGACTGCACATACACTAGACTACACATACACTAGACTACACATACACTAGACTAAACATACACTAGACTAGACTACACATGCACTAGACTACACATACACTAGACTGCACATACACTAGACTAGACTGCACATACACTAGACTAGACTGCACATGCACTAGACAACACATACACTACGCTTCACATACACTAGACTACACATACACTAGACTACACATACACAAGACTACACATACACAAGACTACACATACACTAGACTAAACATACACTAGACTAGACTACACATGCACTAGACTACACATACACTAGACTGCACATACACTAGACTAGACTGCACATACACTAGACTAGACTGCACATGCACTATACTACACATACACTACGCTTCACATACACTAGACTACACATACACTAGACTACACATACACAAGACTACACATACACTAGACTACACATGCACTAGACTACACATACACTAGACTACACATACACTAGACTACACATACACAAGAATACTTATACACTAGACTACACATGCACTAGACTACACATACACTACACTACACAAACACTACACTACACATGCACTAGACTACACATACACTAGACTACACATACACATGCACTAGACTACACATACACTAGACTGCACATGCACTAGACTACACATACACTAGACTACACATACACTAGACTACACATACACTAGACTAGACTACACATACACTAGACTACACATACACTAGACTACACATGCACTAGACTACACATACACTACACTACACATGCACTAGACTACACATTCACTACACTACACATGCACTAGACTACACATTCACTACACTACACATACACTAGACTACACATACACTAGACTAGACTACACATACACTACACTACACATACACTAGACTACACATGCACTAGACTACACATACACTACACTACACATGCACTAGACTACACATTCACTACACTACACATGCACTAGACTACACATTCACTACACTACACATACACTAGACTACACATACACTAGACTAGACTACACATACACTACACTACACATACACTAGACTACACATGCACTAGACTACACATACACTACACTACACATGCACTAGACTACACATTCACTACACTACACATGCACTAGACTACACATACACTACACTACACATGCACTAGACTACACATACACTAGACCGAACTATGTAGAAAGAGGCGGTGCCAAAAGCTATGGGCAACATAAAAAAAAACGAAAACAAAAACAGAAGCCTCGGCTCTAGAAAAAAAAGAGTGTGCCAAGCGAAAAATGACTGGCTTCTCTAACACCAAAGTGAAAGCCACCTTAACCTGGGATATTCAATTTTGTGGACAGGAATGTCTCTCGAGAATAGTGTTCCACAGTGACATGAACATGTGTACAACGGAATGAACCATAGTCGTTTCGTCTGAAGGATGTCAACAATAACAAATATGGATTCTCATTGCACCACTGGTATGCTTTTAATGTGCATTTACGTAAACTTCTGCTAATGAAGAGTTTAGCTAATACATGCTGCATTAGCAAGTAAGAAAGTAGTTCCTTATCTTTTATATTACAGACCTTATTTCAAACAAGAAAATAATTACTCTTGTCAGGAGTCATGTAGTTCCTGTTAAGACCGTATGGCGACAGACTGTGCATGCTGGTATGATCCTCACCGAACTCAAAAGAAACGAAGCTGCTTTAGTCAAGAGAAAGAAAAAGAAAGCTGCCCTATCAGCTAGGCCTAAAACAGTTGCATATACATGCACGAACTGTGGCAATCTCTGCGCTCCAGAAATCCTAGATTCTGCCCCATATCAAGACGAAACCAAAACCAGTGGCTCATCTGGGCGCATCTTTTGTCTCCCGAGACCGAAGGAGCCACATATAATATATATTCAAGGCTTTTTTTGTGACGGTACGCACCGGTACGGCGTAACGGCACCTTTTGAATGTGGGGAAAAAATTATTACTTTTCTTTATTTCAACGAATATTATTAATTTATTAGTAGTTAAAAGTTAAGCAATCAATCACTGAGTACCGGCACCTAATCACTGAGTACCGCACCTATTTTTTTTTTACATGCAAAATGAATTTGGTGGTCTAATATTAAATAAAAAATAAAAGGAAACAGTCGTACTTCTCCACTATGTTTGAGATCTGATCCATGTTTCGCGATTTTTTTTATCTTATTTTTTAGTCTTGCGAAGCCCACACCAATCGGAGGCTTAGGGCGGCCCTGCTTCAACCTATGCCTACTATTCCTGTGTCTATTATCAAAATATTAATAAATATCATGTCAAATTGCAAAAACCTAAGGATTGTGGGATTGAGAACTTCATAGGGCCGCGCTGTTTCAATTCGTGCAGAAAAAAAAATGTTCATACAATTTTGGACAAGCGTGTCACATACCACCTCAACTCAGAAAAAACAACAACATGTAGCCCAGTTTATTTAAACCCAATCTCTGCGGCTTTATTATGCATTGTGGGTAGAAATCGTGACGTGGCCGAAAGCATCGAATCTGGACGTATTGAGGGGATCACTAACAGACTATTCTTTTAATTACCTCACGGAAATAGTCTGTATTAATGCGCCTGACTAGACTCCAGTACATGCAACGTCAATGCTTTACAAGTTTAGGACGTTCCCTCAGAAAGAAAGATTATTGCGTCATTGCCTTAATCTCCTTCTAGACGGCTGTTGGTATGGATTAAACTTAATACCACCAAAATGAAGCGTTTACCACAAAATCATGGCATTCCTCCTGCTTTAAAGTTGTTCCAAAGTTGTCTTGTGTTCAAGATTTCTAGTGTTGTGTTTTTTATTTATCTTTAGTGTTCATCTATTTTTAACGTGATGTGTTTATCTATCTTCATTGTGGCTGCCTGGTCTTGCGTTATTTGCGCTGGACTGTCGTTCGGACTTGTCTATAGTCCCGAGTTCATTCCCTGCCCACTACCATCCTCCGTCGTCCTGAGGGAGGTTTGGGCTAGGAAGTAGATTATCTTCAACTCAAAAGAGACATCTGAAACATGTACAACATTTTACAAACAAACAGTGTGTTCTATCTTTAATGTGCTGTGTTCATTTATTTTTAATGTGCTGTGCTCATTTATCTTTAATGTGCTGGGTTCATCTATCTTTAATATGTTGTGTTCATCTATCTGTTATGTGCTGTGCCTATCTATCTTTAATATGTTGTGTTTATCTATCTGTAATAAGTTGTGTTTATCTATCTTTAATGTGCTGTGTTCATCTATCTTTAATGTGCTTTGTTTATCTATCTTTAATGTGCTGTGTTCATCTATCTTTAATGTGCTTTGTTCATTTATCTTTAATGCGCTGTGTTCATTTATTTTTAATGTGCTGTGTTCATTTATCTTTAATGTGCTTTGTTCATTTATCTTTATTGTGCTGTGTTCATCTATCTTTAATGCGCTGTATCTATCTTTAGTTATCTGTATTCATTCAACTTAAGAAATAAAATCAACACCAACAACATCAACAACCAACAATATCAAAACCAAAAACATCAACATCTAAAACATCAACCACAACAACATCAACATCAAAAACATCAACACCAACAACATCAACACCATCAACATCCCAACATCCATACCAACAACATCAACACTAACAACATCTACACCAACAACATCTAAATCAACAACATCTACACCAACAATATCTACACCAACAACATCTACACCAACAACATCTACACCAACAACATCAACGCATACATCAACACCAACAACATCTACACCAACAACATCTACACCAACAACATCAACCCCAACAACATCAACACCAACAACATCAACACCAAAACATCAACACCAACAACATCAACACTAACAAAATCAACACCAACAACATCTACACCAACAACATCTTTACCAACAACATCAACCCCAACAACATCAACACCAACAACATCAACACCATCAACATCCCAACATCCATACCAACAACATCAACACTAACAACATCTACACCAACAACATCTAAACCAACAACATCTACACCAACAACATCTACACCAACAACATCTACACCAACAACATCTACACCAACAACATCAACGCATACATCAACACCAACAACATCTACACCAACAAAATCTACACCAACAACATCAACCCCAACAACATCAACACCAACAACATCAACACCAACAACATCAACACCAAAACATCAACACCAACAACACCAACACTAACAACATCAACACCAACAACATCTACACCAACAACATCTTTACCAACAACATCAACCCCAACAACATCAACACCAACAACATCAACACCATCAACATCCCAACATCCATACCAACAACATCAACACTAACAACATCTACACCAACAACATCTAAACCAACAACATCTACACCAACAACATCAACCCCAACAACATCAACACCAACAACATCAACACCAACAACATCAACACCAAAACATCAACACCAACAACATCAACACCAAAACATCTACACCAACAACATCTTTACCAACAACATCAACCCCAACAACATCTACACCAACAACATCTACACCAACAACATCCATACCAACAACATCAACACCAACAAAATCAACCCCAACAAAATCTACACCAACAGCATCTTTACCAACATCAACACCAACAACATCTATACCAACAACATCCATACCAACAACATCAACACCAACAACATCAACACCAACAACATCAACCCCAACAACATCTACACCAACAACATCTACACCAACAACATCCATACCAACAACATCAACACCAACAACATCAACCCCAACAAAATCTACACCAACAGCATCTTTACCAACATCAACACCAACAACATCTATACCAATAACATCTACACCAACAACATCCATACCAACAACATCAACACCAACAACATCTACACCAACAACATCAACCCCAACAACATCTACACCAACAACATCTTTACCAACAACATCAACACCAACAACATCTACACCAACAACATCTTTACCAACAACATCAACACCAACAACATCTATACCAATAACATCTACACCAACAACATCCATACCAACAACATCAACACCAACAACATCTACACCAACAACATCAACCCCAACAACATCTACACCAACAACATCTTTACCAACAACATCAACACCAACAACATCTACACCAACAACATCTTTACCAACAACATCAACACCAACAACATCAACACCATCAACATCCATACCAACAACATCAACACCAACAACATCGATACCAACAACATCAACCCCAACAACATCTACACCAACAGCATCTTTACCAACAACATCAACACCAACAACATCTACCACAACAAATTCTTTACCAACAACATCAATACCAACAACATCAATACCAACAACATCAATACCAAAAACATCTACACCAAAAAAAAGCACCAATGACATAAAAAACAAAATCAGCATTACCACCAACAACATCAATCACAATGTCAGCAAAGCAGCATTAGTTGAACTTAAAGAGGGTACCGGTAACCTTAAAGAAGAAAGACTTCTTGAGAGGGGTTCGAAGGCTTCTTGGAGGAAAGTTTCCAACGGGATTGTGTGCAAAACAGAACTGATGGATGTTTGACTCTTGTGTTGTTCTAACCTTGTTTTTGTCCTTCCCTTTCTCGTCACGGGTAGCGTGCTAATTATCCAGAAAACGACATCATTTTTATTCTACTTTCCCTATACACACTGACATTTCTCCATTTCCCGGAGCTCTTGTTGCGTGATCAGACATTCCAGAAGCCCCCTCCCCCCCAACACACATACACCAAAGTATTGTCGGATTATTCTGAAAAATATTTTTAAAATGCTAAAAAGAGTGAAAGAGAAGGGGGCAGAGAATGGGAGAAAGGAATGAAAGGAGATAAAGAAAGGTGAGAAGGGATAGAGAGAGAGGGTAAAGAGAAGAGAGCGAGAGAGGGTAAAGAGAAGAGAGAGAGAGGGGGTAAAGAGAAGAAAGAGAGAGAGGGTAAAGAGAAGAGAGAGAGAGGGTAAAGAGAAGAAAGAAAGAGAGGGTAAAGAGAAGAGAGAGAGAGAAGGTAAAGAGAAGAGAGAGAGAGGGTAAAGAGAAGAGAGAGAGAGGGTAAAGAGAAGAGAGAGAGAGGGTAAAGAGAAGAAAGAGAGAGAGGGTAAAGAGAAGAGAGAGAGAGGGTAAAGAGAAGAGAGAGAGAGGGTAAAGAAAAGAGAGAAAGAGGGTAAAGAGAAGAGAGAGAGAGGGTAAAGAGAAGAGAGAGAGAGGGTAAAGAGAAGAGAGCAAGAGGGTAAAGAGAAGAGAGAAAGGGTAAAGAGAAGAGAGAGAGAGGGTAAAGAGAAGATAGAAAAGGTAAAGATAAGAGAGAGAGAGAGGGTAAAGAGAAGAGAGAGAGAGAGGGTAAAGAGAAGAGCGAAAGAGGGTAAAGAGAAGAGAGAGAGAGGGTAAAGAGAAGAGAGAGAGAGAGGGTAAAGAGAAAAGAGAGAGAGGGTAAAGAGAAGAAAGAAAGAGAGGGTAAAGAGAAGAGAGAGAGAGGGTAAAGAGAAGAAAGAAAGAGAGGGTAAAGAGAAGAGAGAGAGAGAAGGTAAAGAGAAGAGAGAGAGGGTAAAGAGAAGAGAGAGAGGGTAAAGAGAAGAGAGAGAGAGGGTAAAGAGAAGAGAGAGAGAGAGGGTAAAGAGAAGAGAGAGAGAGGGTAAAGAGAAGAAAGAGAGAGAGGGTAAAGAGAAGAGAGAGAGAGGGTAAAGAGAAGAGAGAGAGAGGGTAAAGAGAAGAGAGAAAGAGGGTAAAGAGAAGAGAGAAAGGGTAAAGAGAAGAGAGAGAGAGAGGCTAAAAATAAGAGAGAGAGGGTAAAGAGAAGAGAGAGGGACAGAGGGAGAGAGAGAGGAAAGAAATAGAGGGAAAATGTTTAATAATTCCTGAAAAAAAAACACATGATTCTTTTAATCTTTCCTCCCCCGCCCCCTGTGACCCAATTCTTTCACGTCTGCAGTACTAAACAAATTCCCGCCTTTTTTTTTCCTGGCAGGCACGCCTTTACGCAGGGGCTGTGTCGGTATGTTAACTTTGCAAAGAAAAAAACAAAACAACTAAAAATCAGAAAAAAAAGTAAGATAAGGGGGGGGGGGGGAACGAATTTAAAAAGAAATTGTGCCCAAAAAAAAAATAAGGCTGAGGAAAGACGGAAGGAATTAGGCCGATAGAATAAAACTCTAGCTGGCACATTTTTTTTTTTGTTCTTTCCAGGCCACATTTAGCTGATCAATAGCCTCGCATTCAATTGCCGGATGGTTACCATGACAACGGGGCACGTCCAGGCCTCTATGGCACCAAATTTGGGAGAGTTAGGACGGTTGATCTGAACATTGGCAAAAAACAATACTCTGGGAGATGTGGGGGGGGGGGGGAGATTCATCATTCAAGAAAGTTGAGTGAATTTTTTCTCCTTTTCGTGTATTTAAAAATATTGTAAAAAGAGAAATAGCACAATATAAAATGAAATTAACTGTTAGGATCAAAATGGTTACAGTGCATTTGATGTTTTAAGATTTACGAAATATAATTAACATGAAATAAGCATGAAACTAATAACATTGACATAACGTGGACATATGGATTACATACTATATAGGCTAGTCGTGGAGTCTGAAGACTCAATGACGAGTGCAGCATTACACTTGGATACACAGTCCTAGCCTGGACCTATGTATTTTGCCACATCCAGCGCAGACATAACCGTAGTGGTGGTGGTCGATTTATGTTCTCCTTTTGCTGTCAATCCTAGGCAGTGAGGCGGTGAATTTTTCTTTCGGTCTCAAATGTGTAAACCGCGGCCCTAGTAAGAAATCTTCAGCTGTCCACTGCAAATCAACCACGCCAGTGGTTCCTTAACTTATGTCTTGGAGACCCCATGCCATGCTTTCCTGATTGACCATTACCATGTGATTTTGCAATTTTAAACCTTTTCTTTCAGCGTTGGAAATCATTTGAAATCATTATTTTTATCAGAGAGGTATCGCCTCAAATAATTTAGATCTAAGACAACCTCCTAACATCGTTACCCCAAGCTTTGTTGCTTAAAGGCATATAGGCAATGTAGTAGGCATGTAGGCAATATAGTGCCTAGATCTCATGTCAACTGAACTCACCTATCCCTTAGTCTGTAGGACCGTTGGAGCACCATGCAAAATCTGTTGACCGTCTTTCTCCATTCCTCTCTGTCTTTTGTCTTGGACGGAGCCTCTTTCAATGTCAGGCCCGTCCATTCTTTTATACTGTCTTCCTAACGCTTTCTGTGTCTGCCTTGTCTTATTTTTCCTGGTACAGTTCCTTGAAGGAAGGTCCATAGAGTTTTAGAGTTTACGGGTTGTTTTTTTTTACAATAGTTAGCAGGTCATCGTGGGGTCCAATCTCTGTAAGAACTCCTAGACAGACCTACTATGGCGTACATGTGTATGTTACTTGCTCTTGACAAAAGCTATTTAAATACTTTATAACTAAGACAATTTTGATTCAAGTAACATGAATAAAATTTGAAATATTCTGTAAATTTGAAATATTCTGTAAATTTAAAATATTCTGTAAATTTAAAATATTCTGTAAATTTAAAATATTCTGTAAATTTAAAATATTATCTAACGTTCTAAATCAGCGGTTCTCAACCTTTTATGCTCGGCGACCCCTTTTAACAATCCCCCACTCTGCTGCGACCCCCCCCCACACACACACATACAGCAATAGAAGAATAGACAATAACAATCCATATTTTCGACGGTCTTTGGCGACCCCTGGCAAATCATCAATCGACCCCCAAGAGGGTCGCGACTCACAGGTTGAGAACCCCTGTTCTAAATGATACATGTGTGTATGAGGTAATTCCATTAATGAAAAATCTATGTACATGCGCATTGTCTATGGTCGATCTTTGTCATGTAATGACTATGTTATCCAAAATCATAACAGGTGCTTTAGGCGTATTATATTTTAAATTATAGAACTTCAAATAACTTGAATAAACTTCTTTTATGAACTAAACAAAATAAAACTTTTATTACAATATAGACAAATTAGACTTAACATAAAATGAAAAATGTAGTAGACTTAATAAATAATATAAAACGGTATTTTAAACAAAATCTCTTACAAGAACACGACTTTACTCCGGCATCCTAGAGTCGTCTCCCGTTCTTAAAATTATGACAGAGCCGCTAATCTTGCATCATTCAACAAGACTCACAAGTCTTTTCTTCATCACCTAGGAAATGCACACACATAACTCCATAACACTGCTTCAATGAGATCTACAATCTACATCTCGTTGTCGCCAATTCATTTTTTTTTACTGACATAGACCCACAAGAAGTCGCTTTAGATCTCTTTGGGAATCACCATTGATTAAGTCCAGTATGGAATCGGCGCCGAATGCTCGATTGACACGTGAAATACGTAGGACGTAATAATCTTCTCTTTTGAAGTAACGGCTGTAATTTATATAATAAATACGATCTAAGATTATCTATCTATTGAAATGTATTTTTTCCCCCTACAGTAAAGGTTGAACTCTATATCTAGATTATGAAAGATTCCCCCACCCCTCGGTTAACTGGATGGCTGCCTGGTCGTGAGGTTTGTGCGCTGGACTGTCGTTTGGATTTATCGATGGTCCCGGGTTCAAACCCTGCCCGCTCCCATCCCCCGTCGTCTTGCGGGAGGTTTAGACTAAGAAGTACACTATCTTCAACTCTGAAGGAACATCCGAAACTTGTAAAACATTTTACAAACAAACGACATTATATAAGATAAGATTATGTGCTATTTCCTCCCACATACTTTAATAAAAGTATGTAGCCTTCAGATCTCGCTTAGGTCTGACTCACTGCGCTAGCTCGGCAAGGAGGATGTCTTTGGGAATTCTTCCATCTGGCATGCGGGTGACATATCCCAGCCAACGTAGTCTTTCTGTGTCAAAGAGAGCGCAAATAATGTGCATTATTAACTTAAAAACTTCCAAACTAGAGACAGCACATGTATATTATGTGTCGCAGGCAGCACAAGTGAAAACACATTTAATCTATACTTTTGATACATATATGTTGACCAGCTTTGAGTGTGGGTGCGTAGGTTATGGTATTCTAGCGCCAATTCTTGTACTTCTTTGTGGCCTTGCTTTTAAGCTTATGGAAGGTTTTTATTATTATGCTGATGTAACGTTTCCTTGAGGTTCGTCAGTGTACCCCTGTTAAGGTGAATATCTAAGGCATTACTGCATTTCGCAGTTGTCATAGTGTTATAGATTAGACATTTCAAGTTGTCACTCTTACTTATCTACCGGAAGTTAGCGATGGGCTTGTAGGTTGAATCTGCACTAGCCTACAGTCAGCAGTGGGCCAGTGTTGTACGGCTGTTGCGTTGAATCCAAATACTTACTAATGTGTTGTGTTGGTACTATGGAACGGTAAGATGTGACATAACTATTTGATTAATAGCTATATTATACTATTTATTGAATGCAATGATAAATTACTTATCAGTTTGTCCATTGTAAATTACTTTCATCTCATTCAACATTACATAGTTAACATTCTTATAACCTAGTGACAATGGAGTTGAGTATTGACATTGTTTAAAAATACATTATAAGCCTACGCGAAACACTAATAATGTGCCTTTTCTTTGTTGGGAAAATTCAAAAATATGCATTTCCAAAAATTGCAATGTCGATTGCGTCCCTTTATTGAAGACTGACAGATTGAGCTTTGGGTCACACAGTGTTCAGTTACAGTCTGGCGATTGGGCGCCATGTGTGGACACCATGCGTGGGCGCTACTATCTCTCCTTGGGGATAGATTACTAAACAATTGTGCCCCCCTTCCCCGACCAATGCGACTCCCTCCTCATTGTATAAAACTTTTGCATTTTTTTTCAGTCTAATAAGACTGCTTCGTCAGTTTTACACAGACCAGCGCCCTTGGGGAGCGCCACAAGGGTTGACGTTTTCTGTTTCTCCCTATTTTCATTTTCACATCTTTTGCTTTTTTTTAGGCGCTGTTTTCTATCAGAAACCTTATCGCCGCCATCTTGCCTACATCTAAGTGAGACTGGCTTCTTTATTGATTTTGTTTTCTAATTTTCAATATGTGTGAACTGCGTGTCCCTTTCTTCAGAATTTTATATCGTCTATTTAGTTCTGATTGTTTACGTTCTTTTTTTAGTAAAATACTTTGAAATATCTTTTTTTATTCAGATTTTCACAATCTCTAGTTAAGACTTATTGGTTGTACTCTATTGGTAATCATTATTTAAAGGTAATACCCATTGTTACAAATCAATCTACTCTGTCCCTGTGGAAACTCGTTTCCCATTGTAGATTGTAGAGTTTTTAGTTTGTTTTTTGTTGTTGGCTGTTGTTTTTAGCGGCTCCTGAAAGGGGGAAAGTCGCTATTAGTTTTGTGTGTTCTGTCTGCTCGTCCGTCAGTGAAAATCGGACATAATAATATTTTTGATCTTTCAAAGTTCTGAAAGCGAAAAATCTAATTTTTAAAATCTATTATGCAAGCAGTTTTCTCCTAAAAATATACCATTTTTACAACTATTCAGTATTAATAGTAATAACCTATGGATGCTTTTCTGTAAGGGCAAAATAACGTACATATTTTTTAACACATTTATGTAAACGGTTTAGAGATTTTTGTCAAAAAAAAATTTTTTTGTACAATTGTATTGATAAGTTTTGCAAGTTCTGTCATACTAAGTACTACAATTTAAAAAAAAAATATTTACTTTTTTTTTAAAGAGAAAAAAATTATTTAATATGCATATAAGTGGAATATTATTTAAAACAACAATTAATACACAGTTTTTCATATTATCGCTTGAACTGCAGTAGTATGCTACAGCCATGGAACACTAAAGTAAAGGAATTTTTGTATGGAATTTGTTTTTTTTCTTGAGGCTTTGAATAAGAGATTGGCCCTTTACAAAACAATTATATCAATTAGATACTCATTTCAAGATATCAGTTAGGCCAAGTTCACATCTAACTTCACCATCACTTTCACCTATCCCTTGGCACCACACAAGATCAATCAAACTTCTTTCACCATTCTTCTCTGTCATTTTCATTTGATAGAATTTCATTCTGATATTCTATCTGAAAATATTGAAACCTGCCCTTTTACCTGCCTGGATGCACCACTTCGGGGGGCCGATTTTGAGTTTGTGTTTTCACACAAACTGTCTTTGTGATCAGCCCCAGTGCAAAGCCCTTCTCCCCCTGGATGACAATAGAGGTCATCATCGAACCACGATGGGCGAACTATTTAGGCCTATATATGATGGTGTATGTGATACAGATGTGTGTTAAAGTATAATCAGAAATCTTGATTATTTGCGGCATCAAACCGCAACATTGGCAAACGTAGGCGTTTCAGGATTAGTTAAAATAGCGATCACATTTCTTATCTTGCCAAATGTTGGTTTCTATCATTAATTTTGCTAACACCATTACATAGATATATTATCGCTTTTATTATCGCTTTTTATATAGCGCTACTTTCATGCTTATAGCCAGTGGGGGGTGGGGGAGGGGGTATCTAGGAGTTGGTTTTCCGTGCTGCCTTTAGGCGCTCAGTAAACACAACTCTGCCCGAGTCGGGTGTCGAACCTCGAGCCCCCTTCTAGGTAACCAATCCAAGCCAAGTTCAAGCGCACTTGGCCTCTAGACCACGCTTCCCAAAGATATCAAAGTTATGGTACATTCTTTTCCAAGAATCAGAAGTTGCTTTTTCTTAAACTGTGTGTAAATCTGACGAGTATGCAAGTATCTTGTTGTGTTTTTGAGGTTCACTTTTAGAATTTCAGTGAATGCTACATTTTGAAAGTTTCATTTTAGCTTATTAGAATTCTTGCATTTTGTCAGTGCTGTTTTTTTCGGCGCTATTTTGTCGGCACTATTTGTTGTCACCATTTTGTCGGGGAAACAATCTATTATGACTCAAATTTGACATTCCTATCATTACAAACTTTCAAATAGCCACAAGATGTGTTCATGTGATCTGTTCATGTAGTTTGTCCATGTAATTTGTTAACTCATTCTCTCCGTAATTATTTTCCTCATTTCGTTAGTATCATTCGTTTTGCTCATTTCAATTTCACTATCATGTTAGGAATTAACTTCAATAACTTTTTGTTTGTTATCAGAAAATGTTATATTTTGGTATTATATTGTAGGTGAATGCATGCTCTTTTTAAACAAACAATTTCAAGTTTATAAATCCAAAAATAAATTTAATTTAATAGGGGTCAAATCAACGTTGGCATCGTCAATTAGGAGAAAAAGAGTTAATGTGATGTGTTCATGTAATGTGTTCATGAAATGTGTTGCTGTAATGTGTTCATTTGATTAGCTTATGTGATTTTTTTTGTGTGATTTGTTCGCTTGATCTGTTCGAGTGATTAGTTCATGCTATTTGTTCCTTTCCTTTGTCTCGTAATTTATTCTTTGTTGTATTTTTAATAAATTTATTACCAGTCTAAAAGTTTGACAACTTACGAAACAAAATACAAGATAATTACTTCGACCTTGACCTCTCCCCGTCTTCTTTCCACATGACAAATACATTACATCAACGACTTACGACATGACAGAGAGAAAAAAGAGAAAAAAAAAAAAGGTTTCATTTGTCAGAAGCTGTCATTGCCAAGTCCAGACAGCTGTGCTGGTCATATCTCAGCGACATGAATCCTCCAACTGGCCAGTGTCCGCTGCGGGAAACCTAACAGAAAAGTCCAGGCTTGTAGGTCTTCAGAAAATCTAAATGGAAATCTTAAAATACTTACAAAAAAAAAAACAAAAAAAAAACTTAGGAACTCTATAGACTTCCAGGTCAGCCTTAAAACAGCTAAAAAACTTCCAGTTTGATGCATTTGTTAAATTTTATGGAAGGTTAAAGTGACCTAGGCGTGAAGTACGTTAAAGTACAAAGACTGAGGTGACTTAGTGTAAACCGATGATGGGCAAACTAAATTTTGAACTTTTAAAATAAGAGTAATTAGATGTTAATGAATAATTTTGCGATTTTTTTTTTACTATTATGGTTGACTATTTGTTGCGTCTACTGACGGAAATTCGGCGTAACCACAATTTCGAACTCTGAAAATGTCCAATGGAATCGTTAAGCCAATTCAGAATCTCTAAGCTTAGAATTTCATATTGTCTTCAATTTTCGTTTTATTGAGGCATATTGGTACGGCGATGTCAATGATGGTTGCGGAATTTTTCTGTAAAACTGTAAAACTAAACGACTTAAACCCACCGTCTTGTTAATCTTCGACTAGGAGGTGTATTTGGAGGCCTTAGGTGAAGTCACTAGGGTGGCCCTTAAATGAAACAGAAAAACAAACACAAAATGAGGACCGAAAACATGCGCAGTGAATTTAAAAAAAAATACTTCGTGCAAATCTCTATGTATAACAACCAACAAGTTAAATTCATCTAGCGCCGATAGTACTATTGTGCTTTATGGACGATTGATGATCACCAGACTAGAAATAACTTTTCGACGTTTCATCAAATGGAAGAAACAATGGTCTTCTAGCATAAATGAGTCTAACACAAGGGTTCTCAACCTGTGAGTCACGACCCCTTTGGGGGTCGATTGACGATTCCCCAGGGGTCGCCTAAAGACCATCGAAAAATGGATTGTTTTTGTCCATTCTTCTATTGCTGTGTGTGTGTGCTTGGGGGGGGGGGGTCGCGGCAGAGTGGGGTGTTGTAAAAAGGGGTCGCCGAGCCTAAAAGGTTGAGAACCGCTGGTCTAACAAGTAGATCTAAACATTTATGACATAAGAGAGACTTACAGCGCGGCTAGTAAACACAAAGCTATAGAGGTCTGCTGTGTTTTACATTTGATCCATTTTTCTGTGTGAGGCCCTCCACAATGTGGAGGCCCTAGTCTGCCTATGCCTTAGGTCGACCCTGGTTCAGAAAACACGAAAAAGATCAAGATGCCTGTGTGTAGTCGCTCAATGAACTTTTATGTGTGTCTGTTCTATTTATGTCAGGGGTGGGCAACCTTTTCCTAACGAGGGCCGCATTAAAATTTATGAATGGGAGGTCGCATAGCCTGAGATGCCTCCATCAATAATATAATTGTTATTCAATTCAGCTTTGAGCAAACTTTCCCGTTTAAAGGTTATGGTTGAGATATCTTCTTCAATTTATTAAAAACCTGCTTTTTTCTGTCAAAATACTTTCAACACTGTTCTTCAAAGCATTGAATAAAATAGTGGCCTGAGTTTGAATCTTTAACTGAAATTTTTGAAATATTGCAAATAACCTTATTTAGAATGACATCTAAAGACAATGTTTCTTTCGCCTCAGAAACTGCAATAATTTATAAAGATATTTAAAATTAGCTATTTTAAAAATATTTGTATTTTTATATGTATAATCTGTGGGCACACCTGATTTCTGTAGGTATCCGCGGGCCGCGTTAAACAGTCCGGCGGTGTCCCGCGTGTGTCCCGCGTCCGTAATTTGCCCGCCCCTGATTTGTGTGAATGTCTCTGTTGTGTTGTTTTTATATGAGACAATAGTTTAGTCTTAGTCTTAGTCTTAGTCTTAGTACAGTCCTCCCATAAACTTAACACTAAACGCATGTCATAATGTCGAATGAAAAATTTTAAAGGGCCCTAAAGATGTCAAGTCCCCAGGAACCCCAACTTCCTAGCTACGCCACTGCGTTTCATTCTCGTATGGGACTAGGCAAAAAAAACGACCACATGCACGAATTTTTTCCTGCATATTGAATAAGAAATGTAGTTATCTATTTGAAAAAAAAATATTGATGGAAAAAAAAAAGAGTTTATTTTACCAGAAAAAAATAATCAAAGTTGACCATGGGCCTACTGTGTTCAGGCTGAGAAGCCTTGAACAATTTCATAAGCTTAACGATTTAATTTAAAATAAAACATATTCTCGATTTACAGTAAGTGCGAGTGAGAATCTGAATAATTTCTGGGATCATTTTTTGGAACTTATTTTTGAGCCGAAATGGTAAAAGTCATGTGGTCATGAGTTCAGACAATAATTCACAGGACAAAATCGTTATTCAATTACCTCTTCCATGAAAGGGAAAAAATGGTCGGGGTCAGAATAATTAACATAATGCACTAGTAAGCAGACATCTCGCATTTACAGTGGTACAAAACTACGGTGCTTCAATTTTGTCCAAATTAATAATAATGCTTTATTTTTTCCACATAAATATTTTCCCCTACATCTTTAAAGGGCCAAAGCTAGAACTGGCTGTTAGCATCTATTTTTTTTTTAATGTTTCAGAAACACTTGGTCTAGATCCAATCTTTAACTGGGCTCACAGATCAGAAAAGCTAGTAAGTTTTGTCAGTCTTATATCCGGGGCGGACTGGGTGTCAAAATCGGCCCGGGCATTTCTATACAATCCAGCACACACAATTCTATATCATATAATAGACACCCATTTCTAGGTTAACCTGTCCTCAAAGTCAGTATGTTAAGTTTGGTAATGTATCGATATGCATGCATACAGTAAACTCTACATCTTCATAGAAATATAGACCTTTTAAGTATGTAGGCCCTAAAAGGATGAAGACTTTTAGTAGTACTATCTACGGATGAAGAGTTATTCGATTATAGAGGCATCCATGCGGCCCTTTTTAGTGGCTCTACCGGCCTATTGGGATACCGGCCCACCTGGCATTAGCCCAAATGCCCATATAGCTAGTCCGCACGTGTTTAAATTCATTAAAAAGGTTTTAAGAATTGAATCAGTTTGTGAAAATAATCTGTATGTTTGTAAATTGTTTTGTTTTGTTTAACATGTTTCAGATGTTTCTTCAGAATTGAAGATTTCTACATCCGAGCAAAAAAAAAAAAAAAAAAAACTCCTGCATGACAGCAGGAGCTGGGTGGAGTGTGGGGGTTCGAACCAGGGACCATCGATTCGACAGTCTAGAGCGCATACCACATCAACAAGCATGCTAGCTACGTTTATTATAAGAAAGGTGATACAGTTTGACTTGTCAAAAACGAAACAGTTCCACGCAATTACAATCACAGAGGATTAGGGGCGGACTGGCTATATGGGCATTCGGGAAAATGCCCGGTGGGCTGGTAACCAAATGGGCGGTAGGGCCACCAAAGGGGCCGCAAGTATGCCACTATTGCACGTATTAGATCGTTAAAGGTTTTATAATAGCTTCTTATAAAAAGGGACCATCTGAGTGTCATGTTAAAACAAATCTTTTACAGAATCTACACTACAATCTAATACTAATTTAATGTAACACATTTTTCGAAATAGTGCTACTAGAAGGCTTCATCCTTTAGGGGCCACACATAAGGCCTATATTTCTTATAAAGATATAGAGTTCACTGTATGCATGCGTACCGTTTTCTATACATTATCAAATCTAACATAATGATTTTGAGGACAGGTATGATTGGATGCCCATCATGATATACTCTTTGTGGGCCGCATGGTGTTAAAATGACCGGGCCGATTTTGACACTCAGTCCGCCCCTGCAGAGGATTAGGAATATTTAAACTCCACAGCTACTAGTCTCCAAACGATGTGTCTCGGGTTCACATCCGAGTGACGTATGTATGTTTACAATTTGTTAGTTGTTAGTCAGCATCGTAGTCCATTAAAAAAGAATGTTGTACCTGACATTAGAGAAGGATTTTTTTTTTTTTAAAGGCGGTTGGGCGTATTGGCCACACGGCACAAAGGAGTACTTTATAACAATACGTCGTTCAAAATGGGAAGTTTAAAGTTGGCAACACATTCTTTTTTCCCTCCAAACCTTCACTTCCTTATTATTTCTACAACGACAATATGTAGGGGGTGGGGGGGAGGTGGTCAACTGATCGATTTCTTTCTCTTCTTAATTCACTGACCAGTATTGATCTGTATTCATCTGTGTTCTCTCTCTTTCTTTTTCTTTCTCTCTCTCTCTTTCAATCTTCTTCTCTCCATGTCTCTCTCTGTTTCTGCCTCTCTCTATCTCTCTCTCTCTCTTTTTCTCTTTCTCTCTCTCTCTTTTTCTCTTTCTCTCTCATTTTTCTCTCTTTCTCTCTGTCTCTCTGTCTCTCTCTATGTCTCTCTCTTTTTCTCTCTCTACTTTTCTCTGTCTATCTTTCTCTGTCTCTCTCGCTTTCTATCTCTCTCTTTTTCTTTCTCTTTGTCTCTTTGTCTCTCTCTCTCTCTCTGTGTGTGTGTGTGTGTGTGTGTGTGTTTTCTTGGTGCTAAGGAACTTTTAAAAAAGACTCCGATAGGGGACGCAATGGCAATAACATGTGGTGGGCGCTGGCTCCTGACAACTAAGACTAAGGGCGAAATAAGGATTTGGGGATAGAGGGCTCAGAATTCAGAGCGTTAGTGTGTGTGTGTGTGTGTGTGTGTGTGTGTGTTTGTGTGTGTGGGGGGGGGAGGGAAATATCGAGGGAGGATTTTCGATTATTTCAGGAATGTTGTTTGCACTCAGTGAGAGGATTCTATGAGGCGCTGATTAGAAGAGCAGTTTTAGGCACTTGGTATTTTTATCTTTTATAGGTCATAGGAGTGGCCACTGAGGCCCACGATAGAGTTCGGATTCTTCTAAATTTATACAAGCTTTTATTTCTTTTTTTAAAATAAAAATGACAAGGTCACAACCTTGGGATCTCGTTTTAGTTCAACATGTCAACTGTGTACAGTTAATGAGGTCATTAAATTGTAGTTGATGAATGCATTTTTTTTGCATAGCTTATATCAACTCTGTCAGTCTGGAACAAATTTTGAAAACGTCATATCTCTAAAACCTATTCTCAAATCAAGTTGAAACTTTACACAATTATTTATTACACCTAACAAAACACGAATCAATTTTAAAAAATTGACAATTTATCACTGGTAATTAATAATTTTGTTTGAAACCTAATAGGGAAATTAATCTTTCAATAATAAATGTGACTAAATATGTCGAGTTTTATCTCCTTAGATAACCCAAGCACGTTATTTTTTTCCACAACCGTTCTCGTATCAAGTTAAACTTTATACAATTATTTACTGTCCCTAACAACACGAACCAATTTTAAAAATTACCAATTAGTCAATTAATTTTTTATATTAAATTATTCTGTTTGATAACGAAAGAGGGAAATAAATTCTACATTATTGAGAGATATTGAGAGATATAATTGTAAAAGTGAAGCTCTTCCACTTAAATTTTTCTTGTGTCACGCACTGTTTTGAGATATGTGCTGTTCACGCTATCAATGGTACTTTTTTGTCTCTCAAAGTAATGTAACAGATCCAGCTTCCGAGGTGCTTCCGTATAAACCCTCTACAGAAACACGGCGTAGAATAAAATGTTTTTTTTTAGTTTAATATCTTCAAATTAAAGTTTGATATCTTCAAACTCAATTCAACAAAATAGTTATTCCATCGATGTACCCAATCCCCATGATGTTTCCTTGGTCAGCCGTTAACGAGCTTACCATGTGGTCAGCACAACGACCTTTACTTTTAAATACCTAATAAAATTCAGGGGCGTCCTATAAATTTTCTTTCATCACTGAGATTCAAAGCTAAGATCCACGGGTCTGTTTCTACAAAGCTTATATCAATAATGTCTGTCTGTCTGTCCCGTAAAAATGTGTACACATTATTTCTCCAACACCCAATTTCAGATCAATATAGCACAATTATTTCTTTCACCTGGCAAAACAAGAATCAATATAAAAAATTAATAATTTTGCTAATTCACCTATTATTAATTAATAATTTTGTTTGGTATCTCGAAGAAGGGAAACAAACTTTGCTTGACTGATAAGTTGAATTAGTCCCCTTTACTGTTTGTAAAAAAAAGATTGTAAATAACTATAAAGCCTTTTTTCATAAGCAGCTCCCTGACACAGTGGTTACCGTATTGTCTTTATATTATAATAATAAATAATAAATCTAATATAGTTCAAAAAGAAGTCATTCAAGTTATTTCAAGTTTTATAAATTAATATAGAGATCTAATACGCCTACAGCGGTTTAGTTGTCTACCAGTAGTGAAAGACCGGCAACAACATGGGGCCTACTTGTAGAGATGAACTTCAATAGTAATAGTACCACGCTTCGTTACATTACTTACTTAGACTTAGTATCAGGTCCTACCGCGACGTTCGGCGCATTGGGCGGCAAGCTGTCTCCGCAAAGATCTGTCGCTGGCAATGTCTGAAGCCTCCTCCCAAGTGGTGTTCTGAGGTCCTCCGTGAAGGTGTGGCGCCCTGTTTGCGCTTTCCTCGTGTTGGCCTCCATGTCCTCCATGTCCGTTACATTAAATTACCATTAAATTTTATAAAAGTAATACAGTTATTTAAAAACAAAATCAATTCCTATTTTATGTTCAAATAATGAAGTAAAATTAAAAAAAATAATTGAAAAAAAAAAAATGAAAAAAAAAGACCTATATGAAGACCGAACCGAGGACATTCGTGTCAATACCAAGACGCTCTACCAGCTTCGCTACCAAGACATGCTACTATTACAAAATTTTAGTTTCAAATAAAGGACTTTTTTTTTCTTCGCAATCTTCCTAAGTTTTCTTTTTTTTTCTTTTATCTTTCCATAAAAATTGTAAGCAAGAATACTAAAATGGCTAAGCAGCATACAGAGTAACCCTTTTCATTTTTTCGCCTAAAAATATGTCAATAAGAATGACAATGTGAAACTACCGTTAAATGAATATACATTGCATTCGGTACCTATTTTTTCAAGCTTGACCAAACAGAGCACCATACTTTGGCAGTACACTGTTTCATCATTGGAGCGGAAGAGGGTAAACGAATAGCCGAATAAAAGGGGGTGTCAAAAGAGAAATGTGTTGCATGAAATTACACGAGGCAGAGGCGGCCTTAGCTGTAGCCGGGACCTGGGGTAGTGTCATTCACTGGGCCCCGGGGGAGTGTAAATACATGGGCCCGTGAGCCGTAAGCGTAGACCTTTTATACAGTCCACATCACGTTAACTCTTTCTCTCCTAACTGACGATACCAACGTTGATTCCACCAGAATGTGGTAAATAATTACGGAGAGAAAGATTTAGACAACGTAGCTACTGATTCAGTAACATTTTACATGGAAAAATAAAAAAACTAGATAACAATTTCTGATTTCGCATGGCCCTCCTCTGGTGCGGGGCCGGGAGTGCTTGCTTCACTTTCCACCCCCTAAGGCCGCCTCTGCGTGACGAGATAAAACATTCAAACGCTCTTTAACTTTTCACAAGGTCCATGTGTTGTCAGAGTTCCACCTCCCACCCCAAGATCTTCGGAGCTCAAAAGAACTTCATTCAGGGAACAGTACCAGGAAAAAGAAGAGACAGACAGAGAATGCGAAGGGAGGACAATCTAAAGGAATGGATGGACCTGCCATTGAAAGAGGTTCTAACTAAGGCAAAAGACACAGAGGAATGGAGAAAGACGGTCGACGAATCTTGCATGGTGCCCCAACGGTCAAGCAGACTAAGGGATAATGGGCCCTTGTAATTAACATATGTCAAATTTTCATTGGCTTTTTCTTCTAAAGATTGGAACTACTTTTGAGGGTCCCCAAAGCAAGTGAGAGCCTCAAGTATAGTACATAGAAGGACAAAAAAAAGGCAGTTTTGCAGTTTAGCCTGAGGCTTCGCAGCTTCAGTTTCCATCTGCCACCACGGGGAGGTACTGCATAGGACTTGCTGTGGAGAGGCTATGTACTGGCAAGAGAGACTTACAAAATTGCTTCCCTTTCACAGATGCTAGCCAGCGGTGGCAACAAGTCAAGCTACCACACTAGACGCTTCACACAGCCATTGGACAGACATAGAAGAACAAAAAAAAAGGATGTCTTACAAAACAGAACAAACTGTAAGCTGAGTTCAAATTTTAAAAGTAGGTTTTCAAATTGAAGAAATATGTGAGTATGAAAATGTTTTTTAAACTACAATACTTAGAACATTCTTTGTCCAAGGAAGCATTTTTGCAGTAGTGTATTATTGTGGGAAATGTGGTCAAGAGGCTGAGTACGCTTGAGCTTGGCTTGGCCTTGCTACCTATGAAGGGGGCTCGAGGTTCGACACCCGACTCGAGCAGAGTTGGGTTTACTGAGCGTCTAAAGCAGGGGTTCTCCCCCTAGGGGGTCGATTGACGATTTGCCAGGGGTCGCCTAAGACCATCGAAAATATGGATTGTTATTGTCTATTCCACTATTGCAGTATGTGTGTTGGGGGGGGGGGGGTGTCGCGGCAGCGTGTGGGATTGTAAAAAGGGGTCGCCGAACATAAAAGGTTGAGAACTGCTGGTCTAAAGGCAGCACAGGAATGAGATTATACAATAGCGCTATGAACATGAAAGTAGCGCTATATAAAATACTAGTCGACCGTATGTAGAACGACACTTTCTACACAAGTTTCTTCTCAGTAGACTATATCTCACGCAGTCAATAAATAGTCTCTATTTCCATCGTTGTTCACTGTGCTGCGACTTTATTTTTATCAGCGAAAACCGTTTTTTTTTAACAGAAAAATGAACAAACCTCCAGGAGCACTGAACTATAATTTCAAATACAAAAACAAAGCCTAATAGCGTATTCAGAAAGACACAAAGATAAAGAAACATTCCTCGTCCCATATGCTAGGACAAATTTGTAAAAATGCTTTTTCTTCCCTAGTGCAATTACAGCATGGAATGGGTTGCCTGAGTCAGCCTAGAACAATACAAGGAAAAATAAGAAGAGGCAGACAGAGAAAACGATGATAGGACAACATAAAGGGATGGATGAGCCTGCCATTGAAAGAGGTTCTAACTAAGACATTTATTCAAAGACCGCATCACAAACCAAGAAATTAGAGACAGGGTTACTGCAGCGATTGTACCCTACCCCATGATGACCTGCTAATTATCGTAACAAAAGAAACGCTTGACTAGATCGACTTAGAAGCGAGCGTAAGACGTAATCATCTTCTAACGTCCTTATAAGATAAGAGCTCTGGGAAACAGAAATTATTTGAATATCCTTAACTCCTCGAGTACCTTGTCTTTGGCCAACGGTTAACGAGGATGCCACGTGGCCAGCACAACGACCAAACGACCTTACTTTCCCCAACTAATGTCAGGTACCCATTATATTTAGGTGGACGTAGAGGCGCCCTTAAGATCCTGGAATTAAGTCCCAGTCTTCACCGGGATTCGAACCCGGGACTAATATTGTTCTTTATATGGTAGCTAAAAAAATCATCGCTAAGCCCTTTACAACTCAGTCACCGCGCCTCTTGTCAATTGTAGTCAAACTGAATTTCCATTTGATGGAAAAATAAAATTATCTTATCTTATCTTATCTTATCATTTTATCTTATCATTTTATCTTATCATTTTATCTTATCATTTTATCTTATCATCTTATCTTATCATCTTATCTTATCATCTTATCTTATCATCTTATCTTATCTTATCATCTTATCTTATCATCTTATCTTATCATCTTATCTTATCTTGTCTTATCATCTTGTCTTATCATTTTATCTTATCTTATCATTTTATCTTATCATCTTATCTTATTACCTTAGCTATCATCTTATCTTATCCTATCTTACCATCTTATCTTACCATCTTATCTTATCATCTTATCTTATCATCTTATCTTATCATCTTATCTTATCATCTTACCTTATCATCTTACCTTATCATCTTACCTTATCATCTTACCTTATCATCTTACCTTATCATCTTATCTTATCATCTTATCTTATCATCTTATCTTATCATCTTATCTTATCATCTTATCTTATCATCTTATCTTATCATCTTATCTTATCATCTTATCTTATCATCTTATCTTATCATCTTATCTTATCATCTTATCTTATCATCTTATCTTATCATCTTATCTTATCATCTTATCTTATCATCTTATCTTATCATCTTATCTTATCATCTTATCTTATCATCTTATCTTATCATCTTATCTTATCATCTTATCTTATCATCTTATCTTATCATCTTATCTTATCTTGCCTTGATGTCTTGTCTTATCATTTTATCTTATCATTTTATCTTATCATTTTATCTTATCATTTTATCTTATCATCTTATCTTATCATCTTATATTATCATCTTATCTTATCATCTTATCTTATCTTCTTAACTTATCATCTTAACTTATCATCTTAACTTATCATCTTAACTTATCATCTTAACTTATCATCTTAACTTATCATCTTATCTTAAAAGCTATGTAGATTCGCTTATGTCGAAGAATGATAGAAGATATAAACAGTACTATGATTTACTAAGTTTTGTTTTTAAATTTTAAAAAGATCTGAGTATTACACGCAAGACAATATAGACCCACAATTATAAGGTATCTGTACTAAATTTAGATTTTAAACACACTCATAGCACACTCAATCACACACACACGCACACACAGACAGACACAAACACACATACATCCCAATATTGGGGATGAGCCATCGACTGAACAGCCGTGCAACGGAATTAGGATTTCTTGAACTGGGAATCGATCTCAAGCGGCCGGGTCAGGCGGTCAGTGCTGCTGAGGCTAAATTTACATGCGTCCTTGTGTGTGTGCGTACGTGCGCGGGTGTTGAAATGTGCTTCATTTTTATTTATTTATTTTTTTTACCCTAGGAAACCTTTTATCAAGGCCAGTGCATTTTTGAAACTACAATTGGATAACGTTGGTTTTTGTTTTACAAGAGACTCACTTTGTCTGTCTGTCCGTCTGTCTGTCTGTCTGGTAAAAAGTTTGTATACGTTATTTCTCCCACACCCATTCTATGACCAAGTTGTAATTTTACACAATTATTCATTGACATCACTAAAAAAAAAAATAAACAATTAGCCAAGTAATGAATTATTTTGTTTGATATCAAAAAGGGAAATTAATACTTTTATTTCTGGGTGGTTTCCTGGTCGTGTGGTATTCTGGAGATTCGCACCTATGGTCCAGATCTCAAATCCTGCCCCATCATCTGTGAGAGTTTAGGGCTTGGATAAAGGAACATCCAAAACTAACAAAGCATCCACACGTCCAAAAACAAACAAAACATCCAAACATCCAAAAAACAAACAAAATCTCAGAACATCCAAAACAAAGAAAACATAAAAAAAACGACATCCATAAAAAAAAACATTCAAATATTCAAAAACAAACAAAACACACAAATAAACAACAACATCCAAAACAGACACAACTTACAAAACAAACAAAACGTTGAAAACAAACAAAACATTCTAAAAAACAAACAAAACATCTAAAACATTGAAAACTAAAAAAAAATTAAAAAAACAAACAAAACAATCAAAAACAAAACAAAACATCCAAAACAAAACATCCAAAAACAAAACAAAACATCCGAAACAAAACATTCAAAAACAGAACAAAACATCCAAAACATGGGTTCACACAGCTGACACTATATTTTCAGTTCTATTCATATGGTCTCTATCCTTGGTCCAATACATTACTATTCACCAACAACTCCATAACAGCCACCCACCACCAAACAGCATTACATCAATAACCGCTTCCCCTGGGCACAAATAAATGTAATGGATGCCCCACTCCCCACGTGCCCCGAGGCCTTTGTCGAAGGGTACCGCATCAAAATGCTGGCAGTTCCCCACCCAAACTGTTCCTCGCTGGTATTAATTATTCAAAGTTCAGTTCTAGTCTTGGCTTACTACGGATCTGTTTCCTGTATCTATTTACTAAGTCACGTGGTCAGGTCTTAGGCCAGAATATAATGGTGGCGTCTCAGGCGTTTTGCAGTCAGTACACGTCCTCGGAGTTAGGGAAAAGTTCCGGTCAAGTTCCTTTTCTTATAAACTGGTACGTCAATGGAACCATAATGCTCATCTTTTGGTTTTCTTATCTTATACTGAGTTACAGAAGTGGTTGAATGGTAAAGCGCTTGGCTTTCGAACCGGAAGTCTTGGGTTTGAATCCTTATAAACGCTTGAAAATTTAATTTTCTTTTGGGATCTTTAGGGCGCCTCTGTGTCCGCACAGCACTAATGTGTACCTGACATTAGATGGGGAAAAGTAAAGGTAGGTGGTCTTTGTGTTGGCCACACGGCACCGTTGTAAACCATGGGCCACAGAAACAGATCGCCTTTACATGATCTGACCATTAGAACTCTTGAGTTTTTAACGGGCACCTTTTTTATATATTAAGTTACAATATATTATAACATCTTGTTTTATTTATGTATTGTCTTATATTAAAAGGATATAAAGTCATACAACTTCTTAATGTAATATCTTCTTAGCTTAAGTTATATATTACAGAGGTTACTTTAAAATTACGTCCTACGCATTTCATGTGTCAATCTAGTCATGCATGTTAATCAATGACCTAAACCTCTACTAAGCTGTTGGTTTTCCTGGCTGATTCAGACAACCTATTCGATTCTCTAATGACACTAGGGAAAAAAGAGCACTAGTACGATTTGTCCTAGCGTATAGAGTATAACGCTTGTCACTATTTTTGTCCTTGTGAGTATTTCATTAAGTTTTGATTTTCTTTTAGTAAGTTATGGTTTACATTACTTTTTATTCTTCTGTCCTGAAGTGTTTCTACTTTTAAAAACTTTCTTATAAGAGGTTATGTCTGCGCTGAATGTGGCAAAATATATAGGTCACAGTTGGGGCTGCGTAGCAATAGAAAACATTGCATTTTTTTTATTAATCTTCGGACTCGAAGACAAGCCTTATTATAAGATGTTATGCATTCTTAATATGTTTGTAGAATGTTTTACATGTTTGGGACATTCAGAGCAAATACAAATACAAGAACAAAATATTAATAAAATACTCTGAAAGACACAAAGATAAAGGCACATTGAAGTAACGTCTGTATTATATAAGATAAGATAAGAACTGAAAATATTCTATACTCTAGTGCAAACCTCCTTCAGGACATCGGGGGATGGCAGCGGGGAACAATGCGTAGCTTTTCTGGGAGGCAATTTTAATATTTTAACATTATATAGAAAATACAATAGTTACAGTGCTAACTTTTGTAAAAAAAAAAAAAGGGGGGGGGGGAACTAAAACTATTTGACCCTATTACAAAGTCTTCGGGGCTCGCAAAATACTTCTTTCAGAGAACAGAACCAGGAAAAAAGAAGAAGAGGAAGTGTCACAGTCTCGGTTGACATTGCCTGTTAATTGTTCACCTTGGGTTAAGAGGGTGATATGACACGTGAAACTCCTGATATAGAAACAGGAAGTAGAATGACTAAATTGACTCTTAATTCAGTCAGTAGTAGCCCTGAGAGTCGAGCAGAGGGGTCATTTTAGTCAGTCAAGTAGTATCCCTTGGTACAGGGCACTAAGAGTATCTTTTGGTCCGGTGAGGATAGTAAGAGTTAAGAAGTATCTTTTGGGTGTAGTTGAAGCCAGGAGTCACTTGAGACATGTATTTCTAGTAATTATTATTCTGTGTGATTCTGTATTACGGAAGTTCCTTTTTACCCGCTGTGATGCGGACGTTATTTGTAGTCTAGTCTGAAGAATTTAACATGTTGAATATATTCGGATGTGATTATGTTTCTTATGACGAGAAGTGCAGTATTATTATTATCTTTAAATAAACTTTTTATTTTGTCCGCCAAAATCGGACCCATTTATTTTATATCTTTTACAGGCAGAAAGACACAAAGATAAAGGCACATTCCTCGTCCCATATGCTAGGACAAATTTGTACAAATATTCCTTCTTCCCTAGTGCTATTAGAGTATAGAATGGGTTGCCTGAGCTAGCCAGGAAAACCAGTGACTTGGCAGAATTTAAGTCATTGGTTAATATGCATGACTGAATGCATGACGCGTAGGATGTAATCATCTTCTTTTTTGAAGTAACGTCTGTATTATATAAGATAAGATAAGGTAAGTGATGCTGAAGATCTTTCTGTAGCATCTTTTTCTTTTTGAAGTAACGTCTTTATTATATAAGATAAGAGAAGAAGATAAGATAAGAGAAAGTGATGGGAGGATAACGTACAAGAATGGACGGGCCTGGCATTGAAAGAGGTTTTACGTAAGGCAAGGAGGCAGAGAGGAATGGAGAAAGACGGTTTACACATCTTATGTGGTGCCCCAACGGTCCAACAGACTTAACTCTTTCTCTCCGTAATTATTTACCACATTCTGGTGGAATCAACTCTGGTATCGTCAGTTAGGAGAGAAAGAGTTAAGGGATAGGTGAAGGTGATTGAAAATTAAAAGACAAATACAGAACTAGTTTGTTCCCTTGGCAATCAAATAATTTGAATAAAAAGCCAACTTTCTGAAGTAAACTTCACATGCAATGACTGATCATAACTTTTGTAGTAATAAACATTTTGTTTATATCGTTGTACTATTTTTATTATATAAAACAAATTCCTTCAAGAGTTTCTTTGCAAGAGATTGTTTTACCATAAAGGCCCCCCCTCCCCCGATTGCCTGTGCTCCTCAGAGCCTCTTCCGGACCAGTATAGGGTGTAGCCAGCCCCTCTCTTTCAGTCAGGGACCCCTGGCTTGCCAAGCGTACCTCACTGAGGTAGCCTTTAGCCGAGCCAACTCTAATGCCACTAGTGCAGACTTCCGTTGAGGGCTTTAGCATTCTAAACTTTGAAATAAATGTTTAAACCTTAGCTGAACTAGCTAAAGTGAGAAGTGCTTTTAGATTAAAAAAAAAAAAGGGAAAGTATAAAGAAAATGGTTCTCCCTCATGGAATCGAACCCAGGTGTCCCGCGTGAGAGTCGGGGAAACTTACCACTATATTACCGAGAAATATATATATATATATATATATATGTGTGGCAATTTTTATAGCAAAAATTTATCGATGTTGTTTAACTCTTTCTCTCCTACTGACGATACCAGCGTTGATTCCACCAGAATGTGGTAAATAATTACGGAGAGAAAGAGTTAAGACTACTGGTGTATTAGTACTAACTGGTCGTGTTGAAAATTTATATGGCTGGTAAGTTCCTTTTTAGCCTCAGTAATACGCGTATTAGATCAGTGTTTCTCAAACTATCAGTGTATTAACAAATGAGCCACTGGTCAAGTTTTTTTTGTTTGTTTATTTTTTTTTTAGGACAAAAGATGTTTCACTGTAGGTACAAATCCATGCATGAGTATTTACCAAATGAAGATGTAAGTAATGTTTAAAAAATGAATTATTAAATCAATTGACTTCTTTTTATCTTTTAAAAAGAAATGTCGAATCCTTTTTGTACTTTTTGACGAGAGGCGTCTGCAAGAAGACCGATCCAAATTTAAGAATATAATCTGAATGTATCGGTACATTAACCAAAAGACATTCCAATGCAAGTATAGTATCTTTTTTAATAATCTTATTACGATTGACTCTGCGTATCTAATGGCTACGCAAACCCCGTTGCCCAATGGTAGGCTCGGCTCCATGGCCTTGGACAGCAGCCAGTCTAGAAGATGGAAACTCAACAATAAAACCAGTGGTTCATAGTCGTAGATATTCGAGCATATTATAATATTGAGAAGTCAAGGTTATACAGTTCATAATCAAATACACCGATGGAGTTCATCAATTATAAGGTCACTAGTCGACCGGCGGCGTAGCATACGCCGCTATTTTGCAGGGCCGGCCTTAGTTGACCGCAGTGGGCTCCGCACTTACGCGACCACAGTGGGCCCCGCACTTTCATAGAACCCGCGCTAATACTAGGTTATAAATTATTATAAATTATAAATTATTAAACCAATGTATAACTTATAACAGATTTTCCGCGGCCTCCTGTCAATTTACCAGGAGCTCCTGAAAAATATACGAAAAAGTCCTGGAAATATCCGGAAATTATTAAAATCATTAGAAAACTCAATAAGAATCTCCTGAAATATATAGATCTAGACCAAAATTGTCATTTTGGGATGTCATTCAATAAGGAAAATGCCAATCCTAGGCGCGATAAAAAAAACGCATAGGGCCCCACAATGGTAAAGTCCGCGATGCTATTTACATATATATATATATATATATATATATATATATATACAGTAGATTACTTAGATTAGTTCCTAGTCCAAACCTCCCGCTGGACAAAGGGGGATGGGAGCGGGCAAGGTTTGATAAATTTAAACGACAGTCAAGAGCGCAGCCAGTTATCCGTAGTGTAAATGTTACTCTTGTGTTTTCTCGTGGACTATCCGCAGAGTGATCTTTCCTTTACTCCTTACTACTCGTTTGACCTATTAACGGAAGAAGAGAAATATATATATAGAAGATAGATAGTCGCAGACATAGGAGTATTAGCGAGTGGTCAAAACAAGATCAGTTCTTCGTGTTCGTTACAAAGAGCGAAGATCCAAAATTGTTAAAAGTTAGTGATTTTGATGGTGCGTTTACCAGGTGACAGATCAGCCTGAACGCTAAGATTTAGAAATCTACAGCCTAACATACAGAGTTCTATGACATAATTTAAATACAAAACAAAATGAAATCATATTACGCTTTGAGAAAATTGAATAATTTGCATTCGTGACAATCAGGACTATCCCTGTTTCTTAACCAAACTCTCCCCAAACCCTCCCCCCCCCCCCCTCAATTCCTGTACTACTACCAATGGTTTTATGAACAGACAAGGAAAAAAAAAGAATGGGACGATATGGAAACAATTGTCTCGTCGAACGAACGATTTGGGCTAGCTACTATTACGATTTACAAAACTTAATAGAAAGCAAACTCTTACATTAAAGCTTGAACACTGGTTTTAAAGTCAATATCAATTGCGGTACAACATTCAGAAAATTTTGAGGGAACTTTTTAAATTCAATTTTTTTTTTTTTTTTACAAAAGTGAATTTATTTCACCTAATTTGCTTTCACTTTCTAACAAGTCAAGAGTCATTGTCCCAAGCCCAGTGGGCCCCTAATGGTCGTTGGGCCGGGTTCATTAAGCCCCTTAACGCCATAGATGCCTTGCCACTGGTTTTATTGTTTCTTTGTTTATACGTTACTATAACGACACCTTTACGTAATTTTAGGTTGGATGTGGTCATGCAAATGTTATCGTAAGGATCGGTCACATTTCTCCGCTTCAAGAATTCATTTATAGGCCTGCTACTAATTTTGTCAGCAGATTTTGTTCTTTTGAAATTAGTTCTAGAGTCCATGTTTTTCATCATTCCCAATGGAATAAATTTCTTTCACTTGGGAACTGTCCACACCTCTAGTAGAACATGTATAGAATCACTACTTACCATTCGACAGCTGCTCTGGGTCGGACATAAATCACATACGGGGGAGGGTCGTGTGCTAAAAATGATTATCTTTTTTTTTATTATGGCGAGCCTCAAGCAGGACGCCGCATCAGAGGTGCTTCCGGAAGCATTAATAGTGTCGTATGCTACGCCGCGGGTTGACTTTTAATATCAAATCAAGTGTCATTTTGCTACCCCCAGTTCTAAAGGAAGAGGATAGCCTCTATTAAAAAGGTTGCGGTAGAGGGGGTCCTTGCCGAAAATGTAGACGACTATAACTATAAGACAACATCAATGGACTCTACACCAACACCTGCGGACAATGGCATTAGATGAGGCAAAATGTGCAGGTCTCAACAGGGTTTTGCGTGTTCAGTTGAAAAACTGCACTTCACCTTCGGAATCGAAGACAATGCTTATTATTATGAATATGTTGGGATCATCTTATTTTTTGTTTAGTTTTTAGATTCTAAATGTGAGCTTATAAAATACTTTTCTTCAGATCAGAATGCTTGAGATTATTATTTCCGCCTCTCCAAATGTTCTCTCTGGTTAAGAATGTTGCATTTAGGTACCTGATTTGTTTGGAATGGGAGTGTGCTCTAAATAATTTCTTATATCTATCTGCCTCTTTCTTTCTTTCTCTCTCTTCCTCTCTCTTTTATCTCTTTCTCTCTCCCTATTTCTCTTTCTCTGTCTCTTTCTTTCTCTCTTTCTCTATCTTCATTTCACTTCTATCTCTTTTCTCTCTCTCTCTTTTTTTCTCTCTTTCTCTTTTTGCTCTCTCTCTTTCTCTATTTCTTCCTCCTCTCCCTCTTCTCTTTCTTTGTGTCTCTCTCTCTTTTTCTCTCTTTGTCTCTTTATCTTTCATTATATCTATTTCTGTCTTTTTTTTTCTCTCTCTTTGTCTCTCTCTCTCTCTTTCTCTCTCTTTCTCTCTTTCTAGGACATGCTCTCTCTTTCTCTCTGTCTCTCTCTCTTACTTTCTCCCGCCCCCTTGTACCTTTAGAAATGAAAACTACTTTTAATCCTCTGAATGGAGGACTGCTCGCTACTTCTCTCGTGCAGGATAGATCACTATGTCTGTACTCATGCTGATATACTTAGACATCACGCACTTGCAGTTACATCCCTTTTCGATGAATACTGACTCTAGTTCTACTTAGAACATAAAGTCTACGCGCCTAACACAGCTACTATGCCTGTATAAGCCTATTGCTTTCTTATTGACACCACCGTAGCGGCTTGGCTGACACTAGAATTAACAACAGCATATTTAATAGTTATAATGTGTATGTGTAATTGTTCATAAAACCATTGGTAGTATTACAGGAATGGGGATGGGGGGGTTTGGGGAGAGTTTGGTTAAGAAACAGGGATAGTCCTGATTGTCACGAATGCAAATTATTCAATTTTCTCAAAGCTCAATATGTTTTTATTTTGTTTTGTATTTAAAATATGTAATATTATTCTTTATTTTATTGCATATGGAGTTATATCTTAGTGTCTTAACGTTCACGCTGATCTGTCAGCTGGTAAATGCACCAACAAAATCATTAACTTTTTAACAACTTTGGATCTTCGCTTTTTGTAACGAACATGAAGAACTGATCTTGTTTTGACCACTCGCTAATGCTCCTATATCTGCGACTATCTATCTTTTATCTATCTATATAATTCTCTTCTTCCTTTAACTAGAATTAACAACAGCATATTTAATAGTTTGTGTATGTGTAATTGTTATATATGGCTCAGAAGACAATGGATGTGCCAGATGAGTCACTGGCTTTGATTTCGTCTTGAGACGGGGCAGACTCTAGAGTGACTGATCAAGCTAATTCAGGAGCGGCAGAGTTTGCTACATTTCGTGGATGTATATGCATCTGTCCTAGGGCTAGTTGACAGGGCAACTTTCTTCTTCTTTCTCGTGACTGATACAGCTTCGTTTCTTTTGCACTCGGCGAAGTTCGTACCAGCGAGTACAGTCTGTCTCCATGCTGTCCGGTCTTGGGCTATCTCCTTCCACATACTTTGGTCGATGCCTGTGGCGCAGCGGCTGAGTGGTTAAGCGCTTAGCGTCTAAACCGGTGGTCCCAGGTTCGAATCTTGGTGAAGATTTAGCTTTCAGAATTTCAGGTCCACCCAGCTCTAATGGGTACCTGACATTGTTGGGGAAAAGTAATGGCAGTTGGTCGTTGTGATGGACACATGACACCTTCGTTAGCCGTGGGCCATGGAAACAAATGACCTTTACATCATCTGCCCCCTATAGATCGCAAGGTCTGAAAGAGGCGCTTTATAATAGTCGTTGACTCGCAGGGCCGGCCTTAGGCCACTGCAACCTATGCGGTCGCAGTGGGCCCCGCGCTAATTCTATGTGTAATTATTAATTGCAAAATATATACGAAAAAATCCTGGAAATAACCTGCGCTTATTAATTTCCTGAAAACTCAACAAAAAAAATAGACAAAAGTATCATTTGTGTGTGTCACTCATTATAGAAAACGTCATTCCTACCCGCGATAAAATAAAAAAAGACAGTGTCAGCTTTCATGCAATAAAATGTAATAATCGGACGAATTTTTCCCCATAACCGGAAGTTCCAATACCGTATTTACTTTAATAGTCACTGGCATATAAATATGCCATAGGTTGCAAGATTGGTTAAGTAAAATTAACTTGATCGCAATTTTGTACTTAGAAAGGAATGAATAAAATGCAAAGTCGAATTTATTTTCACTTATTATCCTTATTCCCACCCAGAATAGGCCCCGCGCAATTGGTTTCGCATAGGGCCCCGCAATCACTAGGACCGACCCTGTTGACTCGACTCTCTAACGAACTCTCACAGAAACAGCAAAAACCTGTATCGAAGTTACTCTGTGCCCAACACTGTAGAGGCAAAGCAATCTGAACAACGAATGTCTCTATATACATAAACAGTAGACAAAAAGCGAGAACGAAATGAAATAAAAAACATACTGAAATGGATGAGATTTTCTTTCGGTCTCTTGCCAATTAGCATGTAGAAAAACAGTCGACCCTAAAGTACTGACTATAAAACTTAAAAAAGGTTTTTCTTCAGTGCATAGAATCACCACTGTGCAGTTTGTTGTATGTAATCTCCAATCTGATTGGATGAATTATTGTGTATTCGCCCAATGAAATATGGCGTCTGTGTTTACTTGGTTTACCACGTCACAGCCCTTCAAGACGTCTGCAAGATAACAAGAATGAAATTGGGTCACCGGGTCATCGGGTGGACATATCGAAGCGAGTCGGTGGTCAAGCCAACGGCCGCGCAAAATCACTAATAATTATAGTAATTGTTCTCCATGAGCTAGATCTAGGTCAAACACTTTGGCTGTGTTTTAAATGAAATAATAATAATAAAAATAATATCATTCCTAAGAAGATTTTCGTTGCCTGTCAGAGGGCGGTATTGCTGCAGACCTGCCACAACACCTGAAAATTCCTCAGTGGATACTGACAGAGGGACTACAATGAATTTTGTTTCTCTTTAACGGAACTCGACCCTCGACTTTGGGGCCTCCGCAATTTGACCACCAACATCATGACATGAAATAATGGTGTAATATTTGATGTAAAAACAGATTTCGAACACTCATTTGTAGGGCCCACCTCAAGTGGGGGCCCGGAGGAATTTTCAAATTCGGACCCCCTCCACCCCACCCTAGCTACGCTACTGAGTCATCGGTTTTCAGGTCTGATTCAGGCAGTCAGCTCTACGCACTTATAGCACTACGGAAGACAGATCCCTTTTTCATATGAAATAAAATGTCCATCTCAACACCTTTGCACTTCCACATCTTGAGATCTTCACATATCCACATCTTCACAACTTTACACATTCACATCATCACATCTTTATATCTTCATTTATTCATATTCACAGATATTTACATTTTGATATATTCACATATAAACATTATCACATGACTACGTAATCACATATCACATCACTACATCTTTCCACATTAACATCAACACATCATCTTTATATTTTTCATCATCTTCTTTTTCTAGCCAGCTTTATTGCTGCTGAGCTGTGAACTCTTTTGTAGACTGTGCCAAGGAAAAACCCACATCTTTATATATAAACATCATCACATCACAACATCTTTACATATAAACATCATCACATCACCACATCTTTACATATAAACATCATCACATCACCACATATTTACATAAACATCATCACAGCACCACATCTTTACATATAAATATTATCACATCTCCACCTCTTTACATATAACCATCATCACAACACCAAATCTTTACATATAAACATCACCACATCACTACATCTTTACATATAAGCATCATCACAACACCACATCTTTACATCACCACCTCATCACTATAGGCTAAAAGTGCAGATGTGATTATGTTTCAGATAAATGTAAGTCTTAGCATCATTAAACAATACCATCCTTAATTTAACTACTCGGTCATTCCATTTTGTATGTTATTTTTTGTTTTATGACACATTTACATATAAATCCCAATCAGGTCAATGTCTTCCAACTTTCTTATTTGATTTTTAAAAAATTAAACTGTTTGGAAGTCTTTCAATCTTTGTAACCTCTAGAATCTTGATTTTTGAGTTTGAAGGTAATAGTCTCAATCAAGTTATATCAAACCCATTGTCATTTCATTGTGTCCCAGCCTAGTGATTGAACTATATGAACGGCACCTCCAAATCCGCATGTTATAAGGTTGTGGAGAGAATATAACACAGCTGTCTTCAAATACAGCCGTGACAAACACTAAGAAATTCGACTTTGATCAAATGTACGGATAATAATTTTTAAAAAAATTGTAAAAAAGAAAATTATTGTTAGGGAAAGAACTCCACATTTACATACATATATATCAATACTGTAAGGTTTATTTCCTCTTGTATTTAAATCAAACAAAATAAATAATAGGTTTTTTTTTTATTGAGTCATGTTTTGTTAGAGGCAGTGAATAATTGGATAAATTTTGAATTTGAACCAATCATGGGAAGTGCGAGAAATGACATGTACTAAATCTTGTACGAAACAGAAGGAGTGTGTGTCATAAGTGTGTGTCGCCGCTGTCGCGTATCAACTTGATGGGGACTTCGCTAATTTTTATATATATTTTTTAAAACGAAAGTTGATCATAGAGAGGCTGAGAATTATAATGCTCCGTTACTGATGTTGTCTCATTTATGTGGCTGTCCACTTCGATACTTCCTGCAGACACAGTCACCACCACCCCCCCCCACACACACACACACAAAGTAAGCGACAGTCCCACCCACACTGGACATCTCAAGTTGGTCGAGTTCGTTAACATTCGTAACCCAAAAACAGACGCGAAAAAAAAACATCCAGAATTATCACATCCGTTTCTATGACGCTGACGTCACGATATTAAAAACTCGAATTCGGAACGAAACGTAATGTAATCAAAGTGGGCTACGACCTACACTTTTTCTTTTATACTTATAATAGAAAAGGTTTGGAGGTGGGGAGGGGGGATTTCCTTTCAGACTTTGTGATCTGTAGGGGAGATGATGTTAAGCTCATGTTTCTGTGGCCGACTTACCAGTGAAACAAACCAAAAAAATTGCATCGTAATTTGTATTTCCATTTTAAAAATGAACAATTTCTGAAACTATGTTTCAAGACAAATATAATCTGTCAATGTAATCCCGGTAGTTAGAAAGACACAAAGATATGGAAATAAATTTTATTTTATAGAAATACATTTTATTTCATATGAAAAAGTGATCTGTCTTCCGTAGTGCAACTAGTACGTAGAGCTGACTGCCTGAATCAGACCTGAAAACCGATGACTTAGTAGCGTAGCTAGGGTGGGGCGGAGGGGGTCCAAATTTGAATATTCCTCCGGGCCCCCGCTTGAGGTGGGTCCCCCAAATGAGTGTTCGAAATCTGTTTTTACATTAAATATTATATTAAATATTTCTCCCATTGAGAAAGCCCTGTTAGTTGCTGACTCAGGCAACCCGTTTCGTGTTGTAATGACTCTGGGGGAAAAAGGAGCACTTGTGCGAATTCGCCCTAGCATGTAGAAAAAGAAATGTGTCTTTCTGGGTTATTTTATTGGGGGTTGTTGAATGACAACTTTTAAGCTCCAGTTTCAAATTTCGTTGGTTATTTGGGTCACATGACCTCTGCTCTGGAAGAAAAAATGGCCAAGCGAAAAACTTTTAAAAAATATACTTTAACATAAAAAAGAAAAAGGTTGAAACGAAGTGTAATTAGTATCGATTAGTTTGCATAAGCCATATGATTAAATTTGTAACAGATGTAGACCACCAACAATACATTTGTACGATTAGAAATATTTTTACCAATTATTTTTGTTTAGTGCTATTTCATGCTTTTATCTTTCTCAATACGCTTTTTTCCCTATCGTTTTATCTAAACAGGTGTGTGTGACATGGCAACGAGCTATTGGTCTAAATAGGCCACGTGTTGTAACGTTGCAGGTCAATGATGAGGCCTTCTAGAACGACTGGTCTTGGATAAACTAGAGACGTTTCATGACTGTATGAGGCCAAAGCGATAGCTAAAGATTGTTTTTTTCAAATACAATATAATGAGTACAACTACACATCGCGATTTCTTTTTAGATATGAATCATACTATAGGCTTGACTACGAAGCCACACAATCTGAAATATATTATTTGTTTCAGAAAAAAAGAATTTCATTCCTAAAGGATCTATAATTTTATTTTACCCGTATACAATCTTACAGAACTGTTTTGAATTATTCATAAACGTATCACGTGCTTTGAATATGCATGACTTGGGGGGGGAAGGGGAGGATTACTTAGTTCAACATCGAATTCCAGGGGAAAGGGGTCAGGCCACGCTTACACCGTTGCTATAGCAACGAGGTGGACAGGGGAGAAAACTCCTTATGCTTTCTAATTATTTTCTTTAGTGCTCCCGATGCTTCAAGGGAGAGAAGTGATCGCAGTTACTAAAACTCCCAGGTGGCTCCTTATTGGACCGGTTTGTATGGTTATGTCCCCTGTTGTCTGAAGTTAGGACCGAGAATGTAATTCCTGGCGTGCGGAGGTATATTACATGTTGGCACTTAATTTTGTACCCGGTTGATCGACTAACTTCCCGCTCGTGTCTCTAATCGCGTTTAAACGTATGCAAATGTGGACAGACAGACAGACGACAGAAAGGAAAAACTTCAGACAGACTTAGAGTTGTGAAGATGTGATGATGTCGATATGTAAAGATGTTGAAATTTAAAGATGTCATGGTGTAGATACGTGAAAGATGCGAAAATGTGAAGATTTAAAGATGTGTCAATGTTGATATGTAAAGATGTGGAGATCTAAAGGTGTCCTTATGTCGATATGTATTTAAATATTCTGAGATGTATGGATTTAAATATGTGATGATGTTTATATGTAGAGATGTGGAGATGTGAACATTTAAAGATGTGATCATGTCGATTTGTAAATATGTGGATTTAAAGATGGTATGATGTCGGTATTCAAAGATGTGGATATAAAGATGTGATGATGTCGATGTGCATAGATGTAGATATAAAGATGTCATTATGTCGGTATGTAAAGATGTGGATATAAAGATGTGATGATGTCGATATGCATAGATGTGGATTTAAAGATGTGATGATGTCGATATGCATAGATGTGGATATAAAGATGTGATTATGTCGGTATGCAAAGATGTGGATATAAAGATGTGATTATGTCGGTATGCAAAGATGTGGATATAAAGATGTGATGATTTCGATATGTAAAGATGTAGGTGTCGATACATATATATATATATATATATATATATATATATATATATATATATATATATATAATGATGCGGAGATGTGTGCATTAAAAGATGTCAAGTTGAAATATGGAGATACAGAGAAATGAAAATTTAAAGATGTGAGTTAATATGTGAAGATGTGAAGATTTGAGGATTTTAAGATGTGATGATATAATTATGCAATAATGTGGCTGCAGTTGCGTTTAAACACGTGACTAATTACAGGCCAACTGATGGATGGGTATGAAAAAAATGGAGGAGCTACAAACATGAAAAGGGGGCACGCGTGATACAGTTTCGCATACAAACAGTTTGTCTCCAAACTGCGACTCCCCCACCCACTTCAAAAACCTGACCCTACGTGTGTATTTAAAGAAAGAAATTAAGTTTTCCTTTCAGACCATGCGGTCTATAAGGAGGATGGTGTAAAGGTCATCTGTTTCTGTGACCTACGGTTAACGAGAGTGTCATGTGGCCAGAATAACGACCAACCGTCTTTAATTTTCCCCAACTAATGTCAGGTATCCATTAGAGATGGGTGGACTCAAAGGCGCCCTAAAGATCCCGAAATTAAAAATCCAAGTCTTCACTAGAATTCGGACCCGGGAACCATCCGGTTCGGAAGTCAAGCGCTTTGCCACCTTAAGGTGTCGCTACAACTCATGGAGGTCCCGGGCCTGCTCTAGCACATCTCTCCATTCTGATCTATCGTGTGCTTTATGTCTCCATATCCGGACTCTTAGCTGTTGTAGATCTGTCTCTACGTCATCAAGCTACTGTTCTCGTGGTCTGCCATTGGGCGCCAATCTTTTGGTTTTTTGCCGGTGAACTATTTTTGCTCCTCTGTTTTCTGGCATTCTTTCGAGATGACCTTACGAACGTAATCTGCTCCTTTTTGTTTAATGTGAACTACTATTTTAAAATAGATGTACGATTCATTGTTTACAAGAATTATTTTAAAATGAACATTGGACTAAAGACACAAGGATAAAAGCACATTCCTTGTCCCATATGCTAGGACATATTTGTACAAATGCTCCTTCTTCCCTAGTGCTATTAGAGCATGGAATAGGTTGCCCGAGCTAGCCAGGAAAACCAGTGACTTAGCAGAATTTAAGTCATTGGTTAACATGCATGACTGAATGCATGACGCGTAGGACGTAATCATCTTCTTTTTTTTTTCTGAAGTAACGGCTGTATTACATAAGATAAGATAAGTCTTACAAATGTATTCAACTGTTGTTGATATTGTTATTTCTTTATTAATTAATCTATACAATGACTCGACTTAATTATGTGCACTCACAGGGGAGCATAGGGCCGCAACCACACCTCTCCACCGAACTCGGTTCTGAGCAGCTTTCTTCATCTGCTCCCATGTCATTCCAGTACCCTCAGCTTCACTGATGACGGACCTCTTCCAGGTTTGCTTGGGTCTGCCCACTTTCCTCTTTCCTTGTGGGTTCCAGTCAAGTGCCTGCCTTGCAACATTGGTAGCTGGTTTTCGCAGGGTGTGTCCTATCCAGCTCCATTTTTGTTTTGTGATGTCTTAGGCTATGGGCTTTTGTCTAGTTCTCTCCCACAAATCAATAGTAGTTATCTTTTCTGACCACCTAATTCCTAATATCCGGCGTAGGCATCTGTTAACAAAGGTCTGGAGCTTTTCCATATTTGTTTTAGTGACTCTAGTGAATCTATACAATATTTATACAATATTTATACAATATTTATAGCCTACAATGCTTGGACAAAGTAGAAAATGGAGATTCGTCTTCTACTTGTCCTGACAACACAGTCAACTAAGAAGGGTCTAGATCAGCGGTTCTCAACCTTGTATGCTCGGCGACCCCTTTTTACAATCCCCCACTCTGCCGCGACCCATCCCCCACCCACACACAAACACAGCAATAAAAGAATAGACAATAACAATCCGTATTTTCGATGGTCTTAGGCGACCCCTAACAAATCGTAAATTGACCCCTAAGGGGGTCGCGACCTACAGGTTGAGAACCCCTGGTCTAGATTCTTTTGCACGTCTAGTAGTCCATTTCTATACAAGTGGCTTGTCCCATTTTATGATACCACGGTTTTAAACTAATTACCACTTGCAAGTAATTATCGACTATGTCTAATGTTGCTAATTATCCTTAATGATTTTGTGCCTTTGTTAATCTTTTTTTTATAGACTTTGAAACAAGAGATATGTAACTTAGAGAACATATCATTTTATAGGTGGCCGAATTTACCAAAGTATGTTATTCACAAAACATATCATTTTAAAGGTGGCCGAATTTACCAAAGTGCAAGACTGTGAAGCGGCAGAGGGCTTAATTCTTCAAGAGGCCTCCACATTTCAAAAGTATAAAAATGTTAACAAAACATAAACTGTAAAACATAAGAAAATAAGGTAAATGAATACTTCCAAACCTTTATTACATTCATCACAAATATAACATGACGTTAGATTTTAAACTTGAAAAGAGTAGGGAACTTCACAAATTCTGCTCATGGCCTTCATTACAATAATTGAAATCATTGACAACTCACAAAATTATGAGTCAGGACAGAAGACTATACAGCAAAGTAGCGATAATATGGAAAACACTGAACCATAATTTCCCAGACACGTGAAAAAAAATACTCCGCTAGACACATAGAAAAGAAACATTTCTTATTCCATTTGCTAGGACAATTTCGTACAAGTACTCCTTCTTCCCTGGTGCTATTAGAGCATTAATAAGTCAGGAAAACCAACGACATAGTCAAGTTTAGGTCATTGATTTACATGCATGACTAGTCTGACACCGGAAACGCGAAGGAAGTAATTATAGTCTCATTTGAAGAAACGTAATTTATAAGAGCCGCTAGAGCTGAGTGGTGTAGCGCTTGACTTTTTAACCGAGAGGTCCCGGGTTCGAATCCTTGTGAAAACTGGGATTTTTTTAATTTTGGGATCTTTATGCCATCTTTGAGTCCTGACAAAAGTTGAGGTACAGTTGCTGCTGACCTGTCTCATCACCAGAAAACTCTTCGTTGGACACTTATAGAGGGACAACAATAAATTGTTTCCTTCTAATGAATTTTCGACCCAGGCAGTGCCAGAGAATGAGAGTTGGTTTACTTCTAAATCACTAGTAACATTAAGAAGAGATGAAGAATAGTAATTGTTATGGAGTGTGTGTGTGTGACGGTGGGAAGAGGTTATAGCGATTGGTTGTGAATGATGTAACATAGGTGGCATTGTCGTCACCTGGTCTTAGTTAGGGGAGACGACTCCAGAACGTGAGACTGAAAGTTTGTGTTGTTGTAGTGAGATAGATTTTGATAAAGAATATTATTACTAAAAGTCTACTACAGTTAATTTATTTATCACAAGTTGATTTTGTCTAAATTATAAATAAAGTTATATTTACTTTTGTTCAAAAAAGAAAGTTATCCAGTTTTAAATTATTTTTTTTAATTAGTTACGATACATTACGCCTGCAACGGTTTAGTTGTCTACTAGCAGTTTGGTGCTACAAGTCAACGACCGGTAACAACAGTAATAATATTGTCACGTATTACGAATTGAATTCTACTTTTAAATGGCTTGCCTAGGGGAACGTGACAATAGAAAAAGGTAGTTGTGTCACTTATCTTAAGTCTGAATTTAATCAAAGACTTACAATGAATAACAAAAAAAAATGACACAAGAAATCGGAAGGTAAAATATCAACTTAATGTTTAATAAAATATAACTCGAATAGTACTTTTAACTGATTCACATAAAGCAAGAAAAAACAAACATTTACCCTTTTACAAAAATGGCATGTAAAAAAAAAATATTACAATACCAGAGTTTGAAAATATAATTACAAATACAAGCAAGGCCTTGAAAAAGAAAAATCTTAACTTACACGATCAATTGGTATACCACGCACGGGTCACGAAATGTCTCCGCTATTCTGTCTCACGGCTGTCTCCGTATGTCTGTCCGTCAACGTTACACGGGCGGTCTTTATATAATATACCGCGCGTCGATATCAAGACAAATCTAGTAATTTCTAGAACAGAATAAGTCATCAACACCCAGATCTAGAACGCTCTTCAAAGAGACAGAAGAAAAAAAAAACCACCCTCCTTTCAACCAGAGGTACACACATAGGTCAAGGACCGGTCACTGTCTGTGTGGCTTGACTCACCGTGAAAAAATAAAATAAAAAAAAACTTAATACACAAGGGGCAGACAACCTACAGGTCAAGAAAAAAAATAGTATCTAGGTAACAATGCCTAGATACGTAACACCTCCCTCCTAAAAATAAAAAGTTTACATTTCCACGAAATGGAAATCTTTTTAGAATAATTACAAAAATGATATTTACATTACAGAATGTATTTATCATGATATATATAAAAAAAAATATACATCAAAATACTTTTTACAATCTAGATAAGGCATCGGCGATAACATTTTCGCTGCCTTTTATGTGTTTAAGATCCAGGTTGTACTCTTGTAAAAATAAACTCCACCTGAGAAGTCGTTGATTCTTGCCAGACATTTTGTGGATAAATGTAAGGGGATTGTGGTCAGTAAATACAACCAGTGGCCATCTGGACCCACTGATATAAAAATCAAAGTATTGTATAGAAAGAATCAACCCAAGACATTCTTTTTCCACAGTAGAATAATTTCTTTGATGTCTATTAAATTTCTTGGAAAAGAAACAAATAGGGTGCTCTACTTGGAAATTATCTTCTTGGTAAAGGACTGACCCAACACCTGTGTCACTGGCGTCAATAGCTAACCTAAAAGGTTTTCCGAAGTCAGGAGCCATCAAAATGGGGGAGCTAGATAATATCTGCTTAATTTGGTTAAAGGCTTTCTGACATTCATCCGTCCAAGTAAATCGGACGTTCTTTCTCAGGAGGTTTGTTAAAGGACTGGCAATGACAGAAAAATTTTCGCAAAATTTTCTATAATATCCAGACATTCCCAAAAATCTTCGGAGTTGTTTCCGATCAACAGGAATAGGGAAAGCTTGGATAGCTTCTACTTTGGCCATTACATGTTTCACCTGGCCTTGTCCTACAATATGGCCTAAGTATTGGATGGAAGCCTGGCAAAAATCACTCTTACTCAGGTTTACAGTAATTTTTGCATGTAAAAGTTTAGTAAAAAGACAATGCAGTTGTTTACAATGGCTAGAAAAATCTTGGCTAAAAATTACTACATCATCTATGTATGCGTGGCAATTCTCCATGTCAGCAAGCAGGGCATTTATCATTCTCTGGAAAGTGGCAGGAGCATTCTTCATGCCAAATGGCATCACTTTGTATTGGTACAGACCATCAGGGGTGACAAAGGCGGAGATTTCCTTTGCCCTATCAGTCAGGGGAACCTGCCAATAACCTGAAAGTAGGTCTATTTTGGTGATGTACTTAGCGTCACCAATACGATCTATGAGATCGTCTATCCTAGGGATAGGAAACGAATCGGTCTTTGTTACAGCATTTACCTTACGGTAGTCTGTACAAAAACGATAAGTCTTGTACTGTTTAGGTATCAAGACACATGGGGAGCTCCAGCTACTGGAACTTGGTTCAATGAGGTCATTTTCAAGCATATACTTGATTTCTGACCTAAGTATGGCAAGTTTTTCAGGGTTGACCCTGTAAGGATGCTGCTTGACTGGAGTAGCCTCGCCAACATCTACATCATGCATTATAACATTAGTCTGTTTTGGTACATCAGAAAAAATGTCATTAAATTCATTAATGAGTTTCATGATAACTGGCCTTTCTGTCGAAGACAGATGAGACAGTTTTACATCCAAATTCTGTAATACAAAAGGATTAGGTATTTTGTATTGTCCAAATTTCTCCTTTACAATATCATCATCAATAGGAGAAACATGGCTATTTGAACAACTTTTGACTGTATTTAAAACACAATTACTCTTCTCTGAGTGATCTGGCCGAGATACATAAGGCTTCAGCATGTTTATATGACATAGCTGAGTCTTTTTCCTACGGTCAGGAGTTTTGATTGTGTAATTGAGGTCACTAATTTTGGTCTCAATTTCATAGGGACCAAAATATCTGGCTTGCAAGGGTTGACCTGGTATGGGCAAAAATACAAGCACCTTATCCCCGGGAGAAAATTCTCTAACACGGGCCTTTCTATCATACCAGCGTTTCATGCTGGATTGGGTGTTTTGTAAATTATTTTTGGCCAGAACACAAGCATCATAAAGTCTAGTTTTAAACTTAATTACATAGTCTAAAAGTCCTTCAGTGGCTGTTGGTGACAACAAAGTCTCTTTTATACATTTCAAGGGACCGCGAACCGAATGGCCAAAGACTAAGTCAAAAGGGCTGAATCCCAACGATTCCTGGACGGATTCACGGGTTGCAAACAGCAGCATGTGGATTCCTTCGTCCCAGTCTTTTTCGTGCTCAAAGCAATAGGTTCGGATCATGTTCTTGAGAGTCTGATGGAATCGCTCAAGAGCGCCTTGCGACTCGGCATGATACGCACTCGACATGCAGTGTTTGATGCCCAACTGAGTCATGACTTGCTTGAAAAGATTGGCCGTGAAATTCGTTCCTTGGTCCGATTGGATGGACTTTGGTAGACCAAATAGAGTAAAGAACTTGATTAAGGCCTTTACAATGTTTGATGCTTTTATGTTCCTTAGAGGAATAGCCTCAGGAAAACGAGTTGAAGCACACATAATGGTCAACAGGTATTGGTTGCCAGCTTTTGTCCTTGGGAGAGGACCAACACAGTCAATAAGTACTCTGCTGAAAGGTTCTTCAAAGGCTGGAATCGGCTTCAGAGGAGCAACAGGGATCTTTTGATTTGGCTTGCCAACCATCTGACAGGCATGACAGGATCGACAGTACTGGATGACATCTTTCTTCAAACGTGGCCAGAAGAAGTGTGACATAATCTTGTGGTATGTCTTGTGGATGCCGAGATGACCTGACATTGGTGTGTCATGAGCCAGATTCATGATGTACGCTCGGTATCTTTCTGGTAACACGATTTGATGGCATATTCTCCATTCTTCTTCGTTGGATGCGTCTGGAGGTTTCCATTTCCTGAAGAGCATATCATCTTGGATGTAGTAGCACGTTGATGCTAGCTCTGCCTCTTGTGATGTCATTGCGATTTCTCGGAGTTTGGCGAGCTCTGGATCCTTCTTTTGGTCCTCAATCAACTGTTTTCGAGTTGATGCCGGCTTTTCAGAATTTGGCGTTGGTTCTTCTTCAAGAGAAGCAAAGAATGTGGTGCTCAAGTCCACATCATCGTGGTTACTGTTGGCCTTCATGACGTTCTCTTCTTGAGATGCTTTCAACCTCATTGCCCTTGTTACTGCACACGCTGGATATAACTCTAGGTCTTCCTCGGGTGTGGCAGATAAGTCGGGTGTTTGAGTGACGATGGGTTCGGCTATCACCTTTCCACCTGCTAAGTCATTGCCTAACAGCAACGAGATGCCTTCCAATGGTAATGTTGGTCGGACACCTACAACAACCGGTCCAGTAATGAGATTTATGTCGATTAGATGTAGAGGCACATCTATACATCCAAGCTCTACGCCTCGTAACAGGATGCTCTTCCCAGTCGATGATGATTTTGACAAGGGCAAGATACCCTCTAAAAGTAGCGATTGTGAGGCACCTGTGTCTCTCAAAATGGTGATAGGTCGTGACTTGTAGAATCACCGGGTAGTGATACGAATCCTTCCGAAATGAAAGGCTTAAAATCCTCTAATAAAACATCAATTTTGGTTGATGCAGACTGGACTTGGGTCGAACTCTCGCTGGAGTCATTGACATCTCTAGGAGACGCAGTGGAGAAACTCTTTCTTGAGTCAGTAGAACATCTTTTGGATGTATTTGGAGAACTCTTGATGGAGTCATTGGAACATCGGGGTGATGTCTTATGGGAACTCTTGATAGAGTCATGGGAACATCGGGATGATGTATTATGGGAACTCTGGATAGAGTCATTGGAACATCGGGGTGATGTATTATGGGAACTCTGGATAGAGTCATTGGAACATCGGGGTGATGTATTATGGGAACTCTGGATAGAGTCATTGGAACATCGGGGTGATGTACTAGGTAAACTCTTGTTTGAGTCATTGGAACATCGGCTTGATGTATTTGAAAAACTCTTGTTTGAGTCATTGGAACATCGGCTTGATGTATTTGAAAAACTCTTGTTTGAGTCATTGAAACATCGGCTTGATGTATTTGAAAAACTCTTGTTTGAGTCATTGGAACATCGGCTTGATGTATTTGAAAAACTCTTGTTTGAGTCATTGGAACATCGTGGAGACATTTTCGGAGAGTCTTGTACAGTCAATACATTTGAAACAGGTGGTGTCGAGTTATTCTTGATATGACTTGATGATGAGGGAGTAAACCTCGACGACCACTGTACTGTGCAAGCGCTGACTTTCGAAGGAGCTTTTTCGTTTCTCTTCCTCAATTTCCAGCAATCGTCAATTTTATGGCCTTCTCGTTTGCAGTAGGAACAAGTAGCTTTACTTGTAGTAGGTTTTCTGTCATTTGTACTGCTGTTCTTGATGGAGTTGTTAGCAATGGACTCAGGCTGTTTGACTTGTTTTGGCTTGACATCCGTCGTATACTTGGCAAATTGATGTGATATTATATAATCGTCTGCCAACACTGCAGCCTTGTGCACATCTTCCTCGCCACGATCAGCTATATGCGTACGGACGTCCAGCCGCACACAACTCTTGAACTCTTCCATCAGCATTAGGTTCTTGAATTTTGCAAAGTCGGTGCCGATTTCCCTGGAAGTGAGCCATTTCTCAAAGCGTCGCTCCTTTTCCCGCAGGAATTCTACATGGGTTTGGCCATCCGATTTGCGACAATCCCTGAACTGCTTTCGGTAAGCTTCCGGAACAAGTTCATATGCCTTAAGAATTAAGGCCTTAACAACATTATAATCTTTTTGTTGTTCAATGGTCAAAGAACAAAATACCTCTGCAGCTCTACCAGTCAAAACTGTTTGCAGCAAAGTGGGCCACAAAGTTTCAGGTACATTAAAATTTTTCACAGCAAGTTCAAATTGTGGAAAATAATTGTCAATTGTGGCTTCATTAAAGCGTGGAATTATTTTCAAAAATTTTGTTGCTTCAGCAGTATGACTGGCAGGGGAAGAATCTGGTCTTACATTAGCAGCTAACTCTAATTTTTTTAACTCTATTTGTAATTTCATTTCCATTTCTTTCTGCTCTCTAGCCGCTGCAAGCTCTAATTCTTTTTGTTTAATTTCTCTCTGCTCTCTAGCCGCTGCAAGCTCTAATTCTTTTTGTTTAATTTCTTTCTGCTCTCTAGCCGCTGCAAGCTCTAATTCTTTTTGTGCGGCCTGTTGTTTAATTTCCTTCTCTTTTAAAGCTAACTGGGCTTCTATTTCCATTTGTTTTAATTTTATCTGAAGTTCTAAATCTGATTTACCCTCATCGGGTCTAAGGGTCTCTAAAAGGTCTTCAGAAAACACTTCCTCGTCTACATAGTGGATTACAATGTTATCTCTGATTTCTTGTTTAAGGGCATTTGATTTTATTTTTAACCCTAACTGTTTAGAAATAAGGACCAGTTCCTTCCTAGTACAAGCATCAAGCTCTTTCACAGAGGGATTTGCAAGAAAAACCTGAATATCCATGACTAACTAACAACTATTACAAGCAAAAAAAAAAAAATGTATACAATGTAAATATACAGTACAAAATCAGTACAACAAAAAACCTTAAGAGAGTTTGGTCAATACTATTGATACTTTACTTCCGACTCTTTGACACAAAAAAAAATTTTTTTGAAAGTCAATTCGCCTTTACAAAATTACTCAAGTAAGACGAAAATAGGTTCAGAAAAATATCCGGGACGAAAGCCCTCAAACTTCTTTTGTCACGTATTACGAATTGAATTCTACTTTTAAATGGCTTGCCTAGGGGAACGTGACAATAGAAAAAGGTAGTTGTGTCACTTATCTTAAGTCTGAATTTAATCAAAGACTTACAATGAATAACAAAAAAAAAATGACACAAGAAATCGGAAGGTAAAATATCAACTTAATGTTTAATAAAATATAACTCGAATAGTACTTTTAACTGATTCACATAAAGCAAGAAAAAACAAACATTTACTCAATACAAAATGGAAGGGTTGACCAAAACCCTTTTACAAAAATGGCATGTAAAAAAAATATTACAATACCAGAGTTTGAAAATATAATTACAAATACAAGCAAGGCCTTGAAAAAGAAAAATCTTAACTTACACGATCAATTGGTATACCACGCACGGGTCACGAAATGTCTCCGCTATTCTGTCTCACGGCTGTCTCCGTATGTCTGTCCGTCAACGTTACACGGGCGGTCTTTATATAATATACCGCGCGTCGATATCAAGACAAATCTAGTAATTTCTAGAACAGAATAAGTCATCAACACCCAGATCTAGAACGCTCTTCAAAGAGACAGAAGAAAAAAAAAACCACCCTCCTTTCAACCAGAGGTACACACATAGGTCAAGGACCGGTCACTGTCTGTGTGGCTTGACTCACCGTGAAAAAATAAAATAAAAAAAAACTTAATACACAAGGGGCAGACAACCTACAGGTCAAGAAAAAAAATAGTATCTAGGTAACAATGCCTAGATACGTAGCAATATAATTAGAATTATTTAAAAGACCCGCAAACATTTTCTATAATAGAAGCGAAGAACAATGACTCGAAAGTCCCTCAAGAAACATTTGACTACAAACACGGAAAATGTACAAATCGGTTTTGGGGCGATATACATTTTTGACACGAGTTACTGGCCGTATTACCGCCAAAAAATAAATAAATAAATTGTGGACTCTATTGGAACCGATCTTCCATGTCTTCGATGTGCGCTGTAGCAGACATATATTGGACCCAATGGTACAGCGTCAAGTTGGGTCAGACCTGCAAGCCATAGGCTATTATTTATTTTTGTTTCATTTGTGGCCAGATACCTTACGTCGGCCCTGTCAGTGCTCAGGTCTCGCCATCCACAAAACCCCAGTGCGAAGCCCTCAGCCCCTCTGAAAGTGGTCATCATTGTAAAACGACGGACGAACTCTATAATATATGTATATAAACAAATATGGGGTCGGGGCGATGAACACTCGCGACGTGGTTGCTACGCCCCTGGTAAGGGGAGAGAAGCATGGGCGTTAAAGAATATGGAATTCTATAATGGCTCCAATACTGCAGCATTCTTACAAGTGAAATAAACCGTTGATTAAAAATTTCCTTCCAAACATGATTAATGGCGCCACTGAGGGATGGGGCGCTATGAAAAAAAGGACATGCTCCCCACCCCACCCCCCACCTCTCTTTTCTCGTTCCACCATTCTAAATGGAGCTGAACACTGTCGCCTGACCTTTCACTTCACCTTTTTTGCTCTGACCTCGATTCCATTCATATCATTTCCTGTCTATAATTTATTAACTAGCAGACTTCCGCTGTGTTACGAAGTCCCAAATGATTTCGCGCCAACGGTACCCTTGGAGGAACTTGAAATGTGAAGAGTTGGGTGGCCGAAAGGGATGTGTAGGCGTAAGGGAGGGTCCTTGCGCGGCAAAACCTGACTTCAAAGCCCTCAACTCCTAACCAATAACTTTGATTCGAATTAACAAAAAATAATCAGTTAACAGCGGGTGTAAAAAAAAAGATATTTAAAAAATATATTGATCCATGGGCGTAACCAGGATTTATTTTCGGGGGGGGGGGAGGGTTAAGGTTCAACTTGGATACTTGAAATAAGTTAGTGAAATAAAGGTGCTTGGTCGTTGTGCTGGCCACATGACACCTTTGTTAACCATCGGCCATAGAAGCAGGTGAACTAAACAACGCAAGGTCTGAAAGGCGTACGTTTACTTCGTTAGCCCCCTAGGAGCCATGCTGTTAAAACAACAACTCCAAACTCCTTTACTTGTTGTATGCGAAAACTTTAATCGTATTTCATACTAGTAGATGATCATAAAAATGTCCCTCATAAAAATATCTATTTTATTGATATTCATCGTAAAAATGTCCATCATAAAAATGTCCATGTTATAGATATTCATCATAAAAATGTCCTTCATAAAAATATCCATTTTATTGATATTCATCGTAAAAATGTCCATCACAAAAATGTTCATGTTAATGATATTCATGGTAAAAATGTGCATCACAAAAATGTTCATGTTAATAATATTCATGGTAAAAATGTCCATCACAAAAATGTTCATGTTATTGATACCCATCATAAATATATCCATCTTATTTATATTCATCATGATAGTTAATAATTATGTGGATTCAACTTGATCCGAGAATGGGTGTGGGAGAAATAACGTGTACACATTTTTTATAGACTCTACCATCAGACAGACTGAGTTAATATAACCTTTAAAATAACAAATTGCATCATAAAAACACTCATCATGAACTTACATGAAGATGTTCCTATATGTTTAAGATGCCCACAAATAGCCAAAGCCGTTGGAGTCCCTTATCTTACCTATAAAATTCAGATGTTACTTTAAAAAAGATCTTCTTCTTCGTTCTCATTGTTATGTTGGAGCGTTCAGATGACTAGACCAATATATGAGATGAACTGCGCAGTGGTTTCCAAATCAGCGAGCTCTCCATATAGTTTTCTTTCTATTGGGGTGTTTTGGGGCCAGTGTCTTATACTGGCCTCTTGGTAAAGAGAGCAGTTTTGGAGGACGTGGTCGGCATTCTCTGGTGATACTCCACATGGGCAGAAGGCAGATTTCACTGGTTAAAAAAGGAGATGATTACTTCCTAGGTCAATCTAGTCATGCATGTCAATCAAAGCTATAGGAAAGCTTTACTTCCACTAATAAGGAATAAAAACAAAATTTCCACCAAGCTGAAATGGGTACCTGACATAAGTTGGGGACACGTAACTGTAGTAGGTCGTTGTGCTGGTCACATGACACCCTCGTTAACTGTGGGCCACAGAAACAGATGCCCTTTACATCATCTGCCCTATAGATCGCATTGTCTGAAATGGGAACTTTTTTTCTGTGTTTAAACCAGAATTTAAGTCATTGGTTAACATGCATGACTAGATGCATGACGCGTAGGACGTAATCAACTTATTATTATAGCTTTTAAATAGCGCAGTGGTTTCATGCTTATAGCATGCTCAGAGCGCTTATAGTCCAATCTCATTTGTGGGGGGAAGGGGGTATCTAGGAGTTGGTTTTCCGTGCTGCCTTTAGGCGCTCAGTAAACACAACTCTGCCCGAGTCGGGTGTCGAACCTCGAGCCACGTTCTAGGTAGCCAAGCCAAGCCAAGTTAAAGCGCACTTGGCCTCTCGACCACGAAGTAACGTCTGTAGTATATAAGAATAAGAAGAAGAAATGACGGAATCAAGTCAATTATTGGATCATATTGCCTAGCAGCAAACAAGAGAGTAAAGACAAACATTTTGACATTTTAAGTTTTTACCTACCGTACAGAGGACATAGGTTACCCTTAAAAGGAGTATATGAGCTCCTTTTGCCGAACATCTGGTAACAATATGAATAGACGTTTTTTGTGTATCTACTGTGCATATTGCAAAAAGGGACGTCCTCGTATAATTTGGCGCCATTCTTTAATGAAGGACCTCAGAGCAGTGGACACCAGGTGGGAAGAGGCTTCAGACATTGCCAGTGACAGATCTTTGTGTGGACAGCTTGACGCCCGAAGGGCGCGGGAGGATCTAACTCTAAGTTAGTCATCCGATGTGCATAATGAGAAATAGTTGAAAAATCCTATATAACTGTGCAATTTACCCCACACTTTTTGTACAATGAAATGTAAGAAAACATTTGCAAATAAAAAAGAGTTTACTTAATTTGAATAAAACCCTTCCTCTTCGTTCACTGAATAACCCTAAGTATTAAAATCTCAAATCACGTAAAATTATTTGTAGCATGGACGTAAGAGCATAGCCTACACATTTCTTTTATATTATTTCCATAAACATGATGCCTTAGGCCAGCGGTTCTAAACCTTTTAAGCTCGGCGACCCCTCTTTACAATCCCACACTCTGCCGCGACACCCCCCCTTTTCCGCTCAGACACACAGCAATAGAAGAATACACAAAACTATTCATTTTTTCAATGGTCTCTGGCGACCCCTGGCAAATCATCAATCGACCCCCAAGGGGGTCGCGACCCACAGGTTGAGAACCACTGCCTTAGGCGGATCTTTAAAATAAGGTGGCAAAATAAAATAACCAATGAGGAAGTGCTACGAAGAGCTGGGTGTCAGGACATCCGCTCTATTATCTGCAGTAGACGGCTTGGCTGGCTTGGTCACGTTTACAGAATGCCAGAAGGTCGATTTCCACAAGACATTCTGTATAGTGATCTAACAGAAGGCAGGAGAGCCGCAGGTCGCCCACTTTTACGGTCTACAGATGTAAGCAAACGCGACATGAAGCTCTTTGAAATCGACATTAGCAGCTGGGAAAAAGTTGCACTGGATAGATCCACATGGAGAGCGATCATAAAGGAAGGGTCCCGGTTTGCACATGCCACACACAACAGTAGTACAAAGAAGGGTAAAATGCAACGGCGCCTGGTGACTACATATGCCAAACTTGTGACTGCAGTTGTGTATCGAGGATTGGCTTTTTTAGACACACAAGAAGTTGCAAAGGGAAAAGATCGTCCCTCGAGACGTAAAATGCCACATAATACTAGGTAAAATTGAGAAATTATACAAAAAGAGATTCAGCATCTTGGTTTATTAGGCATCTCATCCCTTGACTGTTATCAGGCCGGAGCATTATAAGGTACCAGCCTACTTTCTCTAGGCGTCTCGGTTCTGTGTGTCTCTCCGTCCGAACGTCTTGTCAATCTGCTTGGCATCTGGAAATTGGTCGTTAGTAGATACGTTAAGGCCAATACGAAATCAAATCAGAACCGCCGTTGGGTTGCCTAGGGACCAAGTCCCTTGCACTGGTGGGGATGGACGAAAGTCCCACCGATGTGCCAAAAATCCAACCCAACAACCTTATTACAATTCACACACAGTTCCTCCAGGGGCCGTTTTATGGCGGGCACATTACGGCTGGTGTGGAATAGAGAAGGAATATGAACTGATTTAGTTGTTTTTTTTAGTAGCATTAGATTTGTACAAATTAGTGATGATTTTTTTTTCTATTAACATTGTATTAATGTCGCTCCCCCCCTCCTAATTTCCCCGCACTTTTTTTTTCATGATCTTGTATGTAGGCTATTAATTGTAATTGTACCCCTTTCCTACTTTTAAGTGTACAGCTGCCTGCAGGGCTTATAAAGATGAAATACTATTTTTTTTTTACCTTTTAAAATAAGAATAGTCAAACGTTATAAGACGGTATAGGTGGCCAGATATTAATATTACAGAAAACTATAGAACTATGTATGTGACCTATGACCTCGTTCCCGAATCGCCACAACCCACATGGCGTTAGCTATGCGACTTAACATCAACAATGGCCGTTGTTAAACAAATTTTGGGAGATGGATAATATAGATCCCTAGACTCTACAAATAATAATACTTACAGTACTAACTACAGGACTCTACTATGAATAATCAGAATATAGATCTAAGTAAATAACTAGATCTATTTTATCACTGAAACGTGAACTCCCTACTACTGGCACTCTCAGACCAGTCACTCTTTTCTGGCTCTGATAACTCACTATCAGTATCACTGATCACTCACGTCTGATCTAGTCTAGAGTCTAGTAGTAGTAACTTGTAGGCCTAAGACTAGCTAGATCTACTAGAGTAGATCTAGATCTAGTACGGTAGTGATAGATAAGTAGTAGTGACTAGATCTAGAGTCTAGGTCTCTCTCTAGATCTAGACTAGAATTATAATTAGAGTTTAGACTAGTATAATTATAAATAATCTAGATTCTATATAAAGATCTAGACTCGACTCTACTAGACTTAGACTAGAGGAGAGGAGTATAGACTAGAGTCACTAGGCTGACTAGAGTCTATTATATTATTGTATTATCTAATCTAGAGATCTAGATCTATATTAATATTATATAGACATTATAGATCTAGATCTATAGGTTTTCTGAATTATGCACAGTGACAATCACAATGACAATAGCCTATATAGTCAATATAGATTAATAGCCTCTTAAAGTATGAGACTTATGCACACTTAAGCTGTAGATCTAGACATAGATCTATGTATGTATTATATTTATATTCAGTCCACTATCCACTACTCTATTACACTCTCTCTAAAAACCAATACCCTCTCCCTCTCTCTTCCTGCAGTGATGTTTCTACAGATTCATTGACATTGCATGGCTGGAATGGCAGTCTTGTAGAGACAATGGGCAGTCTTGTAGACAAGAGAGAAGCTGAGTTTGCTTGAACCAGCACACATTTTGTTAGATGTGAGGGGAAACATTAGGCTGGCTAAATCACTCAATGTGTTGTGGAGATGAGTGGGCGTAGTGAGCTGCATAGAGGAAGTTCCATCTTAAAAGGGTGAGCTGATTTAATTTTTTCTTTTTAAAGTATTATGGTACACTTCCACACAAGTTTTTTTTATCAGTTTGTTAAATCTTTTAATTTTATCCATTATTGAGTATGTTATCCATATCTTCTTGTTTAATATTCAAGTCTTATCTTTATCTACATCTAGTTCTGGTTTCATATTCATGCTGGAAATACATCCAATATATTGGAAAGATTATCAGTAGTCTATATATATGTAGTATTAAAAAAAGTTAAGTTCCTCTTTCAGATCCTGCTTTCTATAATTGCAGATGATGTCTAGGTCATCTCTTTTTTTTACCAGCACAACGTCCAACCCCTTTTACTTTCCCCGACTAAAGTCAGGTACACATTTGAGCTGGGTGGACTCAGGGGGCCCTAAAAATCCAGAAATTCAAAATCCAAGTCCTTGCCAAGATTCTAACCCAGAACCCCAGGAGCTTAAACACCCAGCATCTGCGTCCCCCAGGCTATGTATTAACAATCTTGATAGTCTAACATTTAATAATCCATCACACGCAGTAATCCAATATGGCGCAGATGTAAATTCGAGCATGATTAGATTGACCTAGAGACGCACGTAGGGCGTAATCATCATCTTTTTTAAAAGTAACATTTGTATTTTATCTAGATAAGTTGCATGCTGTATTATTTATTATATTTTTAGTTTTTTTTGGTTGTTGATTTCTCCCCTTTATAATAGCCAAAAAATTAATTTAATAGTGTTCACACACAGCTGCACACAGTCCCAAATATTCATCAAGCTTAAAAAACTGTATAATATGGTTATTTCAAAGATGGTATACAGATACAATGCTCAGAATTTCAATTATTTTTTTTTTGGATAGACCCTAAGTGGTAGAAATCAGTAATGATTGAGATTAGGGATTTAGAAACCTCTTTGGACATGATATTGTTATGGCTCTTCAGCCATGTCAAATACAAACAATGAAATAAACCGGCAAAATATCAAAACAACCAAGATATGTAGTCGACACTGATGTTGGTCAACAAATATATTTAATGATCAAAAAGAGAATCGTCCGATGTCAACTATGTCAGTAAACTACTTTTTATTCTTGCTGTGATAGGAAAAGCATCTTGTCTCTATCAAATCCTAGAGTGTTCTTATTTTTTAACAAACTTTATGTTATCGTCGCTGAGTAAAACTTTCCCCCTATTCCCGAAACAAATAACTAAATCCTAATCATGTCATAACAATACATATAATTCTAGCTGATACCCAAATGGTTCAAATACTATATATATGTTTATTTTGCCCGGAACACTTTTGATCGCCTCACTAAAACAGCCTGCATTACAACGCCTCCCCATCCCCATCACAATTTTCTAGTCCTCTAATTCTATTCCATTTTTTTTTTTGTCGCTTTCATTCTGCAATGGAAGGGCCCGCAACTTCCTATTATTGAGTATGCACAAACACTTTTAGACCTGTCAATTTGGTTATCGTTTATTCTAATGAAACGCCTGTGTTTGAATTCTAAAAGCATATCTATACGCGATAACATGCCACGCTACTGTTGAAATAGTTGGTATATGTGTCTATTGCCTTGAACACTTTTAAATCCACCAATGAAACAAACGCATTATAACTCCACCCCACAGCTAAGACAATTTTCTAGCTCTAAAAATTGTATAAGTCTCCTTAATATTTAGAATGTTTCTTCAAATGTTTTTATGTAAAATAAAAATAAGTCGACCTCCATTTCAAACTTGGCAGTCTCTTAAATTTTTCTTGTGATTCCCTAACCTTTTAAGTTGGTTGTTTCATTGCTTGCTTGACAGCATGGATATGTAAATTAAAGCTTTTTGGTGTGTCTGCATGAATTTGGTTAGACATGTCCGTGAACTTGGCAATAAGTATATCTATAAAAAAAAACTTAAAAAATTTAAAGCAGCAAAAAAAATTACATATTTTGAAAAATAAAACTTGCATAAAAATTTGTTTTTCTTGTCTAAATTTTTTTTTTTTCACACTGGAAAAAGAAGCTGTTTTACACATAGAACCTGCACCATCATCATATTTATTTTAGATATTTTCTTGATAGATACTCTTTTATTTTATTTATTTAGTGTGCTTTGCAGTTCTTACTTGAGAAAATAAAAAATAAAATTGTAAGCTATAATTTATGGCTTATGTTAACTAGATGTGATACTTTTGTTTGTCAGTGATATCAGCTTTATGACATTATTTGTCTTAGAATAACATGCAGCTTTCCATTGGACTCTTTGTAAGAAAAAAAAAAAGAAAGTACTCCTTTCTGACCCTGCGATCTGTAGGGCAGATGATGTAAAGTTCGTCTGTTTCTAATTCCTGTTCATGAAGGTGTCATGTGGCCAGCACAACTACCAACCGCCTTTACTTTTCTTTACTAATGTCATGTCTTTTTAGTAACTCTTAAATTTAGTAACATAGTACCTTTTTTTTCATGGTTTCCACTATTTATTGTACTTGTGTGCACATGTTGGTTTGTCCATGCCTTTTTAGTGTGTATCTTTTCTGTATTCTGCTAATTTGGATATGTATGTATGTGTATAGTTCTTATTCATCAAATGTGATAAATATGAGCTAGTATGTCACTTGTTAATGTGTTGTTGTTGTTTTTAAAATCCTTTATACAGTAATTCATGGACTGTATCAAAAGTTTATCTTGTTAGTTTTATTTTTTATCATTTTTTATTGCTTTGATATTTTATCACCTATTAGAATTTTTTTAAAAACTATTGAGAAAAATTTATTTTTTTATGTGGGGATGGTATCCGTGTTATCTTTTTAGTAGGGTTAACAAAACAAAAAGATAAAAGATGAGCTTAAAAATGTTTGGGGCTTAACTTTAAATTGAAGAAATGGGTGGACATGAAGTATTTCCTTTTTTCAGCTGGAACAAAAAATAATGTGTATAGCATGTAAAATACAGGATGATTAGTGAATGCTGTGCAGAGTTGTGATCTTTTCACATTTGACTGATTTAGAAGTATGCTTACTTCATCCTTATTCAGCTTTGGTTCACAATACTTCATGCACTTTAACAAAGATTGTTCAATTGTGGTCAATTCCTTTATGTACTTTAACAAAACCTTGTTCAATTGTGGTTCATTCCTTTATGTACTTTAACAAGACTATATTCATTGTTGATCAACATAAAACGCAGCAAACACTTCTATTTTAAATATAGCATGCACATAACTATGTCAATACTATATATAGAAGATCTGACCATGGTCAACCACCATAGTCTTTCATGTACTTTTACAAAACCTTTTTCATTTTGTGGTCCACTGTCTTTCATGCACTTTAAGAAGACCATGTTTCAGGTCTGTAATACTCTGAGGTACTCTGAAGTACTCTGTGGTATACTATGCATTAAGGCTTGTTTGAGGTACATAATGCTATGACATCTACAATTTAGTTATGGGATATGCCTCTGTTATATATACTTGAATTTATTGTTGGACATTCCTGCCCTCTTGATCTTGACAGAAGGGTGTTGTAGAATAAACTATGAATGAATAATCCAATGAATGAATATTGCTTGAATCAAAAGGGAGCAGAGATGCATTGGGACTAAAGTATTTTCTGCATCAGATGGTAGATCTAAATGAGATGTTTACCAAAATTTCAAGAACATTTTGTGCTTGGGTTGTCTTTGAAATCTGGACTGTCCTTATTAGAAGTTATTAAACTAAGCTTGCTAGGTTTGTCTCCATGCAGTGTAAATAGTATCACTGTAATATCTCCTAAACATCATTTTATAAATGTTGTAAATTATATCAATATAATGTAAAACTATATGATTTGGAGAGTCTTAAAAAAACATTTGTCAGTTGAATTGTCATGACAGATTGACTTCTCTTTGTTTTACTTTGTCTTTTTTCTCTCTTTGATTTTTTTTCTCTTTTGACCTTTCTCTTTATGCATTTCATTGGTTTCTTTGCTTTTAGGGTTTTATTTCCAGAACATTGTTGTCAGCAGATTGTTTTGACCTGTCCTGTTTCTCAAAGTGAGCTTTTTTTTTTTCCCTGACCAGTTATGTCTCTTATTGACAGAAATTTTTAATGGGGAGGCACTGTGACTGAATGGTACAGTGCTTGGCTTCTGAACTGGAGGAACCTGGGTTCGAATCCTGGTGAAGACTTGGATTTTAAATTTCAGATCTTGTTTAAGACATTTGGTGCGGTGGCTGAGCGCTAAAGCAATTAGCTTCTGAACGGGAGTCCCAGGTTCAAATCCTGGTAAAGACTGGGATTTTCAATTTCAGAGCTTGTTGAAGGCAGGAGACACAGTGGCTGAGCGGGTTAAAATCCTGGTGAAGACTGGGATTTTTGGGCATCTTTTGAGTCCGTCCAGCTCTAATGGGTACTTGACATTAGTTGGGGAAAAGTAAAGGCAGTTGGTCGTTGTGCTTGCCACATGACACCCTCGTTAACAATGGGCCACAGAAACATATGACCTTTACATCGTCTGCCCCATAGATCTCAAGGTCTGAAAGAGAAATTAACTTTTTAATAAAATTTTTTCTTAATATTCAGGACAATTATTATTATTATTGTTTTTTTTTTTTGTTTTTTTTTTGTTGTTGTGATTGACCATGGTCAGATTTTCTACATATAGTGTTCTGGCGTAGTTATGTGCATGCTATTTGAAAATACTGGTGTTTGCTGTGTGCTATGTCGATCAACAATGATTATAGTTCATACGTACTGGAAGCGAGTTGCAGAGTGTGGTGTTTGGTTTAAATGTTTTGGGTTTTAAACCTAGAAGTTTTGGTCTTTTGCTCATCATATGCGCCAAAGTTTAAGATTGTAGCGATAGTCTATTGAGTTGGTTTTACCATAGTCGTATAGTCTATTCAGTTGGTTTTACTATAGTCGTATAGTCTATTGAGTTGGTTTTACCATAGTCGTATAGTCTATTGAGTTGGTTTTACCATAGTCGTATAGTCTATTCTCTTTTTTTTTTTTATTCAACGCATGTTATTTCCCCACCTAACTCCCCGTGTCTTCAATAATTTTTAACTTGTTGGTTTAGAAAGTCTTAAGCCTGGAGTGGATGACATGAACAGACAAACAGTGCCGGCTTTGGATAATTGTAGGCTCCAGGTGAAGTAAATTTGGTGGCGCCAAACTTATAAAAAAATAATTAAAAAAACAGGAAAAAATAAAATTGCGCAATTTATAAAAAACCTTAAAGCTTATATTGATTGAAAATAGCATTGATTATTTTTGATCAATTATGTATTTATTTTTAGTAGATCTATCTAGATTAACAGTAATAAATTTATCCGATTGGAAATATTTGTACAAAGCTTGTGTCAACTCTGGTTAAAAGTTTGTACACGTTATTTCTCCCACGCCTAATATCGGATCTAGTTGAAATTGTACACATTTATTTCTTGTACCTGACAAAGCAAGAAGCAATAAACAATTAGCCAATTAGTTAATTAACTATTGGTAATTATTTTGTGTGTGTATCGAACAAGGGAAAGAAAAGTACTTGGCAGATCTGGTGGTATACGTTGACTTAATTCCCTTTATACTTTGTCATTTAAAGAATGTGTAACTAAAATAGATAACTATTAAACCATCTTTTTTTATAATTACTTCGCTGGTGCAGTGGTTGTTGTATTGGCTTGAGGAGGCTTGAACACTCGAGTTTGAATTCAAGTCGTTTAAATAAAAAAAAAATACATGTAAAAGTGATCACTGTAACATTCACCTAGATATGCAGTTTTTCCTTGACCTTTTTGTTTTGTTTTGTTTTTCCCCAACTGGTCCAGACAAGTTATAGGAACATAGCGCATAGAGAAAGCTAAAAGCATGAAATTGCACTAAACAAAAACGATCGGTACGGTAAAAGATATTTCTAATCTCTCAGATTTATTCATGTTCGTCTAGATTAGTTTTAATTACATGATTGATCCAAACTAATTGATACAATTTCAGACCTTGCAATCCATAGGGCAGATAATGTTAAGGTCTTTTGTTCTTTGACCAACGGTTTACAAGCAGGGTTTCATGTTGCTAGCGCAACGACCAACCGCCTTTACTTCCACAACTTAAGTCAAGTACCCATTAGAGCTGGGTGCATCAGAGGTGCCCTAAAAATACTTAATTTCAAAATCCTAGTTTTTACCGAGATTCAAACCCAGGACCCCAGGTTCGGAAGCCAAGCGCCTAACCACTCAGCCACCGCACAATTACACTAGTGTAAGCTTTGTTTTGTTTTTTAACAAGTAATTTTTAAAACAGCTTGCTTGTTTAATTTTAACCTTGCCATATCTAGGTAGCCTTCTTAACTTTGTCAAATGGAAAAAAACAAACAAAATTTGATACGTCAAGTTTGTAATAGAAATAAGGGCTTCGAGAGTTTATTATTTTAACATGTGTTAGAGAGTAATGTATCCCACTTGTCTAATGGGGAGTAATTGATGTGATGCGTGTTGTATATATATCCGTTGCACACCTTGTGTAGACCAATGATACACTTAAAGCGCACGTCAAACTTTTTTTGTTTTGTTTAAACCCATGTGGCAGCCACATTTGACCTGATAACGAACAGAAATGTCCATGATGTTGAAAAGCTTACGGGCTATTCCTGTCATTTCGTGATGGTAGTCAGTGCAGTGCACATCACGACATTAGTCCTGTAAAGCAAGAGTTTGTCAAACTGTGGGGCGCTTTGCCCTAACAGTACGCGACGAGCTGGCGAAAAAAATAAAAATAAAGCTTATATTAAGTGTAATTGTATCAATTAGTTTGGCTGTTAAGTGATTAAATTTTTTGTAGATCTAGACTAACAATACAAAATCTGTACGATTAGAAATATATGTCTTATGACGGGCCGGTTCCCTCCCTACTGGACGTCATTGAAAGTTACGCGAACTGCTACAGCACCTCTACAACGAAAGTCAAGAGGCAGATGAGAGACGACGAGGCTACGAACTATGTAATTTAGAGGAAAAGAATGGCGGTGCTTGACCAGTTTTGACTCTCTCTCTCTCTCTGTCACACACACACACACACTCTCTCTCTCTGTCTCTCACTTCTCCTCCTCTCTTGTCTTTTTCTCGGTGATGCTTTTTCGTCTCGTTTCTGTTTGACCAAAAAGAACATTCTGAAGTCGTTCCACAATAGCACTACGTCTGACAGGGGTGTACCCCAAAAAAAAACATTCTGAAGTCGTTCCACAATAGCACTGCGACTAAAAGGTGTAAACCCACTGAATGTTTTTTTTTTAGGGGTTTACGCATACAGTAAACTGGAACTATCCAACAATCTTTATGACTCTTTCTCTCTCTCCCTCTCTCTCTTCTCTCTCTCCCTCTCTCTCTTCTCTCTCTCCCTCTCTCTCTTCTCTCTCTACCTCTCTCTCTTCTCTCTCTCTTCCCTCCCTTTTTATAAACTCACTCTGTCTGTCTATTAAAAAGTTTGAACATATTTTTTTCTCGCGTTTTCCATTCTCGGATCAAGTTAAAACTTTGCACAATTATTCATTGAACATGACAATGCACGAATCAATAAAAAAAAAAGTTAAACAATCAGTTAATTAATTGTTGATTATTTTGTTTGACATCAAATCTTTAATGAAAGATGTGATTGTATATGTGGATTTAATCCCATTGTTACGTTTTGACGTTTTTTCTCCCACTTCCCATTCTCGAATCAAGTTTAATTTTTTGCATAATTTTTTAGAGTCGATGGCAATACAAGAATCAATCCAAAAATTAACAATTTAATTAATCATTTAGTACTAATTTATTCATTTTGTTTTATATAGCAGAAAGAAAGCTTATCCCTGTAATTTTCAGATGGCAGTAATTAGTGGTTCTTTCCCTTAGATAAAGTATTCTTTTTTCTATTGCGTTGTTTCCCCTTCATATTCAAAGTCATAACACTTGGGCGTTTAGCACTGTAGACTGTACGCTACAGCGAAGTAGTCAGGACAGTACCACAGATTGTAGATTTCTGCGTCACTGGTTACTTGGTCAGTCGAAGCCGGGCGATTTCGAAGTCCGAAATAGCTTCCATTCACTTGGGGTTTGCTGAAAAAGTGAGTTGGTTTGTGCGTGTAGCGCGTGTAAAAGGGGGGGGGGGGGGAACGTTGCATGACAGAAACGCGGGACACACTGATAAGAGCGATGTGCTTCAAGGATGACACACGTGTGTGTGCGTGTGTGTGTACACTGCAACGTGTTCACATCCCGTTATCACTGAGTGGGACGACGCACTTTAGACAACGATCTTCTATTGACTGACCCTATCCTCTGTTCAGGGGTGACACCTCCATGGGGGCTTCTTCTTTTTTTTTTTTTTTTTTTTCGCTTTTCATTAAGTCTCACAAGACTGAAAGTTTTTTGTTTACGATATTAACACCACAGCTCATTGAAATAATATTAATAACAATTAATGTATTTTATTCACCTTTTTTTGTTTACAAACCTTACTCTGTCTTTCTGTCTGTCTGTCAGGTAAAACGTTTGAACATGTTTTTCTCTTCCACTTTCTCGGATCAAGTTGAGACTTTGCACTATTATTTCGTGCACCTAATAATGACATGAATCAATTGAAAAAAAATTTAACCAATTACTTAATAAATTATTTGTGAATAATTACTTTGTTTGATATCTAAATAAGGGGAATAAATGCTACTCAAAGAGAGATGTGGATGTATATATGGATTTAATCCCCTTATTACATTTTGTCACCTTTTTTTTCTCTCACACTTCCTTTTTTCGGATCAAGTTGAAATTTCGCGAATTTATTCATGGCCAGTGACAATACACGAATCCATAAGCAAAAATTAACCAATTAGTTAATCAATCAGTACTAATTTTGTTTTATATAGCAGAATTGGCAGTAATTAGCGGTTCTTTCCCTTAGAGAAGCTTTGTCTTTTCTTTTTAATATTCTTATTTCGTTTTGCTTGTTTTAAGTGTATGCATCTCGTTTATACATTTTTTACAACTTTGCTTCTAACCATTGCAATAACTCCTTTAATTCTTTTGCCAACTTCTCGTGCATATTTTCGGTAGCTTGATTTAAGGGAAGGGGGAGGAATTGTTATGTGGCTGGTTGTTAATGTTGCCTTGAGTTTTATATTGAACTATCTAACGATGTAACATACCACAACAAACCGAATGAGGTAAAACTGGTTAGTTAAAATTTTAAACTATCTCTAATATAAAGCAGAAAGTAAGGCGTAAGTAGCACTATTTTGTCGGCGCTATTTTTGACGGGGTATCATCATATATGTATGTATGCATGTATGTCCCGAATAGATATTAAAACACTTTAACCGATCTTGATAAAACTTGGCATAAATGTTCCTTGGATACTAACTGGAAAAGTAACATATGTAAATTAGCCCGCCCTAAAACAATCTGAAGAGCCTCAAATAAAAAAAAAATTTGCCCAACCCTATGAAATTATTATAATTTTATGGATCTTGGTCATATAGCCATTTTTATAGACAAGACCGTAAGGTCACACACGCAGAAAATCTCTCGAAAGTTATATCTAGATCTAATTCTAAGATGATAGATCTACTAGTTTTTCACTTTAACACACGAATATACGAAATTTAGTCCATTTATTTAATTAATAAAATTAACCGTCAAATATGTGTTTCATTTTTACACCATTTGGTTCCCTAATGCTGCGACGTATCCGCCTTGACCTACATTTAATAGCCATTCATGATATGGCGCGCTTCTTACATTGAACACTACAGAAAGCTCAGGACACATTATTGCATTCACACATTCGCTTCACTTATAACATTGTTATTTTGTTTAATTGTTTCTAATTCACTGTATCAGTGATACGCAAATTAAAACCCGCGGGTAATATATGGCCAGTCTTTTCTAATAGAAGGGAACAGCCCAACGTCGCTAGAACTTAAAAAACGTCTTATACTAAGCAATGCGGAAGTGAGTCTCGAGTCTGCACCGTTATTCTGTGTCTAAGCAATTTCCGTTCTCGGCCAAATCACTAAAAGAAATCCCCGATTAGTCCCAGTTTCTACGTGTCCAATGACAGTCATTGCAATATGTGCGCGTAATAATTGAGAATCGCATGTTTAGATCTAGATCTATGCATAATATGAATGGAAATTGTAGGCAGAATTCTTCTGTTGTGGAGTTGTTCTCCCATCCAGCGTCCGTCCCCCTCTCCTTTGTGAGGCGAAAAGGATTAAAATTAAGTTCTGTGGCATTTTACGTCTTTAGAGACGATCTTTTCCCTTTGCAACTTCTTGTGTGACTTAAGAAGCCAATCCTTGACACACAGCTGCAGTCACAGGTCGGGCATTATGTAACCACCAGGCGCCGTTGCATTTTCACCCTTCTTTCTACTACTGCTGTGTATGGCATCTGCAATCCGCTGGTCGTCCACTTTTACGTTATACGGTTGTATGCCAATGCGACATGAAGCTCTTCAAACTCGACACTAGCAGCTGGGAAAAAGTGGCACAGTACAGATCCACATGGAGATCACTGGTTAGCATTGGCTAGCTTCGTAAACAAGATCGCGATACACTGGCTCAGTAAGGGCTGAAAAATGGAAACTTCAATTAGAAATTGAAAGCTCTTTTAGGAGTTTACCAGTTAAAAAGTTAAGTGGCTAGCACAATGATTATATACGTGTATAGTGATACTGATGACATTGTTCTGTTGTGGGAAGACACCGCTGACATCGTTAGAGCTTTAACAGTACTAGAAGATGTCGACTAGCAGCACTTGAGTCGAATAACACTAAAACAAAGGAGGTCTATGTTATAATGACAAGAGATGATCAAATATAAGAACAAACTATTTAAACTGTTTGTTGGGGAAAGTTGATACATATATCTTGAATGCAGTGGCGCACCGAGTGGATGGCAGGTGGGGAAGCCGGCCCTGGCGCCGGAGCGTAGTGGGCGCCAAAATGGGTATCAGAGTCTGCATATTAATATAATATTTCTGTCTTCAGAAGCGTGGTCGAGAGGCTAAGTACGCTTGATCTTGGCTTGGCTTGGCTACCTATGAAGGGGGGCTCGAGGTTCGACACCCGACTCGAGCAGAGTTGTGTTTACTGAGCTGCCTAAAGGCAGTACCGGAAAACCTTCTCCCAGATACCCCCCTCTCCTCACTGGTCCACAAATGAGATTGGACAATAGCGCTCTGACCATGCTATAAGCATGAAAGTAGCGCTATATAAAACTATAATTTTTATTTTTTTATTTATACATTATATGTAAGTTATGAATTGCTTACTGGTGATTGTTTTTACGCAAATATGAATTACGTTTCAATACGCTTGGGAGATTTGGTAACGGGGGCGCCGACAGGGTTGCTGACCGTTGCGCCTGACACCCTAAGAACGCCACTGTCGGGAATGGAAGAAAGCGCCAATAAACATATCACAATCCACACACCGTTCCTCAAGGGGCCGCTTATTATGACTGAGACATCCACAGCTGATGTCGTACTAAATAGGAATATGTGGAATTTCCTCGATATGCTCGACCTTTGGCCTCTATTCTTATCGGAGCGTCTTAGCGCCCGTTGGTAATAAGGATGCTGTTATTACATCTGTTTGGATCTTTCCCGGACAGAAGTTTGTTCATACAGGCTGATGGAATCAAGATTCCATATTCCTAGAGTTACAAAAGTCTTAGACTTAACTCTGAGGACAATTACAAAGAAAAAGAAACACATTTCAACAGCTAGTCTCAGAAGGCTGACACATGTTGGCGATTTGATATTTAGAACTGACCAATCCTTTCACTTGCAGGCTGGTCACAACCAGCTTTTTGATGTTCTATGAGCTAGTGATGTGTGTCCCAACAAGTATTCGTTGGTTCGAACTGATACACAATACTACAACCTGCCCATACACAAGTTTTAGGGCTTCTTACTGTCTTTTTACTAGACGTGGATTATTTTTGGCACTGTCGGAGGTCATGTGAGTGTCACGTGACACTGACTAAGGTCTTTGATTTATATCTTTGCCACGCTTCCCATCACCACTCTTATCTAAGGCCGCTTGCATGTTGCGCGGTTTTTACCGTACAATAAATACCGGACCAGTTTCCACCCCCTTTCTCCTTTGTCGTTTTAGTTTTAGAATTGGGTGAAATTCCTCCAAGCCTTATCTAGCTAGTCAACCTTTTCTGTATATTTCATTTCCATAACACGACTGTTTCCCCGCACCGTGCTGCCATTGCTCATTCACTGTGTAAATTGAACGCCCTTCATCGCAATTTGTTTTTACTTTATTCAGTCCGAACCTTGTAGTATGCAAGCTGTCTAACTCTCCTTCCCCAGAAAATCAGAAATGAAAGCTAGTATGTCATCAGCCTCTTTTACTACGACCATGTCTCTCTCTCTCTCTCTCTCTTTCTATCTCTCTTTCTCTGTCTCTCTTTCTATTTCTCTCTCTCCCTCTCGTCGAATTTCTAATTAAGATGAAAAGCCTGTGTTGCGTTTTCTGTAAAGGACTTAGATAAGACAAGCCGTGAAGACAGGCCGTGAGTCTTGAAGATTAGCTTATCTTTAGTTAGTGTGTGTGCGCGCTTGTGTGTGTAAGTCGAATGTATTAGGTTCGTGGGGGGGGGGGGGGGGGGCGTCACCTTACAATCAAAATAATGGACTTTCTTGCATTGAACTTTAACGTTTTTGTTGTATTTAAAGCATTAGTCTATTAACTGACATGTAATACGGTAGAGACGCACCATAGGCGACCAATAGTCAACACAGAAATATGACGACACGAATTCAAAGCGAGGCTGTAGCCTAGATCTAGATGTGAAAGATGTATTACTAGGCTTTCATAGAGGTAACATCTATAACGTTAGTTAACTGAGACTAGAGCGTCCCCTTTCGGAATTAAATCATTATATTGAATCTTCTGAAGTTGTCTGTTCGAAGTTATTTTAACCTTGTGTTAGTTCGTCTGTTGGTTATCTTATCTTCTTATCTTATAAAATACAGACGTTACTTAGAGAAAAAAAGATGAGAATGTCCTTCGCGAGTTCCTGGGTCAATCTTGTCATGCATGTAAATCAAGGACTTAAATTCTGCCAAGTCGTTGGTTTTCCCGGCTAGTTCAGGCTACCCATTCCATGCTTTAATAGCACCATGGAAGAAGGAGCATTTGTTCAAATTTGTCCCAGCATATGGAACAAGGATGAATGGATTAATACGAACTTAACAATGGTAATAATATACGCTTGCAATCTTCTGATCAACAATTCCACAGATATACATTAGGACATATTACAGTCAATTCGTTGAAGACTTTGATTTTTTTTTTTTGGATCTTCGATTAGTTTGCATGCTCTTAATTTTTACCTTTACCTATCCCTTAGTCTTTAGTACCGTTGAGGGACCATGCAAGATTTGTCGACCGTCTTTATCCATTCCTCTCTTTCTTTTGCCTTAGATAGAATCTCTTTCAATGGCAGACTCGTCCATTCTTTTATGTTGTCTTCCCATCGCTTTCTCTGTCTGCCTTTTCTTCTTTTTCCTGGTACTGTTCCCCGAAGGAATGTTTTTGCCAGCCCCGTAGACCTTGTAATATGGCCATAGATTTTTAGCTTGCGTTTTTTTTTTTTTACGATAGTTAGCAGGTCATCGTGGGGTCCAATCGCTCTTCATTTACCACTATTTAATTAACTAATTGGCTAGTTGTTGTTTTTGTATTCATCCATGTTTTGTTATGAACAATGAATAATTGTGCAAAGTTTCAACTTGATCCGAGAACGGGAAGTATTTGTACCAGAGTCGCTACAAGTTAAGCTTTGTAGAAAAAAATAACATATATGAAACAATGCTAGTATTTTATAGATGGTATTTATCGCGCAACTGGTTATGTTATGGGCGAGGCTAAAACTGTAGATCACAGCTGGCACTTCGTAGCCGCGTGAAATACTGCACCCCACCATAATCTTTGGACTCGAGTCAGATGTCCTGAAGGTCCGAGAACGTCCGGTTCCCTTTTATGGACCCTTGACCAAGAAAAGGCATTTATCCGTGGCCAGAATGAGAAATTAGCTCTTCAACAATCTCTCTGTCCTTTGGACTCGAAGACAAGCTTTGTTCTTATCTGGCCACTGACCCTTGAACGTCACATACTTTGGAACAAAGACAAAGGGAATAAGGGGATATATACTGTCGAGTTCATAATAGGTTTAAACGTTATAGTGACTAGTAGATTTCAACCAGGGCTTCCTGGCTTGTCTATGTGTCTGTCTCCTAATATAGTTAGGAAGTGTTGTTGGTGACTTATCGAGAGATGGAGTGTGTGTTCGTATGTAGACCTGAACGTATCACGTAAGATGTGTACCTGGAGGTCAGTCTTTGTGTGTGTGTGTGTGTGTGTTGGTGTAACGTGGCATACAGTTTATATCACTAGTGTCAGTGACGCGATGTGTTCCGGATGGCTGACATGACCTCTGGCACACAACCGTACAGCTGAATTGACATATTTTCCCCCTCCTTGTAGCGCTGTTGCCATTTCACCCATCCTAAAAAAAAAAAGTATCCCCCCCCTCTTTTTTTTATCCAAGGTGTTCAACTGTAATATATTGATAAGGAAAGGGAGACTAATCCTTCAGTTGCATTATTATTACAACCTGTTAAGAGATGATGATTATAGACATTTAAAAGAATGTGTGTTTTAATAACAGCACATATAATTATAAAGAATACTCATCTTGATTTTTATTTGCTTTATTCGTTTATATTGTTTATATACACTTCCTAAATGTTTATCTGTTATATAAAACTCAGAGTAAGGCACATGTATGTATGTATGCATGTCCGGATTAAAACTCAAAACCGTCCGACCAATGTTGATAAAACTTGTCATAAATGTTCCTTAGATCATGGTGGAGGACCGTAGTATATGCTTAATATACCTCCTTAACTGAAGTGCCCTAAAAATAGACAAAAGTCCATAATTGCATCTCTAATAAAGAACGAAACTTTATAAATAAATCGTGACGTCAGACACGTGACGTGGCAACGTGCTGTTGGTCCAAACTGCCCACGGGTTGTGACGTCGCTAGTCAGTGTTGAGGCCCTCCATTACTATTGGACCTCGGCTAGGAATTTAAATCTCATACTAAAGAGTATTCTGTTCTAGCACATACTTTACCTCTGAATAACATTATCTATTGAAATGTATTTCAATTCTTTTTTCACCCCTACAGTATAGGTTGAAGTATATATCTAGATTATGAAAGATTCCCCCACCCCTCGGTTAACCGGATGGCTGCCTGGTCGTGCGCTTTTCGCGCTGGACTGTCGTTCGGACTTAGGGATGGTCCCGGGTTCAAGCCCCGCCCGCCCCGATCTCACGTCGTCCTGCGGGAGGTTTGGATTAGGAAGCAAATTATCTTCAACTCTGAAGGAACACCCGAAACATGTAAACCATTTTACAAACCAACTCAAGCATTAGATATTTTGAAGCAAGCGAGGTGGTTCCCTCTAGTTCGATAAGTCGGGGTTTCAGTTTCGAGCCACTAGTAGGACGTAACCATCTTTTCTCGAAGTAACGTCTGTGTTGGTATAAGATTTGATGGTGGTCACCCTTTAACTTTTTAGGCAAAAACGTCAAGATTTTTTTAAGCAGATTTTTTCCAGCAGATTTGTTCCCCTCTAATATGTTTTTTTTTTCATTCTATAAACGTTTAAAGCAAATAAAAATCAAGCCAACTTATTCAAACTCAGTTCAACTCTTTTTAAAACACACATGCACATTTCAAAAGTAATAAAAACGAACACGAGTGACTGGTACAACTCTAACATGCACAATTTTTCTGCGAAAATCATCCCCCTCCCCGCTCTCTCTCTTCGACCGATATATTTACAGCACGATGAGAAGGGTAGGGAACGAAATGGAAAACCACGTCATGAGGCAACTGTTTGCTCTACGAGAGTCTACATCGCAATTGCCCGAAATGTGCTGATGTGGCAAAGAGTTAATAACGAGTTCATGGTTCCGTCAATATCTCCACGTTATCACACCGTCCCAAACTACTGAGAGGGGTGTGTCACTGGCTTTGGTGACGGATGGGGGATCTGTGACGTAAGCTCCTCCTGAAGGGTGAAGGTAAACCATAAGAGATGTGTCTCTGAATCTAAATCGGAGGGATCAATCCGGCCTGCTCGTTCTGAACCCAGTTTAAAAAAAAAAACACCATTAAAAAAGTAAAGTACCTCATTTCAGGCTTTATGATCTATACGGCAGATGATAAAAGGTCGTATCTTGTTATGGCCGACGGTTGACCGGGGTGTCACGTGTCAACCGTCTTTAACTTTCTCCAACTAATGTTGGGCACCCATTGGAGTTGGGTCAACTCGTGGTCATCCTAAGAGTCCCAAAAATTCAGAATCCCAGTCTTCACCGAGTTGCGAACCCGGGACCCCTCAGTTCGGAAGCACCAGTGTTGTTTTGTTTTATACGTTTTGCCTTTTGGGCGTTCCTTCAGAAATGACAAGGGATTGTTGGGGGGGGGGGGTCTGTTGATGGTCTTATTTGCTGAAAAAGCTGTTCCGTTCTGATTTTTATTTCATGCCAAAATGAGGTCATTTTAATCTGGGAGTTTATGTTTGATGCGAGTTTAATATCGTTGACGCTCACATAAATAGATTTCTAAATTGCTTCATTGTCTATTGATGGTCTTATTTGCTGAAAAATCTGTTCCGTTCTGATTTTTAGTGCATGCCATAATGAGGTCATTTTAATCTGGGAGTTTGTGTTTAATGCGAGTTTAATATCGTTGACGCCTACATCTTTCTGCGGAGAATTCTGTGTTAAAACTGTAGTCTCTCTCTCTTCAATCATTGACCTCCTTTACTAGCTAAGCAGATTCAATGAGTCATTTTAAAATGGGCCAGTGGTTTTGTGCGTAGTCATCTATTTCTTCCCCTCCCGCCCCACTTTTACTTATTTAAAGTAGATACTGTATATGTGCTTTGAGGAATGCTACTGTAAACTTTCTAAAAGTAGGATTGTGTGTAAATGTTCGTGTGCTACTGATTTTTTTTTATTAAGTGGATAGTAAGAGAGGGAAGACTATTAGGTCCATTGTTTTCTATACTTACCTGTGTTTAAGATCAACTCAATTTTGAGCGCTATTTAGTAACTCAAAATATGACTAATGGGAATGTTAGGTACTTAAGTGTTTTTTTTTATGTTTGATATACCAAAACACACGCAAAACACTGCTATCTCTTGGTAAAAGTCAACAGAGCTAGTGAAAGTACAGAACTCAAGGTGTTCTGTGTCAATTAAAGTACTGACTGTTGACACACGGGCGGCCTTGACATTGTTATTTACCTGCGACGTCACGGATTCTACCTCCGCCAAACTGTCCCTCTCTCCCCCTTTTAAAAAAATCTCTCCCACATACACACTCTCTCTCTCTCTCTGCCCTCCTTATATCTTTCTCTTCCTCTTCCCCCTTCCTCTCTCTCCCTCTTTCTCTTCCTCTCCCTCTTTGTCTCTCTAGCAGAACTTGATTGTCCCTAGTCATACTAAGTGCCAGCACCTAGTCTTGAGTCTTGTAAGTGTACATGTCGTTGTCGTATTGTCAGCCGCCATCTTGCAGCACACACACACACACACATCTATTGACTCACGAAATGAAGCACATCTGCCGTTCAATACCATCATGACTTTGCGTTCATTGGACATAACTCTGGTAGCCTGGCCGAGGCGATAGAGCTAGAAATAACATAACGTTTCAAGGTTCAGTTCTTGGCCATTTTATTGATTTCATATTTACACTTATAGATCCCGTTTTATCAAAGTTATGTTGCACAGTTGGATTGGTGATAGATTCATTAATAACATGACGGTTCAGTGTTCGAATCCCAGCCTTGTCTTTTTCATCTAGGTTGATTAGTAAGATTTTATAATTTGTTAGAAATGAATACTTCAAGTGGTCAGGGCTGTTGATGGAGTTTTAAGTGGTGGTCCAGAGTTCACTGTTGTTGGTATTGACATGTTATCCAAGTGTAGAAAGCGCTAGTTTAGGATATCGGAGTGGGCAGTTGAGATATATATCGAAGTGGGCAGTTGAGACATCGAAGTGGGCAGTTGAGACATATCAAAGTGGGCAGTTGAGACTTATATATGGTGCCCTTTAAGCCCTGACAGGGGGCCCTATACCACAGAGTCAGGGGGCCAGATACCACAGAATCAGTGGCCCATTACCACAGAGTCAGGGGGCCAGATACCACAGAATCAGGGGCCCGATACCACAGAGCCAGGGGCCCAATACCAGTGATTTGGTTCCCTGGAAGGCCTGTCAGTGACACTGCCAGCGGGCCAGATACCACATGGTCTGGGGCCCCTATTTCACAGAGTCAGGGGGCCAGTGATTTGGTTCCCTGGAAGGCCTGCCAGTGCCCTTAGCGGATTATTAGTTATCCCTGTTTTGGTGCCATGTGCGTGCTGTCTTGAAACCTTTTTGGTGCCCAGGGATGTCTGTCTTCAATCCCGTTTTATGCCCCGAATGAGTTGATCCTTGATTTGACGCTTTACATGAAGCTTTAAACACTCGATGTAAACATTGTCTCGCCTGAACGTGATTTTTTTTTCATTCAGTAATGAAGATAAATTACTAGCTATCGTTTATACGTTTACACGTCTGGTGGCTGTGTTCTATAGTTGAGTGTAATTTGTAGAATGCAGGGAGAGAGAGAGAGAGAGTAAGGAAGAGAGAGAATAATGGAGTGAGTTTCCAAAAAAACAAAAGAGAACATTTACTTAATGGTATCAAATGAACCAATGTGTCTGTAGTATACATGACTGTAGTATAAATGTCTGTCTATGTGTATTCGTTACAGGAACAGACTTTTATCTCTGCTGATTATAGATTTAGTTTGGACTTGTTGTTGTCAACCTTGACATGTTCTTTATGTCCATAAACACAGGCGACCCACGTGTGAAGTGACAGCTGCTCGTTTATTGGCCTGGGACTCGGCGCATATAGATGTACTCCACCGGTCCTGAGGCGGGGGAGAGAGGGGAGCACCCTCCAGCTGTACAGGAATCGATTAGGATTGATCAGATGACCACAGTCCGGCGATGACCTTATGGTGATGAAGAACCAGGCCGAGACTAACTAGGTAAGTTTGTTACTAGTAGTTTGTTTCAGGGTTTACGATATATCCAAGCTGAGGAGAGTTATCGCGGACGTTGCTTTGTTTTAAAACTCCTATTAAAGAATGTTACATAGACTCTTCCCGACTCTCAAATCTTAAGACATGTTGTAGGCCCTACTCTCCTTCTACTGACTTGAATTGGTGATAGATAATGGCACCCACGAAGGCGCCGAATCCCTACTGGACTGAAGGTGATTGAGGGGGGGGGGGGGTGAGAATGGGAGGAATACCTGTACAAATTCTGTATTAACCATTATCTACAACCAGTGGCGTAGCTAGGAATTCGCCATCATTTGTGTTCCAGGGTGGGGGGGGGGGGGCTTGACCTCTTTAGGGGCCCCTGCATTTTGACATCCGACATCATGACATGAGATAATGGCGTAATATTTAATGTAAAAAAAAATATAACATTTTAGGGCCCGGGGGGGGGAGGGTTTCAAATTCTTCCCCCCCCCCCCCCATCTCACCACCATAGCAATGCCACTATCTACAACCATTTACGCTGTTGTACCAATAATTTCAGAATCATTTGGACTCCCACTATAGCCAAGATTCTACTTCTTTTTAAGAAGCTTTATATCAAATCACCCTGTCTGTCTGATAAAAAGTTCGAACATGTTTTTTTCTCCCACTTCCCCTTCTCGGATCAAGTGGAAATTTTGTTTAATTATTCATTGTTGATGACAATACAGGAGTCAGTCCAAACAATTAACCAATTAGTTAATCATTTAGTACAAATTAATTTTGTTTTTTTTTATAACAAAAGGGGGCTAAACCCTTCAATTTTCAGATAAATGCCAGTAATTAGCAGTTCTTTCTCTTAGATAAACTTTGTTTAAAAAAAAGTAACCTTTTTTGTTTTCTGTTGCATGTTACTGTATGAAAACTGCTATAGATAAGACAAGAAGAGCAATAGTGTTACATATATAACAGTGTTACATATACAACAGTGTTACATATATAACAGTGTTACATATACAACAGTGTTACATATACAACAGTGTTACATATATAACAGTGTTACATATACAACAGTGTTACATATACAACAATGTTACATATACAACAGTGTTACATATATAACAGTGTTACATATACAACAGTGTTACATATATAACAGTGTTACATATACAACAGTGTTACATATACAACAGTGTTACATATACAACAATGTTACATATACAACAGTGTTACATATATAACAGTGTTACATATACAACAGTGTTACATATATAACAGTGTTACATATACAACAGTGTTACATATACAACAATGTTACATATACAACAGTGTTACATATTCAACAATGTTACATATACAACAGTGTTACCCATACAACAATGTTACATAACCAACAATGTTTTTAAACCAACAGTGTTACATAAACAACAGTGTTACATAAACAACAGTGTTACTTATACAACAGTGCTACATAAAGAACATTGCTACATATACAACAGTGTTACATAAACAACAGTGTTACATATACAACAGTGTTACATATACAACAATGTTACATATACAACAATGTTACATATACTTCTTGGGTTTAGTAAACAATTTTAAGGATATTTTCCTTACGAAGATGTGTGTACATCACCGAATGGCTGAACTAGTTTGAGCCTTCCACTATCGCTCTGAGATGTTTGTCAGTGAAATATTTGGTATGAAATGTTCTCATGTCTATGAACCATGAAGAGTTTTAAAAGTCCTTTTGTTTAGTGAGAGACTTAAATTATTCAGACTGAAAAAAAAAAAAAAGACTCAGTGCCGGAATTTTTTTTTCTATGAAAACTCCCATGGAGACACTACTTTAGCACCCGATTTTGTAAATATGAATATTAGTTGAGAATTGCACTTTAGCACCGGAGTCTAAATAGCACGGGAGTCTTTAGAAAACAATATTTGGGGATATCACTTTAGCACTTTTTTAAAGAGGAAAATTTGTTGGGTTAGCACTTTTTTAAAGAGGAAAATTAGTTGGAATAGCACTTTAGCACCAGAGGTCGATTTTTTCGATGAAATGTGTTACTACTCTTTGAATTTTATTTGATGTGCTTTCAAAATAAAAACCCATTCTTCGTAAATATTGCATATTTTAGGTTTACTAAAAATTGAACTATGCATCTAGAATTCATCTAAATAATAAAGGAAGTTAATGTTACATGCAAACTCGTAGTCGCCCTGTGGGGTCAGTCGTTTTACAGTACGTTAAACACAAGGCCAATAAAGATGTGGCCTAACACGAACTGCCTATGAAATCTTACTTTAAGTATGTTGATTTGTAAGTGAGTACACTTGGCAAAGTGTGTGTGTGTATGTGTATTTTATACTAATTGCTTTCGTAAGGTTATAATCAGTTGTTGCCTTTACGAGAAATTAATATATTTTTTTTTAATGTTCCGCATTCACTGCTCAAATGTTTTATTTTCCTATTTGGCTAAAAATTCTCTACATTATAATGACTCTACCTCGTTATGTATATTTATGTTTATTATCGAAGTGTCCTAGTTTGCAATCGTTTCTGATCCTTCAATTTTCTGAAGTGTTCAAAACCTAAGGTGGTGGAGAGATTGGATGGTACAACACCCAACATTGGCTCATAATGATTTGTAATTTCTAAGGTTGTCATCCCCACCCCGTTGTGGACGGGTCCATTGTTTCAAGTGCGAAGCCAGTCGTTGGGGTGAGCAGTGGGGGGTCAGGCCTCACTTGAAGTTTCCTGTAGCAGTGTGTCACTTACCAGGTTTCTGTTTCTATTCTCGGCGCCCGGTCTTTCAATCTGCCCTCCGTCTCTCACTCTCGTGTCTTCTCTCACTCCTGCCTCGTTGTTTCGCTGTCTTGTCACGCAGAGTAGGAGGACCCAGTCAGAGCGCAGTCCTGTCAGGACAATAATTCGTTGATAGCCCAATGTGGTTTGGCGGACAGGTTCTGACTTATCGTTTTTGGTTATTTAATGTTCCAGCGTAAGGTGAAAGCACGGCTCCGGTTCGAAGCTGAATGCTGGTGCAGGAAGTTATCTCCTCTGTTGACAAGAGAAGTAGTTTGGAGATTACTGTTGAAGTGCCCATTGTCAGTAAGTCCCTAGTTTGATTTTTATGTCATGGAGATAAAGCATGTTGGATTATGTAGAGAAAAAAAAAGAGGGTGTGGTATGTTTAAGTCTAGCGTGGATGTAATTAAACAGTGATGCCCAAATTACGCTATACGGCCGCTGACTCTATGGTACACGGCCCCTGACTCTGTGGTATCGGGCCCCTGATCCTATGGTATCTGGCCCCCTAACTCTGTGGTATCGAGCCCCTGACTCTGTGGTATCGGGCCTCTGACTCTGTAGTATCGGGCCCCTGACTCTGTGTCATACGGCCGAGACCAATCTGTACAGAAGGCCTCATTGCTTACCCGCAACGTTACAACCTGTGGGCACGTCGCACACACTTATGACGTGGCAACGAGCTATTGGGCTAAACTGCCCACAGGTTGTGACGTTGCAGGTCAATATTCAGGCCTTCATAACGATTGGTCTCGATCTGGCCCCCTGACTCTGTGGTATCGGGCCCCTCCGAAATTCCGTCCAAAGGGCACAATTAAGCCTCATCGGATCTCTTCATTTAGACTATTGTTCTGAGACTTCACACGCCTGTTGGAAGCTTATGAGGCCCCAAAGCCTGGAATGGTTTGGACACCACTATTATTCAATATTAAAAGGAAAATTTCGCATTGAAATAGAGCGCCCCTCTCCCTTCCATATTCAGGGATGTTTGTGCACGCTCAGTTGTGCCACGTGGCTATATTACCATACACTTGTTCAGATATATGACACCCAGCTCAAGTTAGATCGAATCATCCTGTTATTACCCATAACCCCTGCACTTCCTGGGAGTGATTATATATGATACAGTATTTTTCTGACCTGTAGCTTAAACTGATAGGAAACAAATTGAAGTTGAATTTCTGTTTGGGATGACGTCAAAGTTTAGCCTAAAATTAGGTCAAAAAAAAAAAGAGTAAAAAGTTCCCCCTTTCAGACCTCACGATCTATAGGGCAGGTGATGTAAGATCATCTGTTTCTGTGGCCCACGGTTAACGAGGGTGTCATGTGGCCAGCACAACGACCGCCTTTAGTTTTCATCAACTTATGCCAGGTACCCATTAGAGCTGGGTGTACTCCGAAGCGCCTTGAAGATCCCGAAATTTAAAAATTGTGTCTTGACTAGGATTCGAACCCGGGACCCCTTTTCGGAAGTCAAGGGCTTTACCAATCAGTCACGGCGCCTCACACAATATTAAAATGAAGTTAAAACTCGAGTTAAAATTCAAGTTAGAACCAGTCTTTTAAGTTCTGAATGAAAGCTTTCTTCGTGTCCAACTGTTGGTGAACAGAAAGTACAGAGCTTGATCGTAGCCGCGATAACAATAGTAGATTACTAGACCTAGTGTGCGGATTTGGTCTCGTCTGCTGGTTACGAGATGACAATGTTTTATCTCTCCCCACCCCTCCCGCCCTACAGTTAAAGCAGCTATTGTTAGTGTGCGTGTGTGTGTGTTGGCTTTTTATTGACTTACTATTCTCTGTAGGTAACTAGCACACACGAGTTTGTTATATCAGAGACGCAGGAGGGAGGCACGATGTAACAATGAGGTTTTAATCAATACATCTGCTGAGGCTCAAAACACGCTGGCATCTTAAGCTATATATATATATATAATATAATATATATACATACACACACAAACACACACAATATTTTGTTTGCGATTACAATCTGTCTTGTATTGGGATACAGGATATATAAACATTTCCATGTTACTATTTAAAAGTATTTTGCATTTCAAAATATTTTAAGCTTTTAAAAAAAAATTGCATCTTTTTTTGAAAATATGTATTTATACATCTGCAGTGACAGTGGAGTAGAAACTTTAACAAACATTGCAAAAATACTTTTAAAAAAAACAATCTTATATTCAGTGTAGTAAAAAAAAACAATCTTATATTCAGTGTAGTTGTATCAATTAGATTGGATCAGTCATATAATTAAACATGTGATAGATCTAGATTAACTGTAATAAATCTGTGCTGTTAGAAATATTTCTACCAATTGTTTTAGCTTAGCGCGATTTCATGCTTTTAGCTTTCTCAATACGATATGATCCTATTACTTGTCTGGACCGATTGGGAATATAAAAAAAAAGGGGAATGGAGAGAAGAAGAATCCAGTAATGCGCTTATTAAAGAAAAAAGCAACGACCTGAATTCGAACTCATGGCTAAAGCTCCCTCATTCTCCTTATGATAACACATTAAGCACTGTTCTAGGGAAGTGCTTGTGAAAATAGAAGGTTATATAGTTATCTATTGTTAGTTTCAAACCTTTTCTCTCTACAAAGTATAAAGGGGACTAATGTAGCTTATAACACCTTATCAGGCAAGTACAATTTCTTCCCCTTTGTTTATTGATACTTGGTTTGTTGGGTAAAATAAATAATTGCGCCAAATTTCAGCTTGATCGGAGATAGGGTGTGGAAGAAATAACGTGTACACACTTTTTACCTGACAAGACAGAGTTGATAGAAGCTATGTTAAAATATTTTTTTTATGCCTTACATGTTTCGAATGTTCCTTCCGATAGATCATCTACTTCCTAGTCCGAACCTCCCGCAGGACGACGGGGAAAGGCAGCGGGAAGGATATGAACCCGGGACCATCGAGACGACCAAACGTGCACTGCCTGTCTCACTTTGAAACGAGTTGTTCTGACGTCTTAATAACTCTTATCTTTATTATCTTTGTGGAAAAGTTGCAAACGAAATATCCGGCAAATCGGTAAATGAAAAAATCTGATAAAAGAAAGACGAATGAATTAATAAATTAATGATGATTTAATTGTTGACAAAAAAAAAAAGTGATGGGTGCTCAGTTTTAATTGTCGATCCATTAAACAAAAAAAAAGTTCTGTGGAAAAAAAAAGGGGGGGGGGGCCTGCTGCGGGCGTGCCTTTCTTTGTTTTATGTCTTTGGCTTATTACGGACATGTAGCTCTGAATGTAGCTCCAGTCTACTTTAAACTTGCGTTCTTCTCTGGCCTGAAATGTGAATCCGTGTCGTTAAACTGAGTTTTGTTTTTGAAGCTGTTACCTAATTAGGTATCAGTTTCACGTGCTATCAGTGGGTTGCGTTATTGACAATTCGCTTAAACAGCAAAATCAAAATCCTGAGATAGTCATTCATGTTAGAGCTCTTTTGTTCAATGACAGTACAGCGGACACTCCAGTCCCGCAATAGCGAAACTACATTTTGCATTTTTTATCCCCTCGTTATAATAAATGTCAGTTTGGTTGTCATGTCACTGCATTCAGTTGTGATGTTTATCGACTGTTTGTCAAGGCTGGCTGCCAGTGGCTGCGGGACACTCCACCAGCGTTGTTACAGTAATACGTTGTTACCAGGCCCTTGGATATATGTTGGCCTTAAGACTTCAAAGTTATCTGGAACAATTCAACTTAAAATAGACGAGAGTATCTCTTTGGAAGGAGCAGGATAGTTGGAAATCCGAAGTCCTTTTAAAGAAAGGAAACGTTTGAGTTATTCCCCTTATTTTTTTGGGTTCTTTTTGTTCAAGCAATCTTGGGGGAGTTAATTTAGAAATTGTGCGAAGACTGTGGGTCACACATACAATCACACACACACACTGATATTCTCTCTCTCCCTCATAATCTAGGTGTATGTAAAACTCCTAAACTCTTAACGGAAGATCAATTAGTGGGATTTGGTAAGCGTGGTCGAGAAGCTAAGTACGTTTGAACTTGGGTTGGCTTGGATACCGTGGTTCGACACCCGACTCGAGCAAAGTTGTGTTTACTGAGCGTCTAAAGGCAGCACGGAAAACCTTCTCCCAGATCTCTCGGCCCCCCCCCCCCCCCCACCACCACCAATCCACAAATAAGATTGGATCATAGCGCTATAAGCATGACAGTAGCGCTTTATAGAAGCTATAAAAAATTAGGAAGCAAAAGCAGCATTCGTCCTAGCTTTCTTTGGTGACTGAACCCCTTTACAAAAAATGTCTTTTGCTCTTCAGTGCCGAGCCTATCGTTGACGTCCACCCCCCTTCCCTGAGTCCATAGTATGCAACGGACAACTTCTACACTTCTCATATGATCTGGGTAAACTAAGCCAGACATCTGTTGCTCTCCCAATGATCGACTAATTGAACTGGCCTCTACCTTGCCTTTAGCTTATTGTAGTGACACATTGCCTCGGAGTGTTCAATACCCATATTTTTTTTTCAGCTTAGCATCCATCTGTTGGCAGCCCCCCTCCCTCCCTAACCACCGCCTCCCCCCCAACAGCGCCACTACTTTCACTAGTGCACAGATGTCTAATTGTAATCTTTGGTCATTGATTCTTGGTCCTCCCCTCTCGCGCCCTCTCCCAGTTTTCCAACTCTTGACATGAACATATCTAGGTCTGCTTGTAAGGTTATGGCCTTAATGTTTTGATAAGTAGATCTATAAGACAGTGCTTATAAGCAAAACAGTTCAGCTCTGTTGAAAAGTCAACTGGTGAGATGCTTACAGGACAGTCCTTCTAGCAGAGTGTAAAGCTAATGACTTTCCATTGACAACGACCATCCAGTAATACATAATGTGATACATCTGAATATAGTATCTATGCACAGTTTATCAATATTTGTACAGCGAGCCTGCATTTATTTAACAAACCTGTAGTTATTCGATATACTGCATTCATATAGCAAACCCAAACCTGCATCAATAAAACTACATCTTATTGTATCGTATACACTACGGACGTGACTTCAAGAAAGAAGATGATTACGTCCTACACCTGTCCTTATGTCAATCTAGTCAATGTATGTTAATCAAGGACTTAAACTCTGCCAAGTCACTCAGGCAACCCATTTCCATGCTCTAATAGCACTAGGGAAGAAGGAGTATTTGTACAAATTTGTCCTAGCACGTTGAATGAGGAATGTGACTTTATCTTTGTTCTCTCTGAGTATTTTATTAGGTTTTGTTTTTGTATTTGAAGATTATGGTTCAGTATTTTATGTATAAAATTATAGTATGTATTTGTTAAACAAATGTGTCATTGATAACTTTAGAGTATATCTTCTTTCAATACATTTTTTTAAAATTGATTTTATATAGCGCATCGTTCATCATTGTAGCATGCCCAGTGCGCTATGGTCAATCTCTTTTGTGGACCAGTGGAATGGAGAAGGTTTCCATGCTGCCTTTAGGCGCTCAGCAAATACAACTCTGGTTGAGTCAGGACTCGAACTCGAAACCCCGTTTTAGGTGGTCAGGCCAAGGCCAAAATGATTTTCAGCCTCTCAGCCCCACATGCCACTTACAATAGAGTATTCTTGACGCAAGGGTTATAGAAAACACATGAACATATGACAACGCATGAACACCAACTTGGCCCGGTAGTTTAGTTTTCATTCATCTAGTTTGATAGCTAACGTTCCTAGGACTGTGTCGTTTTATATTTGTTTCGTTTCCTTTTTTGTTTCCTGTTCCAGAAGAGCACTTTTTCATTTGTGCTTTCATTACGTCTGGTTCTGGTTACTTACTTTAAATAAACATGTCTCAAAACGTAAATTAATTGGATTCTAGTATTAGTCCAAATAACGATCTCCATTTCTTTCTGTGTAAAAAAAAAACAACACGCTATTCAGGTCAATTCTTGAATATTAATTTTTCTGTTTTATTTATTCATGTAAAGTATCACCCACTGAGACTTTTCTAAGAATCAGCCTCGTTTTGAATTCTTAAATCGTCTGCAGTTTCATATCCACAGACTACAATTTTTATCACAACGATGCTTATTTTAACTGTCTCCCGACATTTATCCAACGCTAATCTATGTATATAACTGATCGTTTTAGATCTAGGTCTAAATTAAAATAAATATAACAATCTAAATAATAATAATAGTCTCATCTGACGAGGAGGGGTCGATTTATTTTCCCTTCGCCAAATCAAGAACCATCACTTAGCTCTTCGTGTAGAGTTAATTATTTTGGGCTGATATCGCTTAGTGTCGAGTCTTCAACTGTGATGTTTGTATGTGTCTAGTAAATAAAAGTGTAAGGGACACAGCTAATCTCGTTTAGAAATCGAGAATTTGTTTTCGACAAAGCTTACATAGACTTCGGGTCTTCTACATTGTAACTAGCATTACCAAACGGCTTCGTCCTTTGATTTGTTGCAAGGCTATATATTGTACACCTTCTTATGACATCCTGCAGATGCTCACACATCGGACGTACCCCCCCCCCTCCACTAATGTTTTTTTACTTTCTGTAAAATGTCCGCATTTCAACACCCCCCTTTCCTGTTTGGTCAGTATATTCTCCTATATGTTACGTTTAATCAAGTGTTAAAACGTATTTCTTCTTATATAATACTTAGGATCGATGTTATCAATTCTGTTTCAACTTTGATGTAGTTTGAATTAGCAATACTAATTTTACATTGTCCAAAAACACTATTTAAAAAAATACAAAAATAAAATTATCGAGCTATTAGAGATTTGAACTACTGACCTTCTGGTGTAGTCTGACACTCTACCTATTGAGCTAAAATCTGTGGAAATTATTTACAAAATCTTAACAAAAAATACAAATTTGTAAAAAATATGGCGGATTTGATTAAAAAGGTTGGGTCCAAATTGCGAATAAAGAATGGTTTCCTTTCATTTTAACCCCCGCGGTTTCGATCGTAAAAGGTGTTTAGTTGTTATATATAATGGCCTCCTTCAGTCGTAGAACGACTATGGTTCATCTCAGAGCACACTTTCTCATGTGGCTGTGGAGCCCTATTTAGGAGAGACACTCCCGTCCACAAACAGCACAGGTTAAGGTGGCTTTTGCTTCGGTGATAAAGGAGCTGGCCATTTTTCGGATTGTACGTTTTTCTGCCTGAGCTGAGACCCATGTACATTCACTGTCCATAGCTTTCTTGGTCACTCTCTCTCTCTCTCTCTCTCTCCATCTGGTGCGGTCTAGAGCTATGTCTTCCCAATGGTCAGTATTGATGTTCACTGATTTGAGGTCCCGTTTTATTACATCTATGTAACGGAGGTTCGGGCGACCAGTTTTTCTTGTGCCAGTCGCGAGTTTTCCATAGAGGATGGCTTTCGGGATGCGCATTGTCGTATTCTTTCGTTCTCGGCAAGTGGGAGAATTAGTGATGTGTTAGTGGGTACACGAATCGGGGCCCTTAGAAATATATTTATATAGAATTGTAATGAAACGTTTCATTTACGAAGTATTGAAAAGTGTTACCCATAAATCATACAAATATTTACTTCAAACGTAAGGAGCCATATATCCTGATACTATGGCAAGCTCATTTATTTGTCTATTCCATTAACGTAGTCATGTATGATAGACATTTAAAAAAAAATCTGGTGAAATAGTGTTCAAGATTGTCCATGTAAACAAGCGAATAGCAGTTCTTGAATGCGGTCACTCTCCGCTAGGTGGAGGCTTAAAAAGTATGCTTACTGCTTAGAAGAAAACATAATCCAGATCCAGAACGCACGTAAGACTCGGTGCTCTCCCTGTATAATGACCATGTCTTCGATTCCGAAGATTAAGGGAATAGTGCAATGTTTTACAAGGCCATGCAAACCCAGTTTCGACCTGCTTAATTTTTCACTTCTGATGCAGACAAAGCCGTTGTACGCCGAGGGTCTGTTTAAGTTTTCTTTTCGTCTTCTGCAGGTCCAGGTATAAACATGGTTGTAATATAAACATGGTTGCTAAGCATAAAGAAAGAGAATTATGATTGAAGCTATGTAGTGCTGCTACTGCTTCTCTTCTTTCAGGAACACAACTCATTAGCCCTCCCCTCCTTCCCACGCCTTTTTTTTTCATTCCATTAATGTACTTGAATGATGCTTTTTTAAACTAATCAAACTAAGGGCTTGGCTCTCTCTCTCTCTCTCTCTCTCTCTCTCTCTCTCTCTCTCTGTCTCTCTCTCTTTCTCTCTCTCTCTTTCTTTCTCTCTCTCTGTCTCTTTCTTTCTCTCTCTCTCTCTGTCTCTCTCTTTCTCTCTCTCTCTCTCTTTCTCTATCTCTCTATGTCTCTCTCTCTTTCTCTCTCTCTTTCTCTCTCTGTCTCTCTCTGTCTCTTTCTCTCTCTCTCTTTCTTTCTCTCTCTCTCTCTCTCTGTCTCTTTCTCTCTCTCTCTCTCTCACTCTCTCGTGGGAATTATTTATTGGGACCTTAAATAGATTAAGATAACTTTTATCTCTGCTTTGTGTGGACACTATTCATCATCTCTCCGGTCCTGGGTCCAGTTTTTATCTTTGGAAACAGTAGCTACTAATAGTCACTCTATCAGTCACTGGGAGCAATGGTTTGCTTTCTTTAATCTCGATTTGCTTGCGGTGTAAATAAAGGAAGCTTTCCTCTTTGTAAGCGCTTTGCCTGTTTGACTTTAACACACGTTGAAGTCGTATTCGTTCAGCACTTGCGAAATTTAAAAAAAATAACAATAATTAACTATCATACGTTCACCAATATTCTATATATAGACTTTCACCGAATCAGGGGAGTGTACCCTTGGACTAAAACATACCTAGTGTCACTTCTGCTTAAGAAAAAAATAAATATCTCACACGATATTATGCTTTTATTAATTGCAGGATTTGAACCCGGGGCCATCGATAAGTCCGAACGACAGTCCATCGCGCACACGGCAGCCATCAATGACCGACATAAATTCCAGAGGCCTGAAGGAATCGTCACTGAACTTCGACATAGATGAAGTTGCGTGTCAATGAGTTAAGCGTCATGAGGGCCACTGACTCCGACTTTATCCTGATTTTCTTTCTGGGTATGATCCTATAGCCTTTGGCCATCTAAGAACATCTGAGGGGCAGCAGTTGTTTAGTTTCGGGGGTTGTCCTGATGAATTTCCAACGAGCTTCATCTGCTCGGGTTAATGGAGAGCCGCCTGATCTGGAAACCTCCGCGAGCTTCATCTCAGACATATAGGACTGGTCTGCTGAACAACATGATAATAAGAAGGCATTAAAAGAACTTTAGTTTAATCACTGATTTTGAGGCACCTCCAGGGGAATATCACTGATATAACTTTTCCCTTTTTTCAAACTTCAGTGTAATATTTATGTTCCAAATGTACACACTAATGGAAATTCAATGAAATAACAAGAAAAATATAATATAAAAAAAGAAACGAAATATACGAAAAAGAACAATGCAATTACTGCCATATCTCTCAAAACTGGAAGATGTATCTCCCCTTTTTCTATCTAAAACAAAATTAATTATTTACCACTAATTAATCAACAAAATTGTTTTTTTTTTTTTTAGTTGAAGTTGACAATAAATAATTGTATAAAGTTTCAACTTGATTCGTGAGTTGGAAGGGGGAGAAATGACGTGTACAAAATTTGTACCAGACACACAGACAGACAGAGTTGATATAAGCTTTGTAAATTGTGAGAAGTGACAGCTGTGAGTAGTTATAATACATAATAGTGCTTATATAGCAGTATAAAAAATTCAGTTTTAAAACATCTATATATTTTGTTTTCTTTAAGAAAATACTCCAAACTTAGTCCAAACCAGGGGTTCTCAACCTGTGAGTCGCGACCCCTTGAGGGGTCGATTGACGTTTTTGTCAGGGGTCGCCTAAGACCATCGAAAATATGGATTGTATTTAGTGTATTCTTCTATTGCTGTGTATGTTATTAGGGGGGAGGGGGTCGCGGCAGAGTGGGGGATAATAAAAAAGGGGTCGCCGAGCTTAAAAGGTTGAGAACCGCTGGTTCAAACTAACGGAAGACTTCTGTAGATGACCCTTTTTTCCCTTTTTTTTTTCCTTGCCCAAATATAAAAGTAGGCGCTTGATTTAGATTCCCGAGTCGTCGTTCTGACTTATCAATTGCGGTCATTTAATTCAGAAACATCAAGAGGATAAACAAAAAAGAATTTTGATATAATATGTTCACAGAAGACAAATCAAAGATACTGTCGCACTGGTGAAGATTGTTTTGTTTCTTTTATGGTCAGCGCCTCGACTTGGTTTACAATTTAGTACTTACACTCTATTTTTAGCTTGACCCGGAAACAAAACTGAAAGGCGCAATGAACGCAATATTTGTGCTGTGTAAACAAAACTAGCGAGATGTTTACTGGAGATGTTCACGATCAACTTAACAATGTCAAGGACACGAAACTTAAGTTCCAAATTGCCAACTTAATAAAAGTTATAAATAGAAGAGATTAAAACTTTTGATTTGGCAGTGCTAAAAATTGTTTACACTTTATCATGGTAATTTAAACAAAAATACAGAACTCTTTCAAAATGTATCCCAATGGTGCCCGAACTACGACCCGCAGGCCATATCCTGCCCGTAACTTATGACCACAGTACTGAATGGAGCTGGCGATGTTCAGTTCTACTGAACTTGACCATATGGTGGTTTGCCGTGATATGATCCTACCTTTCAATGGCATTGTCCTACCTACACAATCTCATCCTAAAAATAATTTCAATATTTGTTGTTTTATGCTTTACTAAGACGTTTCAGTTGACACCATAGAACATAAAGTGGGCACAGTGGCTGAGTGGTTAAGCCCTTGGCTTCCTAACCTGGGATACTTGGTTCGAATCTCTGTGAAATCTGGGATTTTTTAATTTCGGGATTTTTAGTGCGTTTCTGAGTCCCCCCAGCTCTAATGGGTACCTGAATTTAGCTGGGGAAAAGTAAAGGCGGTTGATCATGTTGCTGACCACATGATACCCCATTAACCGTTGGCCAAAGAAACAGATGACCTTAACATCATCTACCTTATATATAACTATTTCTGAAAGGGAACTGTAATAAATAAATAAATGTAATAATCGGGAAAAAAACACTTTAAGGTTATCTGTTATGTAAGAGAAAGAACCATACAGATACTACCATATCTCTCAATACTGCAAGATTTATCTTTCTTTTTTCTATATAATCAAAATTAATTAATTTTCTTTAATTGATTAACTAATTGTTTAATGTTTTGATTGATTCATGTGTTGTCATCGACTGTGCAAAGTTTCAACTTGATCCGAGAATGGGAAGTGGGAGAAATAACGTGTACATGATAGTACCAGACAGAGTGACTTGATATAATCTTTGTAAAAGAAATATTGAATTTCAAGTGTAAGAACATCCACTTTTTCCTGCAGTGTCGATTATCTTTTCCTATTTCCAGAAGCATCACTCTGCTTTCAAATAACAAAGCAACTGCGCTAGAATGCTTGATACCCACTATGCTCTATATACATATCATTTTTAATACATTGAAATGATATTGATATTAGCCGATTTTGTTTACAGTATCATCTATTCTCTCCATTTCAGCGAGATCACGTTTCAACATAATATTTTATCTTTGATTTTTGTGCTTCCTAGGTTCGCTGCTGGTGTTCTGAGTATTTCATTGATTTGAAGCATATTCTAAATATTTAAAACTTATTTTCCTCCACTTTTTTTCTAAAAAAAAAAGGGGGGGTGAATTTGAGAACATTTTCTGTATTTCGGATTTTTTTGTCTTCTGTAGATTTTGGCTTCAGTTCTCTTCACTTCACCTTTAATTGTCCAGATTTGGCACTAGCAACTTTAAAAAATAAATAAATTCGTAATTACGACTTTATGAAGTCTATTAACCAAAATAATCGTAGAAACTCTTCGTGAAACAATTTAGTTATTCTGCCTTCAACTCCACTCGAGCTTACAATAATACTTTTAGTTTAGTATGAATACAATGCAGGCTACATGTTTAGCTAAAGTGTCGACTCTAAATTAATGGCGTTATGAATAGTAGGCCTACATTAAAATGGGCACGAGTGTACGGAAACCCGAGTGCATCATATCTTGTCTTTCTTGAGCTCTATCTTCACTTTGTAAGTAAGAGATCCGTTTAGAACCGTGTTCAGAGAAATGGGAGACCATCCTTATCTTGAACACTGTGCAGAGCGCGGCATTTATTGGTTTTTGAAACACGTGGAAGTTATCCAGGCTACGTGGAATTTCTGAAAAAAAAAAAAACAACTTTTCCCAGTTATATGGCAAAGTGTCAAGAAATAATTCACAAGTTTTGGTCAAAGTGCCAAAATAATTATACAGTTTAGTTTTAATATAGCTCGTCCTATGCAACTTGCTCTGTTGCCACGACAGTTCGGGGTTTGAATCTCGATCGCCAACACTCCGGGTTTCTCTAAAATTTGAGGAGAAACTAAGATACCGATATTTATTGAAGACTCTCCTGACATTATTTGTGTGTTTCTGGCTTTTGAATTAGGAAACTAGGAAGCGGCTATAGCATCTAGTTGGATTATTACCTACAAGACAGGATTTAAAGGTGATAAAGCCCTAAGCTTTTTGAGTTATGGGGGCCCCTTAAAACAAAAACATACTGCAAATTTTTCTTTGTACTTTCTTAAACATGATTAAAAATATACCTGGAACTATTTTTGTGAAGCCCCCAAACAAGTGGGGGGGGGGGCACTGTCGTGCGCATATAGAGTTGCTTCTTCTGTGATGTTTCTCTTTTGTGCACCATAATGGTTTGTGCGCTCTAGTTCGTAAAGACGCGCTTTGTCGATGTCATTTGTTTCTTTGCCTCTGTTGTGGTTGTGCTGATGGCGGATCTTTTGTTGGAGTTTTCTCTGGTGTTTTCTTCTCCAGTTTTGGGCAAGTTAGTTTATTTTACTGTCTTCTTCATGCTGTAGACCTAAAGTCGTTTCTATTATAATATTGTGAATGGCGGTCTCAAGGAATGCGTATTTCTCTTGTTTAGGGACGCAGGCTTGGGACTCTGTTATAGTCAGCCTGATTTGTTTTGATGTGGTCTGTGCATCCATGGCATTATGAATGATTGTGTGTGGGGTTTCGCGAGGCCTTGATCAAACTGTGGCACCGAGCTTAGGGTGTGCCATATCTCATTTGAATAATATGTATCACTTGTATTTGCCCTTGTAAATGCTATAAATAGTTATTCATCATTTATGCCACATTTTATCATCACTCTATTAAACATTTGCTTTGTTATATGCAATCTCGTTATTGACTAGTAGACGTTACTATTGATATTTAATCGTTTCCTTGGTAACTAGTCCACAAGTGGATTGCTAGACTGTTAGAGGTGTCTAAGCAGACGAGCCATGACAAAAGTACAACCCCGGCAGGAAGTTAAATAACCAGCATTCAGGTGGGGGAACCCGGCATACCCTAGAACTGTAAAACCCACCTTGACAAGGGTCTAAGCTATAGTTTATGTTGCCCATTAGTATATCCAGCACTGAGGAAACCTAACTAAACTGAATACTTCGTTTGTTGTTTTTTTTGGACTCGGTTGATGTTTTTAATTTTACGGTGTCCTTAAGATATGGCGACTATAAAATGTATGACTCCAAATAAATCTGGATTACACCTAGTCAATACTTCACCATCGGTTGAATGAATGGGCACTTTTTTTTTCAATTTATAGTTCCATTATGGCCGTGCCCATTTTAAATTTTCCTCTATGCCTCAACCCCCCCCCCCCCCTTTAGCCCTATAGTCCAAAAAAAGATGTGTGTATGTGTATTTCGCTTTTTTTTTTTTTTTTTTTAAAGCTTGATGGAATGTGTCCTGACAACATTGTTAAACACACACTTACAGAAACTTAAAACAAAAGAAATACAATTTTTAAAATCCCCGAAACAATTCTTAAGTGTTCCTTTTTTTGCCTCCCCTCCCCTTTCTTTCCCCATTTTTTACTGTATAATTTCTCCTCTGTTAACAGGTCCTATTTAACTGGATTTAACCTGTACTCAGTAAAACGTGCATTAAACATTTTACCGTAAAACTGTTTTACATTTGACGACACTAGTTGTTGTCATTCAGTGGTTTAGGTAAAATGTCTAGCATGGGAAACTAGACTCTATCCTGTGCCCTCTATTTATTCTCTCTCTCTGTTGTATCCTCCTTTAATTCATTTCCTCAGTCTCGTTCGCCCCTCCCTCTCCTTATTGTCTCGTCTTATAAGTGCAGCCATACATTTCTGGTACGGTACGCTATTTGAACTGTTTTCCACGCTCATGTGCAGCTCAACACAGTGCACATATACCACCCCCTTACCCTCCTCTCAAATGACAATAGACTAACAACAGGACCTAGATCTAGTTCTTAATTGTTTGCTAAAGTATCTCAAATTCGTTGGTTCTCTCCGCATTAAAGTTTGAAATTGAAGTCATAGAATATTGCGTCTCCCGCGACACTGCAGTTTCTTTTCCCGACGCGATGTTGACCTCTGACAGGTTATAGGTTATTTCCCATAGTCCTTTTCGATTGTGATTTTTTTTTTCTTTATTAAGGAAGGCCGAAAGGTGAAATGTTATGTTAGCTAGAAACTAGTTTCGTTTGCGTGTTGTTAAACAGTTGGTAAAATGTATCCATTCACACGAAATAAAGACAGCTATGCCAAGTAACAAAATTTTAAGCCCCGAAACATGCCTTAGCAATGTTCCAGACGACATTAAGACTTCCGGTGCATGATTCTGCAAACACGGCCCCGCCAACTGTATAAATATTAGATCAATATCTTGATCTGATAGCAATGAGATCAATATAGATCTAGATCTATATACATAGAGATCTACTAGATCTATATAGATATAGATCTACTAGATCTATATTAGTATATAGATAGATCTACTAGATCTATATTAGTATATAGATAGATCTAATTTGGGATTGACTTGTCAACGAAGGATTTCTTTAAAGTATTAAATATACTGGCATTAATGTAACGTGTCTTTGTCAAACTAACTGAGCCTATACTAGTTTGAAAACGATATCAGCATTTTAAATATATCTAGACCTATACGAGAAGGCGCGGTGGGTGAGTGGTAAAGCGCTTGACTTCCGAACCGGGGTTCGAATCCTGGTATTTTTTATTTCTGGATCTTCTGGCGCCTCTGAGTCCACCCAGCTCTAATGGGTACCTGACATTAGTTAGGGAAAAGTAAATGCTATTGGTCGTTGTGCTGGCCTCATGACACCCTCGTAAACCGTAAGCCACAGAAACAGATGGCCTTTACATCATCTGCCCCATAGACCACAAGGTCTGAAAGGGGAACTTTACTGCACTTCTAATCTACTCCTAGATTTTAGATTTATGCCAATTCAGTATGGATTATCTATATCTCGAGAAAAAAAAACATAATTTTGTTATTTCTTGTATGGTAGACAGACTAGCATTTTGTGACATCTTTTTTTCCTCTGTCCCACTTTTATAAATATGTTAACACCCAAGGCATGTGCCTGATGTTAAAAAGGTTTACCGTATTAGCAAGCCATCAGTGTATGCATGCAATGTGTGACCCTTTGTATTGAACAGTGTGTTGCTGTTATCTGGTGTGTAGAATTGTGTGTGTGCATGCTGAGTGTCGATCTGTTGAAGCAACACGTGTCTACGTGGCCCGGCGAGGGAGGGCGGTGGGGGGTTGGGTCCCTGCATCGCGGGCTACATCTGATGATGTGACGGCATGGAGAAAAAAAAAGAGGGGGGGGGAGAGACTGAAAGAGCGGGAGAGCTGAAAGAGCCAGCGAGTCTGATCATGTCGGTGATGGCGAAGTTTTGTCATTGAAGCCAGGGGCGCGACACTTGATCGTCCGTGCTGACGACACACACGCTGGCTGCCCCATTTTTTTTTTTTGGTTCTAACGGGACTGCAGGCCACATAGCATAGCTCTCTCTCTCTCTCTCTCTCTTCTCTGGAGTACCGGTAGTGGCCTATTTGTGTGTGATCTGTAGGCTGCACACAATTCATTGACACGTGTGTGTATCAAGAATCGTGCGACATCAGGCCATTCTCTAATTCTTAATGATGGATTAGTGAGGGGGGAAATGTCGACAAATCATTAAAACAAGACAACAGTCTAACCCAGTAACTGCTCAAAAGACTTTGAAATGTTTTGTTTCATCATAAATTACACTAAATACCAGTCATCGACATAACAGCTCTAGCGACTTTAATTAATGCAGATTACTGTTTACGGTTGTTCCGGTAAGTAATCTAGACTAGATCTACTCTATTCATTATTCTATAGATCTATATATTATCTAGAATTGAACTAGAGTCTAGATAGAGATTTAGAATTGGCTGATTCTATCGATCTCTTGATTATTCTAGATTAAACCTAGGTCACTAATCGTGACTATTAGATCTAGAATCTAGATCTACAATTCTACATTATTTATAGAATATACTAGATCTAGATTCTAGTAATTGTAACTGTATTTGATAGTAACATAAACATTCATTAATCATTTTCTTTAGATTAGTAGAGACAGCTCTAGATCTAGATTATTATATCATACTAATCTGACTAATCATAGTTTTTACCATCTTGTCACACATTTTTGTAGATCTAGCTGCACATCTAGATAAATATAGAGTGTCTAGATCTAAAATTCCCATCTCGACCTCACCTTTTTCATTCACCATACTGACCATAGACATAGTCTACATACAATCGTGTTTCTATAAGCATCAAAAATCAATAATGGCTGGCACTTTAGGAGCTTCTAGATGTAGAATAGATATGGATCTAAAGTCTTGATAGAGTCCAGTGCTGACGCAATCAGTGGTTCATCCATTGCTTTGTTACTTTGTTTTAAAGCATGCTATTCGTAAAGTTGACCAGCCTGTACACATTTTGCTTATTATGAGTTTCAGTTCTATATCTAGACTCAGTAATGTTTTTTCGTGGAGGGGCCCCCCCCCCCCCTGGATCCAGCAAATGTAGACCTATATATATATATACATATCTTCAAGTAATATCGTTCTGACTGCTGGAAAATCTATCTGCCCACCGCTCCAGTTTGTGCACGGATTTGGGAAATGTGGGCGTGGTTTATGCTCCCCCCACTCGGCCGCGTGACCTTGTTTAATGCACATACAAGGAGAGGCCCTTTTTTTTTTCCCCACTATTAGTGCATTACACAAAACAAACCAATAGCAATCGACATTGAAGTTCACACCAATGCCACTCAAACATTATATGTTTATATCAGATAGTTTAATTGTATTTAATGATTTGATAGACTTTAGAGAAACAGAATTGCAAAGGTGTATTGTAGCGTCTGTCACAGTGACTGTCTTGTAGCTTCTGTGTCTGTATTTGATGGTAAAATGTTCTTATCGTATTTTAATTTTAAAATCTTTGTTGCCTTACCTATGAATGTTTTAATCGAATGGCAATATAAGACGTAATGACAATAAGCATAAATATTCAATTGCTAGAAAATGAATTCGAAAGCTAGTGCCCAAATGCAGCGCAGACTACGCCACTGTCCATTTCATCAGACATGACCCACCCCCCAGCTCCTTTATGCAACCCCTTTATTTGTTTTAGACGCCAACACAGTGGCGGCATCTACATCAGTTTTATCTTTAGCACAGAAGTCGGTTTACTTAAAATTACTCAATAGCTAATGTTGCCCATGTTCAGACCCTTAGTCTCTGGGGCACTACAGGTGATCAGTTTGATAGTCTCTCTTCCTCCCGTGCACCTCCCATGACTTAGCTCCCTTTCATTTACAGCCCCGCCCATTCCCTGATGTCTGGCCCTCCTTTCGTGAGTCTGCCTCTCCTTGGGTCCCCTCAACTCAAGAAAACAATAAGAAACTGGAACAAACACAAAATAGAGCAGTGAGATTCATAACAAACGAATATTCACATTTGACTAGAGTAACACCATTAGTAAAATCACTAAATTTAGAAAGCCTCCAGGGCAGAAGACTCAAAAGTAAAGTAGCAATTATACATAAAACACTGAACCATAATCTTCAAATACAAAAACAAAACTTAATAAAATACTCTGAAAGACACAAAAATAAAGGCACATTCCTCGTCCCCTATGCTAGGACAAATTTGTACAAATACTCCTTCTTCCCTAGCGCTATTAGAGCATGGAATGGGTTGCCTGAGCTAGCCAGAAAAACCAGTGACTTGGCAGAATTTAAAGTCATTGGTTAATATGCATGACTAAATGCATGACGCGTAGGACGTAATCATCTTCTTCTTTGAAGTAACGTCTGTATTATATAAGATAAGATAAGATAATTTCCCCTGATATTATCTGCTTAATCGTCTTAACATGGTTCTTGTGATTCGGCCGTATAGTCTTAGCTGAGTTTACAATAGTCATTTATATATCATCATGGGGCCCAATCGCCACTGATGTGTTATATATATATAATCTGTAATCTAGATAGGGTCTCAAGACCTATGGGATGGTGAAAGTAGGTAGTAGGTTAGCTGAACTGCTGTTGTATCTCTATATACTCACAAAAGATTGGTGCATTTAGGCGTATACTACTTGATGCTGTATACAATAGCATCGGCGCGTCACAATGTGGCTGGTTAACAATACAATTGGTAATAGCTACACTATGCAATAATGTCCAGTGCTCGCAAACAAAATAAGTGCAGTTCCCATATAGAAACTGGAAATGTATTGCTTAACGTAATGCCCTTTGACCCGAGATTTTCTCTGCGGCCAACTTTTTGGCCACCAGCATGTATACTGTTATGTTGAGCCAGACGGTGTAATTGAACATATTGTCTACCTATGATGACCTTGACCGAATCCCCGTTGCGCCCCCCCCCCCCCAAATTATTCCTTAACCTCCAAGTCTGTTAATGGTGCTCTTGATCCGTGCCGGAACATATTTGTATTTGCAAATTAAATGCTGTTGTCATTGGTTTGAGAAGCAGCCGACAAGGGCATGTACTCCATCCCAAGATACGATTTCCAAACAAGTTTCAGTCGTTGGCGTAGTCTGGCTGTTTAACGAAGGGAGGTTGCATTGTACATCATTTACCGCCAACTTTGTAATCGCCTTCCTCGTCCACAGAGTTCAAAGATCTGAGACATACATTCCGACAAAAAGTTCAACTTTCGCTAACAATGTTTTTTTTTATTATTCCCACTTGGTAGTTTCGCTGTTAAAATACGAAATGGTTCTGTAATCAACTCTGATTGGTTAATGAGCCCGGGGGTTGCCCTGTTGTGATTGGCTGAGATAGTTTGAGAAAAGTCGACTTTTGAGTTAATGCGGTGTAGATAATTGTGACTTATGGGAAAGAACGCAGTGAAATAGATTTTGCATCAGCCGTTTTAGTTCGACGTCAGATGTCAATCGTAAGTTGGAACATTGTTTATCATAGCGAAGTGGATTTAACGGTGTTGAGTCTTGCATTATTTCAATGCTTAGCGTTCACCGCGCACTACCCGGTTCTATTGAATATCTGACGTTAGTAGCTTTTATTTTTTGTTTTTCTGAGGAGGGTCGCGGAGCAGAACACCTGGGTTAATACAGTGTCTTCTCGATATTTAAGGGGGATAGTATTCCTACCCCGCCCGCCAAACCCGAATTTCCCTGAATTAATAAAATGCTTGTGTATAAAATATACCCTAAAAATGCTTCCCTAAGAAATTGTATAGACAGTATACCCATAAATATATTAATATAATGTCTGATAGTTTCAAAACTGTATAGTATATATAAATACAAAAGTACACTTTTAATGCTAAATTAATCGTGAAGTGATGTACTGTATATAAACTAACCTTTAGATAATGTATTGCTGCTTATCATCTGTCTTTTCTCATTTATTTTATATAAACGAAAAATATACATTGTAATTTTAATGTTTTACCAGCTAGGGTGAATGTGGGCATTTTTTTTTATTGGCTAAATTTGGCGAAAAGAATGCACAAAATTGTCAGAAAAAAGAGCGAATTCCTCGAGTATTGCGATGCTGCGTGCAGTTTGACATCATCTGCACTATCCTCGTTTTGGTCTCCAATGGAAATAAATAAATGTGCTGTAGTCCCTTCTTTGTGCTCTGTTTAAAGATAACACACTGAAGCTTGTCTGTGCTTCCAAAGCATTGTCTCTGCCCCTGCGTTTTGTTTTTTTTTAGTTACACATCCCTGCCTCGGCTGACTTCCTCCCCTCCCCCGGTGTCCCTTCGTTTCTTCAATGTCTCTTTGCTAAAGCCCTAAATAGTTGGTCTTGTGTTTTTTTGTTTTTTTTTAGTATTTGGGGCTACTAGCATGGCCCAGGATTGTCTCCTGGCGTCATCGTCACGGATGTCCCCCCCCCTCCCCCGGTATTTATGGTCTTGTGCTCTCCCCCCTTGATGTGTAGCAATGATCTCCGGTTTTGTGTTACAAGGTCCTCCTGGTTGTGTTGAATAGACCTGTTTATGTGCGCTGTTGTATGATAATGACCTGTTTATGTGCGCTGTTGTATGATAATGACCTGTTTATGTGCGCTGCTGTGTGTTAAATGAGCGCTTGGATTGTTTCAAAGGTCTCTATGACCTCCTTATAGATGTATTGAGCTCTCCTTGTGTTTCTATGGTATTATCCTTAAAAAAAAAATGACGTCCTAAGCATCTGGGTAATGTTATAACTTTCTGAGTATTGTTTCCATATTTTTGCAACGCTGCTATCAACTCACTCCGTCTGTCTGGTACTATCTTGTACACGTTATTTCTCCAACTTTCCATTATGGGATCATTTTGAAACTTTTCTCAATTATTCATTGTCGCTATTCATAACACGAATCCATTGAAAAAATAATTAATTTATTAGTATTTTTTTATATAGAATGAAAGGAAATAAATCTTACTGTACTGAGATAAATGACTGTGTATTTGCAGTTATATCCCTCATATAAGCCTTTAAAAATATTTTTCATATTTAGCTTTTTTTTTTATTATTCTTTTAGGCCAATCATAAAGTAAGAGAGATTGAAGAATATTTTCGCACAACAAAAAAAAAAATTAGCTCCTGAATGATCTTATCCCTACCTGGGGTGTGCCATGTGTGGTACTTGAACATTGCCTTTTAAGAACACATCGTGATTATTATACTAGGCAACTGCCCTGGGGGGATGTGGATCATAAGGATACTATGTATATTAGACTTCCCTTCTAATAAAAAAAAAAGTGATGCGTTTGATTACAGTAACTATTATTAACGAGTGGACATCTAAACAATGATGTGTGAAATGGGATAAATTGAGGGGTGGGGAAATTGAGTTAACTTTATTAAGAAAAAAAAAATTCATTTAACTTCTTAAGATTCAACAGAAGATAATTGATAATAATGTTGTTGCTTTTTTTTTTTCCTTAAAAGAGATTGAATGTAATTGAAATTAGGATTTTGTTGTTTTTTTTTTTAAGTATAGATTTGAGCACTACACAACAACACTTCAACAGATGGCCATTACATCATCTGCAAGATCGCAAGTTCTGAAAGGAAAACTTTACTTTAAAAAAAAAAATCTTACAGACCTGGTTGTAACTAACTCTCCATGTTCAAAACAGTGAATGAAACTTTTACCGATTCGCAAATCTTTTTTTGCCCCCACGTTTGAAAGAAAAGTGTCCACCGCACATAGTACCACAAATCCAGACATCTGCTCGTGTCTGACAACAGAAGGTCAACCAGTGGAGATGTCCACACTGCCATTTGTTGTTTGCTTACACCTTGATGACGTACAATAGATAAAAAAAAAATAGAAGATACAATGTTTTTGGTGATATGATAAAACATTGAAGGAATGATATAAGATACGTTTTTGGTGATATGATAAAACATTTTGGAAAAGAACAGGAAGAGGAGGACGGGGCAGTCCGAATATGGGAAGTGGGAGAAATAACATGCACATGATACGTACCACACAGTTGTAGTTGATATAAGCTTTGTAAAAATTGCTTTGTGCTAAGAAGCTTGTGGTTCCGGGTCAGGGTGGAGGACCATGGTCGTCCATCACCTTCAGACTTGCTTTTCATTTGTTCCTTCTCTTCAGTTTTTGTGTTTTAGTGGCCATGTGCTTTTATTGGGACATTGGTCTCTCAGTGGTGAAAACCTGTTTTTTTTTGTTTTTTTTCAATTCCAGTCAATTGTGATTATTATTGCTTCGATCGAGATTAATTCAATGAAACAATTCATGTCATCTCTTTTGTGTGTCAATTGAAGCAGGTCTGCAGCCGCCGCTCTTACTGACACCGGGTATCTAAACATATATATATAAATATGGTCCCAAAGACGTCTGTGTGACTTTATCATCTCTTTGATTACTAGGACTTTTTAAAAATAGTGTATTATTTTGATATTCATAACGCCTTTCTAACCTTAATTCACACCAGCCAAGGGTCAGATCTAGATATTTTTGTTAGTTTACTTTACGGGTACTCCTTTGGCAGGAGAAGAGTAGCAGTGGCGACGTGTTGCAGGTTTAACTGGCCACTTGGCTGGCCCGAGACGGTATTTCATCTTACCTGGACAGTATTTTCGAATTGCATTCTGTTGATGTATAATGGTTATTTGAAATTAGTCTTGGCTTTATGTTTCCTTGAAATATCAAAGACGTATCAAGTATTCTTGTTTCTATCTGAAACAGTTCGTAAAATAAAAACAACTGTAAATTGCCTGCGCCTGTAATTATGTCGTGTGGACTGAAACATCCTTATTATAAACGTGTGCTGTAGCGTGCTGCCGTTGTACACAGGCGGTCTAAGTCACTAATTAACATGTACGACTAGATTAACACATGGATACTTTAGTGTCTTCTGCTTAGAAGGAAGGTAGGCAGTATATTAGAAAACTTAACTTGGTGCCTAGCGGCAGTTTTATGGTTTCAGAGACTCGATGAGACAAGACACTAATAAAGATTTGTTTTAATGAATTAAGCCTGGCTGAAGTTGCTTATTTTCTTGTGGTGGCCACTAGGTAGAACAACCTGCATGTGTGTAATAATTGTCGCGTTTAGATAGTTACCTTCAGCTGTGTAATTATTGGTGTTCAAGGGATGGTAGCCATTAGCTGTGTGGTTGTTGGTGTGTGATTTGCTAACAGGCACCTGTGTGATGTGTATACATCAAATACATCCATAGATTTTGAAACTGTAGTAATTGTGTATCACCGCGCAGAGCCAGGAGGTATTCTTGCGGACTTTGAAACCCTAAAAATTGACCCTCCTGACGTTTTTGCTACACTGATATTTAAAACTAATGAAGATATATGTATTTTCACTATTAAGCTTTAAAGTCACTGTGTGTACTCTAAACACGATTGTATGTATCTAAAATTGTATGGTATTACTTCCAACTGAAAGCTTGGTCTATTCTTCATCAACATAAACCAAATGTGCGTCTATTACTTTAAACGTCTGTATGTGAACAAGTGAAATAATTATTATATTTGGAGTTAGTGTTTTTTCTTCTCTTGGGCGGCTCCTGTCGGCCAGTGTGTTTCAGTAATGCATAGAAGATATAAGATTAGCACACAAAAAATGCCTATAAAAATCTTGTTTCGAAAAAGAAACATGTTCATGCGCGTGCATACAAACATGGAAACGTAGTTTTGATGAGTGCGCGCTATTATTAAGTATCTTTCGCATCAACCATATATAAAATTTTGTAACATTTCATTGGATAAATAGCCCCCAGACTTTCACACAGAAGACCTATCAATGTCATCATTTGTATTTTTATTACTCCAAAATATTTTAAAAAAAAACAGAAAAACTATTACAAAAACTATTTTATCTTGTTTTAAACAACTGTGAATGTGTATGAAAGATATATCATAATCCAAAAGTAGCCGTCGCGCCAAGTTTAGAGCGACATAGGGAGGAAGTCGGAGTTTCCACACAAAAAGATCTCTTTGGTAGTTGAGTTCTAAACGTGACAGATTGGTGGACAGACGACACAAAAACGATATTGTCATACTGAACAATGTAATAATTGATCAGCGACGGACTCAAATAATTGGGTAAATAATACTTAATTTCCGGTGGGCATAAAAGGAACAAACAAGCAACTGAGGTTGTTGTTTTTTTTTCTGATGGTAGTCTATAGCTTCCTATTTGAAGTTCTTCTATTAACAGTCCAACTAATTTCTTCATCAAAACGATGCACACATTGTTTTTGTGTGTTTATTTAAAATCAGAACTGAATGTCAGTATGAATAACATTTTGAGTCGAATGCAGTCATTCCCACTTGAAATGTAATGAAACTTTAAAAAAAAATTCTTTCACCTTTTCAGATCAATGTGTAAAAATTGTCAGTAATTAAATCAGTTTTTTAGAGAATTAGGAATAAATTGGCGGTATCTTGTCCCGTGGTGCCCATACACCTATTTCGGTTCATTTATTTCACGACTGTGTTTTTATTGCAGTGTTTAAACACGTTCAAAAGGAATTTTAAAAAAAAATGCCTCTGTATGCTGTTTTTAATTCAAAATATTTCTAAAAAAATAGAGATTTTCTTATTATCATTACGTAGCTCAAGAAAGAAAACAAATGCTAAAGTATTGCGTGATGGATAGTACGAGCTAGCACCGCACTAGAGTGGGGTTTTTTTTAAATTTTTTTCTGAATTGTGTCCGTGTCCTGACGAAGTGACAGGGCTGCATTCCCGCGACAACCCCCCCCCCCCCCCCCCCCCAAATGTCCAGTCTGTCTTCGTCAGTGCCAGGGGTGCACACACACCAGCATAGCACACAGCCCTGCGTTTTTCTCGTCAATGAAGCTGGACTGCTGGGAGGGGTGCAGATTTGGAAATGGTGACGAAAAGGGGGAGGGGGGAGGAGGAATGCGTGTGCTCCTCTGTGTGTGTGTGTGTGACATTAGTCGTGTCACCCAGCTCGAGCCACGCCATCTTTAGCAAACAACCAAAATGTCGGCACTTTGAAAATGGGGCGGTGGCTCAAGAAAAAAAGAAGGGGGGGGGGAAGATTTTTTTTCCCTCACGAAATATTTGGGGCGCTAGAAGGACCCGGAGCTGTGTCAGTCAGCCATCTAGTCGTCCCTTGTGTCGTCTGCTGTTAGTTCAGAACCTTCTTTGGTTCGACCTTCGTTTTTTTTTTTTGTCTTCAAGTTGATACTCCTCAGGTAAAATGTAGGTCTAGAGTGTGACACTTCATTTCATTTGGAAGGAAACGAATAGTTTAACCGGGTGTTCAATAGATCCGAATAATTACTGAAGCTCTAAACGCTTGTAAATTGTGCATAAACGCATCGCGAAGTGATAGTAAATTGTCTGGCTTTTATGCGGATAGTGCTGGATTTTCCTAGAGGCGTCATAAGCTACAGCTTGGGTTTGGGATTGGGGGGGGGGGGGGGATATTGTTTTGATTTATTTTGATTATAAGGAGCCCCATTTCAAGTAGCTTAAGGCCTTATAAATTATAAATCCGACCCTGCTTTTAGACAAAGTGACAAATAGGCACCAGTGCTGTGTGTTCCGACTTTTCAAAGATCGTGAGATTTCTCGGTACAAAAAAGTCAAGTGTGGTACTGATGTGTTTGAGGCTTATTATTATTATTATCATTATTATTATACGCCTACATTCAGTAATGCCTGTTGTAATATGCTGCTGGTGTATGCTATTTACCTGAGTGATTACTTGATGTTTAAATATACTCGTACGAGCCAATCCCGGTGCAGTTGATGGTTAGACTACAAGCAGACGACAAAGTCAAGCACTGAGTAAGAAAAGAGTGACACATGTATATAATGTTCATCCATTTAGTCCACGACGGTCCATAAGTCCAAGTTTCACAAAGTTAACGCTATGAAGGCTCAAAACTGTCTTTGCATGCTGTCACAATACCTCTATTCAGGTCGCATATTCATAAAACTGGATCCCAATGGAACCTTATGGGTGGACACGGATTCAAAAACGGCTCTAACGATTTCCCTAGAAATTCGACAGTTGATGGATATCGTTGGGGGAAAGAATTACTAGCTTGTTGGTCACACCGGGAAAAACCGTTATAATTTTTCAAATTAAAAAAAATAAAAGAATTTAAATTTCGTTAGAGGACTAACAAAATTCTTGGCACGCCAAATTCTTTACCTTGAGCTGATGACGTCTTCTGGTTTTCCCCATGTAGGCCCTACGTCATAAAATTGTTGAATACATTTTTCAAGAACATTTTGCGTACCGTCTTCTAAGTGGAAGAATGAATGGGGGGCGGGGTAAAAAGGTACATTAAAACAAAACAACGAATCGTATTTTGTTTAAATCTGTTGTTTCTTATCTAGACCCTACTCAACAAGCACGTTATTTGTTGATGTTACGTCAGTTCTCGATGTTGCGTCATTGAGGGTGCGTTCACAGGCCGTACGTTTTGGTGCGCTAAGCTACTTGTGATACTTGACTGAAACGTCAGGCCCTTTAGTTTCTTTGTATCTTGTTTATCGGATGCCAGAGCGCAGATACTATGCAGATGATATTAGAATTTGTTCAGAAAACAAGTCTTGCTTGTTGTATCCAAAGTGAACATTTTGTGTGTGTGTGTGTGTATTTGTTTTCGATCTTTGAACTGTTTTCCTCCGCTAGATTAAAGATAACGCCATTTTCGTTATCTCCCCACGTGAGCCCAACAAGAGCTAGTAGGCCAACTCTGCGCCATTATAGGACAATCTCCACTCACACAGACACACACGGCCATATTGTAGTTCCTTAACCATGAAAGGAAGTTAATCAAGCTTAGTAGGAAAAGGAGGGGGTGGGGGAGGAATTTTGATTTAGGATGGTTACACTTCCTGCAGACTGCTATAACAAGACAGATTAAAGAAATCTTAAAGATTAATGAAATCTTGAGTTTCCTGGGGAGTGTCTGTGTCATTTTTTCTGAGTTTTTTTTTTATTGTGATAGTGGACATAGGTGCTGGTTTGTATTTACATTATTATACTTGACATTGTTTGTGTGTATTTATCATTACTTTCTATGTAGGATGTCGTCTTGTTCAGGTGTTATCAATTATTCTGTGTCTAGATGCCATCTTGTTCAGGTGTCATCAATTATTCTGTGTCTAGATGCTGTCTTGTTCAGGTGTTATCAATTATTCTGTGTCTAGATGTCGTCTTGTTCAGGTGTTATCAATTATTCTGTGTCTAGATGCCATCTTGTTCAGGTGTTATCAATTATTCTGTGTCTAGATGTCGTCTTGTTCAGGTGTTATCAATTATTCTGTGTCTAGATGTCATCTTGTTCAGGTATTATTGTACCATAATATCACATTGAATGAACTGTACAGTCATTTCAAAAACATAGAAAGTTGCCTGGTGACATCTTGGCTTATGGATTAATTATTTAAATCTATCTCACCAATTACTTGTTCATTATATGAGCTAAAGTTAAGTCATAACTCACGGTGCAGCTAGCAGGTCATTATTTACATTTAGATTTGCTGTATTTTGAGATTTGTTTAACAGCTGTACAAATCAAATAGAAACATATTTATGGGGTTGTATGTATAGTTTTTATTTTTGTGCAAAAATCTTTGCATGTGTTCATTGACCTTAGCTTAATTATTTTAGTGTGTTCATTTCAAACCTCTCATCAGTGAATGCCCAATCTTCAGTCTGTGGTCAGTCAGGCCTGTAACATTTTCTAACATCAAACAGTGCACAAGATATGCTTGATTCTTTTGTTTAAAGTTTTTGTGTTGTGGTGCGGTCGGTTTGGAAATGAGTCTGTCTCCTAGACTGTAAGAGGTTGTGCACATCTGATCTTAATATTCATGCATTCATGAATGAGCAGTTTTTAATCTTACATTGTTTATGTTTCAGCTATCCTCCTCCTCCTTTTTTTTTCAATTAGGAATGGTAACACTTTTAGTTTCCTTTCTTGAATGTGGATAGCTTCATACATTTTGGATATGTTGACTAGCTGTTAATGGATGTCTTTTTTTGAGTGGACAAAAAGCATAATGTGCTAAAATGGTCCCAATATAATAGTAATCTCACTATCTGGAAACTGGCTTTTTGGTTGTTACAGGATTCCTTGTTATGACTGCATATTTTGGACCTGCAGTGCACCTCGAATCACATGGGGTTTGTAAAGTTAAATTGGATCTGTCAGGCAATGTTTTTTAGGGAATACACTAAATTACTTTTTTTTTTTTTTTACTCTGAGCTACTATTGTTTCATTACATACAAGTCTAGTGGTATTTATTCCTAATCATATGTCCTGTGTCTGTTACACCAAACACCAACATCACTGGAGGAATAGCAAGAGGTATTAGCATAACAGTGATAAGGTCAGGGTACATCTTGAACACAAGGTTAAGGTCACTGGAAGGAGACTCAAGCTGGTAGCAAATTAATTCACTGTAGTTATTTCTGTTTAAGGAGTGTTAAGAAGTCACAATGCATTTATTCAAAGTTTAAAAGCCTAATCACCAACTTCTTAATTCTTCACAAATGCTGAGGGTACTTCCTTACTAGACACTTACCACACTCTCTACATTACAAGTCCTGGGACCCTTAGTTCAGAATGCAGGCACTTACCACTCAGCCACGGCACCTCCAGATAGTGAAATAATACATCAATAATTTCAAATGTTTCTATTCATAACACATTCATTCTGACAATTTTATGGGATAGTGGGGGCCTAAACTTTAGTTCCTGTAGCCTATATTTAAATCCTGCAGTGCTTATGTTCATTTATGCTTTTTGCCCTTATGTTCAATATTGAACTACATACCAGTGTCATCCTGTAGTGTGTGGGGCTGATATAAGAATCAGGTTTAGACATGCACCAGTCTATTTATAGACATTTTACAAGGATGTCTAAATATGTAAAGTCACTGATGATGTGTTGATGTGTGTGTGTGTGTGGAAAGGGGGACTAGGGGGCTGTCATTGAGTAGTGTTTAAATACCTGTGTGTGTGTGTGTCAGGTGACTGGGCTAAACAAACAAGTCCTACTAGTGTTATCTTACCCTGTCACACCCCATCCACTGTACATGAAACACTCTGCCCTGTACCATAAAAGCTTTAGAAGAGCCAAACTTGTTTTGTAGGAATGTCCAACTATGGGAATGTGGCTCTCTACTGTGCCATTATTGTCAGTTGTCAATAGTGTATTCAGAAAATTACTTTAAAGCTGTGTCTGACAAATTCGTCCCCCCAGAATGCAGTATTTAACCTTGTAGTCCACAAACCCCAACCTGGCTGACCTTAAAGTAACTCTTCTGCCCATAATTTGATGGGAACAGATTGCTAAATGCTGTTAAGGATGACTAGGACAAGACTGGCATAAGTAACTAGAACATAAGTATGTTAATACTTATTCATTGTGTAGGTTAAACAGAAGTACAGACTGGTGATTCTTATGAATAGCTAGTTTCTATTGCTAAGCTTTATATTGTTTTAAATCTTTCTGTTGTTTTTTCTATGACCTTGGGTGTTGTTGTTTTGTTTTGTTTTTGTTATGTATCACTTGGTCTAGCAAGGTTAGACTCTACTTTTTTTTTCACTATTCCTAAAACATTTAACTAACAATTCTGTATTTTGTGTCCTTCAGATCCTACTGGTGTGTAAGTTGACCTAACTGGTGTGTCTATATGCCTAAAACCAGTGCACAAGCAGGGCATACAGTGTTTTAAAGTCAAGTATGAAGCAATGTGATAGGAACTTAACAAAGGACTTGGCTCAAGATAAGTTTTTTTGTTTGTTTTTAATGCTATAATATATTATCACTTTAGTGCTCCATACAAGATATGAGAGTGGTTATTATCACCTTGTTATGCCAAAGAAGGCAAAAGACATGGAGGAATGGAGAAAGACGGCAAGTCTTGCTTGGTGCCCCAACGGTCCAACAGACTAAGGGATAGGTAAAGGTACATCAAATATTGTTTCTTTTATTATTTACTTTATAGTGACAAGAAATAGTGACTTAAAAATTGACACAGCCAGATGAGTTATGAACAAAGCTATTTAACTACTGCTAAGGGCAGAAACGGTTGACTAAGGACTAGAGCATCGGCAATAAAAGTTGCTTGCAAAGGAACAGTCAACTTTCAAATTGATGTCAGTTGTTTCTTAAAATGAATTTACATGATATCTAGGAGGCACTGTGGCTGAGTGGTAAAGTGCTTGGCTTCCAAACCAGAGGTTCTGGGCTCGAATCCCGGTGAAGACTGAGATTTTTAATTTTGGGATCTTTGGGTGCCTCTGAGTCCACCCAGCTCTAATGTGTACCTGACATTAGTTGGGGAAAAGTGAAGGCAGTTGGTCGTTGTGCTGGCTACGACACCCTCGTTAACCGTTGGCCACAGAAACGGATGACCTTTACGTTTACATCATATGGCCCTATAGACCACAAGGTCTGAAAGGGGAACTTTACTTTACATGACATATCTATAGTTGAATACAGCACCTAATCTTTGTTCTCCATTAACACTGGTGCTAGGGTGACAACACATCAACACTAAGCTGTAACGTGATGCTAATGAGACATAAAAAGTTTCCCATGCAGAGTTGAGTACCCTTATCAGTTCTTCGTCCATTTTTGTGTTGAGTATGGTTGAGTGAGTGTGTTTGGCTGGCAGTTGAATGGTGGAGTGAACAGGCTATGGTATGGCAATTGTGATATTTTGTGTCATGAATGGGTCTTTTATTTGAGTGAAATAATGGCTGGCTTGTACAGCGGTGGTGACAAGGAATTAATGCTAACCATGTTAAACTGAATGGAAGAGTGCTGTGTATGCCACCTGCTGCAGTATTTTGTTCATTACAAATTTTGTATAATATTAATGAAGCGTTGTCTAGAAAGGAATGTTTGATAGAAACAAACAGTAATGTGAAGCTAAGTCTATAGCTTCACTGCTCCTCTGTCCACTGCCCAAGTTTTCTAGCTTTGAGGAGGTATCACATAATAGTTTTTCATGTTAACAAAAACTTGTAGGTTGCAATTGTTGTTGTTTTTATAATTTTTCTTGGGGTGTAAAGAAAAAAAGGGTTGGACTTGAATGTAATTCTCTTTTGAAAACATTGTTGGCATATTAATAAAGATCTTACTTAGTAGATGAAATGTCAGATACTTTAAAAATTCCATTTTTTAAATGTAGGTAATATTTTTTTCTTCGTTAATTGTCAAATATAAATTTATTACTACTATGACAATGACTTTTGTTGTCCCTTAAAAAATTAATCGACGGGCTTGGCACATTCTCCCCAATCCCCCTTTTTTCAGAAAGTTGCTTCCCCATGATAGGACATCTGGGAGCAGTCCCCACAGTTTGAGAGACACTTGCATAGCCCATTGTGTGTAACACTAGAACTGTGTATTCATGTCTGTTGAGTTTTGAATATTGACTGAGGTACACTAGACTTCAAGCATAGTTTCAGTGCTGATTAGTAACATTACTTGATAGGTAGTCGATGGGCTCTGCTAGCAACATTTCAATATTGTAACTTCATATTATATCTGTTGGACTGCTAGACAAGTATGTTATCTTTGAAAGCAATTTTAAAAAAAACAACATTCAGCACACACAATTTCCAATTTTCTGAAAAAGCCCTCTTGCTTTAACTAGTGGGATATTATTAAATGTTGATTAGGTCTAATTCTTGTGCCTTATTTCAATTTTTTTTTTTTTCATCTTTTCAGAATTAAGCTTTTTTTTTTTTATTCGTTTTATCATTATCACAAATAAAATTAGCTTTTGGACTACATTAATAAATTATTATCTCATAGACGAAATGAGAGTCTCGATGCATTGATAAAATCAGTCTTAAAACCTGGATGTTTGCTGGGGTTATAGTTATTTTATCTTTGATTAAGATACTTGTTAAGTTATAAAGGAATATGTGCCTTAAATAATCTTTCCAAGGAAATACTGAAGCAGTGTCTTATTCTCTCTATCCAGTGTTTGGTGTAATGGTATGAATGTTACCATGGCAACTAGACCAACAGCAACAATTGTGGTCATATTCCATTGCTATTTTTGCAGCCCCTATATGTTTTTGTTTTTTTAACTTGGATCAAATCTCTTTCCTCATTCGTTGTAGAGCTCTTGTCAAAACTCTGGCAGCTCTAGCATTAGACCTGTGCAGCTAATTAAGTTCCTTGAATAATTCGATAAAACAAATTTCCATTAATTTTTTTTTTCCCTGCTTGTAAATATTACTGTTTCATTATTGCAGGTGGGTTGGACGAGTGTGCCATCTTGTCATCCATTGTGCTTTTGTTACCAGGGCCGAGGTCGGCTGTAATTCATTTGGCCAATAAATGTAATAGTTTTGTTTGACCTAGTTATTATTTCAACACCTCGGCGTACAGACAGTTCAATAATGTGTGGGGGGAAATAAATGTAATAAAGAAAGCAGGAACAAAGTAGGGGAGATAAAAGATTTGTCTGTGTTCAATAATCAATATCTCTTTAGTTGCCAGAAAGACACTCTAGACAAGAAATGGCCAGGATAATTATTCTCCTGTTTGCTTTCATTGAAGAGAACAAAAAAAAAAAGCTTAAAAAAAAAATTTGGTTTAGTTATAAATCTTTTTTTTTCCTTGAGAAAGGCTGAACTTGTCTTGGACTAAAGATTTTGTTGAAGAGATATCTTCTAAGGACATAAATTTAACGAGGCTAGAATTAGTTTTGTCAGCTGCTTGTAACAAAACATATGGTCAGTAGGCTTGTAAAGGCCGGTGTTCTGTTGCATGCTGGAGACAGTTTTCTTTGGCTCAATATTTAGCCTTCTTATTTCAATTAGATACTAATCGATGTTTGGCTGAGAGGTATTCATTGCTTTGCTACCTATCGGTCTCGAGTTCGAAACCCGCCTTGAGCTGAATTGTGTTTTGCTGAGTGCCTGTAGGCAGCACAAAAACTTTTCCCTAGACACTCTGATCCCCTAAAAAGATTGGACCATAGAGTTCCGAGCATGCTATAATCAGGAAAGATCTGCGTTAGAAAAAGTAGAAGGAAGATATTATTGAAATGCACAAGGATAAGATGAAGTTTTGTTGCAGACGGACGTTGACTTGTAGCCCCAAACTGCTGGTAGGAAACTAAACCTTTGTAGGCAGATTATATTATAACATTTAAAACTTAAAATAATGTGAATAACTTTTTTTGTGAACAGAAATAAAGATAGTTTTTATTACAATATGAACAAGTAAACTGGAGATGATATTAAATCAATGTAGTAGACTTAAGCAATTATATAAAATGGTATTTTTAACAAAATTTATCTCACTATAAAACACATCTTTTCACTATGCATTCTGGAGTTGTGTCCTAGCTTAAACCACTGATGACAATGCTGGTTATTTTTTTTTTTCATCATTCACTGCCAATCGCTAACCTCTTCCCACCGTCACCATAGATACGCACACACTCTATAACAAGTGGTAAAAAAAATAGAGAGAAATACTATGAGAATTTATTTTTTTTTATGTTCAAAGGGGAGTGAGTTTCATGCACTGAAAAAGTCTGCTAAGAAATTTTTTTTTCATTTGTATGATTCATTCAATTTATATATTTTTTTTCTAAGCCATTTTAATAAACAAAAGTTATTTAATATCTTTCTTGGTCATGACCTGATAATTATATGGTATGTTTCTGCAGGCTGGCTGTGAAGATGAACTGAGATGTGTCCTGAAAGATGGCCAATAAATACATACAGTGAGCTCAAGATGGGAATGTGCTGCGTTGTTCTGAGATGGGAAAGGTGTATAATAACTGAAGCAGCATCCCAGCATCTGTAACCTAATACCTGGCAGTAATGATAAGCAGCAATTATTAATAGATGAAAAAACATTTCTTTTTGTTTAAGATTCCTAGTGGAAATTATTGTTAGAATTTTGTTCAGATGCTGTTCCACCAACAATCTTATTTGTAGTCAACGAATTGAGATATTGTTTAGTTAGTTTTGTACCCATGGTTTTAAAGAGCCATTTTTTTTTTATCATGGAATTTTAGTCAACCGATTCTAGTGTCTGGCCAATGACGAACTTAAAGCCTACGTTTCCTCATCACTTTTCCATCCCGTCTGTAACAGAGCACTGGACGGAGAACTGATAAGGGCTTGTGGGTGACCCTTCAACTCATTGGTCAGTGGAATAGCACCATTCTATGCATATTAATTATATCTATTTTGTTGATAAAAAAATCAAATGTTTTGTGACTATTTTTTTGGTAGATGTAAAAAAAAATTTTGTTTTTTTTATTAACAAAATATGTATGTTTAGTTAAGATGATGAGTACATGGGGTAAGAAAATAATAAAAGTATGTGAAAATGATGTGGTTTTAAACATTTTGAATAAAAATGTAAAATGTTTATTCCTTATAGTGTTATGCTATATGTAATATGACATAAAGGAATTACTAGGAAACTAAGCAATTTAAGTTTATGCTTTTGTTTTTCCATAATATTTTTTGTAAGCTGTTGAAACTATTTTACATTAAATTTTTGTTCCTCATTATCTAGTTGAGTGAAAGTTAAAAAAATACCCTTGTTTCTGTAGCGCATGATTAACTAGGGTGTCTTGTATCTAGCACAATGACCAACTGCATTTGCTTTTCCACATTTAATTTCAGGTACTCATTACATCTGGATGATTTCTAAGACACCCTAAAGAAATAAAAAAATCGCAGTTTTCACCTGGATTTGAACCCTGGACTTCTCGTTTCGGAAGCCAAATGCTTTACCACTTTGTCACTGCGCCTCTGCTTACAAAGAAATTTTTAAAATTCTTTTTTTCAGCAAATGCTTAAACCAGAGACTTTATATTGGTTAAAAGACATCTAAAAAATTTTAACAATAAATTACATTAGAAATACAACAAAGTGTTTTTGTTTTTTTTCTATTGACTTTGCTAGAGATTTACACAAAATATTTCAATTTGATACATAATTCTTCAGATACAGATCTTAATTCAAATGAAAAGTACTGAAAATAACTGCTGCTACCAGTCTTGTACCTTAATAAATTACGTCCCTAAAGACAACTTTACTAGGACAAAGTTGTTTAATTTAACAATTGCTATTTACTTGAATTTTTAACATGTTTATATATAATTTGGCATTTGAAATAAATAAAAAATTTCTAAAACTTCATGAAAAAAACGTTAATATGTGTTTGTTTTATTTTCTTTGTGTGTGTGTAAGATTTTTTTAATTAAACAGTTCATCTGGTGCGTCAGTATTTAAAAAATTATGTCCTCAGTCTCATTTGTTGCTGATTATTTTAAAAGAATTGACTTAAAGTGTACCTCTTTATGTTATGTTCAATTTGAGAGTTTTTTTTCTACACAATAGAATCATCCTTCATTTTTTATCTACAAGTAATTTTTGGAATTAGATTTTTAAAATTATAATTACATGTATATTATTGGTGTAAGATATTTGTAGGTAAGCAAAATTACATTGAGATTCTATCCAAAGCAAAAGTCAGAGAGGGGTTGAGAAAAGACAGTTGACCAATCTTGTGTGATGCCCCAACAGACTAAAGGATAGGTGAAGGAAAATAATTGAACCCTATCCTGTCATTGTATCACATCATCATCTGTTCCTCAACTTATGTGTAGGGTTGCTGTGACAACAATCCCTCCACTTTTTCCAGTCAGCAGCAGTTCTTAGCAGGATATCTAGTGAGGAGCAGGTCCATTCTTGTATGTTGTCCAGTCAGCAGCATTTCTTAGCAAGATAGATGCAGGTCCATTCTTCTATGTTGCCCAGTCAGCAGCAGTTCTTAGCGAGATAGATGCAGGTCCATTCTTTTATGTTGTCCAGTCAGCAGCAGTTCTTAGCGAGATAGATGCAGGTCCATTCTTTTATGTTGTCCAGTCAGCAGCAGTTCTTAGCGAGATATCTAGGGAGGAGCAGGTCCATTCTTGTATGTTGTCCAGTCAGCAGCATTTCTTAGCAAGATAGATGCAGGTCCATTCTTCTATGTTGCCCAGTCAGCAGCAGTTCTTAGCGAGATAGATGCAGGTCCATTCTTTTATGTTGTCCAGTCAGCAGCAGTTCTTAGCGAGATAGATGCAGGTCCATTCTTTTATGTTGTCCAGTCAGCAGCAGTTCTTAGCGAGATAGATGCAGGTCCATTCTTTTATGTTGTCCAGTCAGCAGCAGTTCTTAGCGAGATAGATGCAGGTCCATTCTTTTATGTTGTCCAGTTAGCAGCAGTTCTTAGCGAGATAGATGCAGGTCCATTCTTTTATGTTGTCCAGTCAGCAGCAGTTCTTAGCGAGATAGATGCAGGTCCATTCTTTTATGTTGTCCAGTCAGCAGCAGTTCTTAGCGAGATAGATGCAGGTCCATTCTTTTATGTTGTCCAGTCAGCAGCAGTTCTTAGCGAGATAGATGCAGGTCCATTCTTTTATGTTGTCCAGTCAGCAGCAGTTCTTAGCGAGATAGATGCAGGTCCATTCTTTTATGTTGTCCAGTCAGCAGCAGTTCTTAGCGAGATAGATGCAGGTCCATTCTTTTATGTTGTCCAGTCAGCAGCAGTTCTTAGCGAGATAGATGCAGGTCCATTCTTTTATGTTGTCCAGTCAGCAGCAGTTCTTAGCGAGATAGATGCAGGTCCATTCTTTTATGTTGTCCAGTCAGCAGCAGTTCTTAGCGAGATAGATGCAGGTCCATTCTTTTATGTTGTCCAGTCAGCAGCAGTTCTTAGCGAGATAGATGCAGGTCCATTCTTTTATGTTGTCCAGTCAGCAGCAGTTCTTAGCGAGATAGATGCAGGTCCATTCTTTTATGTTGTCCAGTCAGCAGCAGTTCTTAGCGAGATAGATGCAGGTCCATTCTTTTATGTTGTCCAGTCAGCAGCAGTTCTTAGCGAGATAGATGCAGGTCCATTCTTTTATGTTGTCTAGTCAGCGGCAGTTCTTAGCATATCAAGAGAGGTACAGGTTCATTCATTTACATTATCAATCCAGCTTTTCTTTGGGAGGACCCTTTCTTCATGCTCCCTCCACTGTACCTTGAAGGATGCCTTTTGACAGTGGGTCATGTCTTACAATATGACTAAGCCATCTCAGCTTTCGTCTCTTCACAGTATTGAGTTCCTTTTTGCTAGCCAGTGTTGACTTGTGAGTTAAAGTAGAGACTCCTTAATTTTATTTACCTGGTATCTGATACCCAGCATTTTTCTGTAGCATTTGATAATAACAATGGCCATTCTTATTCGTGAGGAAATTTGTTTTACAAAGTCTTGAGTTCTTCTTTCAGTTTCAGTGTCCAACTTTCACAACCATATAGCAGCAGATACAGCAGTTCATCTTTACTTGGAAGCTAATGTTACTCTTCCAGATTTATGTCGACCCTGGGAAATAATGGGCTTTAACCGGGATATGCTTTTGACTACGAAAATTTAATTTGAGAGAGGGCTAAGTAATTGTAATTATTTTCAACAGATTTTTTTTTAATTATATAAATTTTTACCATTTGAGCTATGAATGGACTTAATTTTTTTTAAATAACTTAACTGAATAACACTTAGAACATGAGCTATAAAGGGTAAGTAACCCTTGAGGGTTTATAGCCACGACTAAAACTCAAAATATCAAATAGCCACAGTCTGCTAATGGCAGTGGACACCAAGATCCTCCATCTCTTGTTGCCTTTGACCCTAGGTATTTACATAAGCTAACTTCAAGTGTTTGGCCATTCAACTGTTTGCAACAGCTCGTGATAGTCTAAACCAACTTTTGGGCGTGGCATCCAATATTAATGTAAGATCTTTTCCTGGTCTGCAGTTTTCTCCAATTAGGTCTAAATAATCTGTTTATCTGAGATTGGAAATAGGTCACCTGCTTATGGCTATCATAATAATATTTGTAAAATGTTTTACATGTTTCGGATGTTCCTTCGGTGCTGAAGATAGTTTACTTCCTAGTCCAAACCTCCCGTATGGGGATGGGAGCGGGCAGGGTTTAAACCCGAGACCATCGATAAATCCAAACGACAGTCCCGCACGTAATATAATATGCTTCATTGAATATAGCTTTTAAAATGAATTGGGTACAAAAAAGTTGTGATTTTATAGGATTAAATAACTTCAAATTCTGGTAAAGACTGGGATTTTTAATTTTGGGATCTTTTTGGCTCACATGAGTTACCCAGCTCTAACTGACATCAGTGAAGACTGGGATTTTTATTTTTGGGATCTTTTTTGGTGCACATGAGTTACCCAGCTCTAACTGACATCAGTGAAGACGGATTTTTAATTTCTGGATCTTTGGGCGCCTCTGAGTCCATCCATCTCTAATTGGGTGCCTGACATTAGTTGGGGAAAAGTAAAGTAATGCGGTTGATCGTTGTACTGGCCACATAACACCATCTTTAACAGTGGGCCACAGAAACAGATGACCTTTATATCATCTTCCATCGATCGCAAGGTATGAACTGGGTACCGGTACTTTACATCTGTTCTACGACTGACAGTTACCAAGGATCTTATGTCAACATCACAACAACCAACCGCTATTACTTCAACAGGTAGGTCAAGGCGTCTTATATAATCATATGGGTACAAAAAACCTATCTTCACTAGATGATTTGAACTTGAGATTCTATAGTTCAGAAGCCACTTCACGCCCTAAATTAAAATAAAAGAAGCATAACATTATTGAATGTAATAAAAGTCTAACACATATTCTTTATATTTATTATATCGTATGCATTTTGCCTCCAGCCTGAGCAGAGTATTTTTAAAGTGATAATTGGATCGCGCAGACCAATACCACTCTTTAAGCTAAAAGCAGTTCACAGTAGCATAGAAGTCTGAGACGGCAGTGAACCACAGACAGCCGTAGGTGTTATATCGGAGTTTCCGTCTCCTAGACTGGCTGCTGACCAAAGCTATAGAGCCCAGTCTGTCCAATGGCCGAATTATCGACTTGGTTCTACATCTGGATCTAGTCCTAGAATTAGTGAATATAGTAAATCTTGTAATAATAGATGATAAAAGTCTGGCCCTAGCTAGAATCAACTACTAGCCATTTTAAAATATGTTATTAGACTTAGACTTGACTAGATAGATCACTACAGTCTCCAGATCTAGATACAATCTACGTTGTTTATACAATCATCATTCTAAGAGAAAAATGCAGTAATTAGCCCACAAATGGACTAGCCCTATTATTAGCCTTATTACACATTTTAAACCTTAATCGTCAATGCTGTACTAACAAGAAATATACCCAAATTTCTGACATTTTAACCTTTATTTTTGTTGGCTGTATTATTTCCCTTGTAAAGACATTTAACGTTGAGTTACAGGCCTAGTGGCTGTGGCAATGTTTGGAAACGACCATTAGAGGAAGTGGTTAGGCTAAACGTGTAGCGAAACAAAACCCCAGTTGGGGTGATCACGGGTTGGCGACAGTTTACCCAATGCACGGAGTGGAGTTGAAAGAGAGCCCTCAAGACCCTGTCGATAATCCATGAGCCGTTCCTCAAGGGACCGTTTACACTAGTGGCGAGTCCTCCACGGTTAGCTTGGTACAACATAGGAAAATGGCGGAGGTTCCCAGTGCGCTCGGCCTTCGGCCATGTCTAGCCTATGCGTCGGGGGCCAGATGCATCGGAAATAGCAATGCTTTACATAGGCATTGACTTGGGTCTCTTCCAGACAGAACTGTGTGTTCACACAGGTTTTGTTTTGTTTTTTTTTACTGTTTGACGCTCAAACAGGTTTTTTTTTTTCAAACTTATGGCTCGAAAAGCCTTCGGCTCAGCTCTTAGACGATCTAACGGTGAGCAACATCATCGGTATATATATAAGTTGTTCCCAGGACGGGGATCTTTGAGCGCCTCTGAGTCCACCCAGCTCTAAATGGGTACCTGACATTAGTTAGGGAAAAGTATATGCGATTGGTCGTTGTGCTGGCCACATGACACCCTCGCTAACCGTAGGCCAAAGAAACAGATTACCTTTACATCATCTGCCCTATAGACCACAAGGTCTGAAAGGGGAAACTTCCTTAACTAGGACACCAGAAATCTGAATGATGTTCGGTCTAGTGGACCGTCTTTGGAAACAAAATAGAATTGGAAAATGATATTCAGTTTTTCCCTTGAGGACAAGTCAGGGATAATTTATCTATTTATTTGACAAATTAATGATTAAGTCTCATGTATTCAGACCGACATGGAAACGCAGAGCTGAATTCTCATACAAAATAGATAGTTTTGTATATCTAGAGATATATAGGCCTACAATATTTCAGGTGGAACATAATAATAATAATAAGGCTTGTCTTCGAGTCCGAAGATTAGTGAGGAATACAGTATTTCCCGTGGCTGCGCAGCCCCAGCTGTAACCTACATATTTTGCCACATCCAGGGCAAGCATAACCATTGTCCGCAGGTGGTCGATTTAGATTTTCTTTTCGTCGTCTGCGTTTGTCCTCGGCAGCAGATTTTCTTTTGGTCTCAAATGTGTATCCCGCGGCCTTCGTGAGTGACCTCCAGTTGTCTCGTTCCGACGCCGCATGCAGCCAGGTGCTCTCTTCTATGTTAGCCAAGGAAAGTTGACGCCTAAGCTGGTCTTTGAAGCGTTTCCGTGTAGCGCCTCTGTTACGTCGACCACCTTTTAGCTCACCAAAAAAGACTGCCTAGTGGACATATGGTGGCAGGACCACACTACAAACAGCGATGTCCTTGCGAACGCCGGTATGGACAGTATAGAGAGACTTCTTATGGTCCGACAGCTACGCTTGGCAGGGCAGGTGGAACATGTTGATTATCATGAACAAATAACAACAAACTATAGGTATAAGCTGTATAGACACCAAATCAGCTGTTTAATCTTACGCCATCTTGGTTGATAACAAACAGTTACAAGGGATGTTGCTCCCAAACACCGAGTGGTGCAACCTATGTAACATCAACAGAACATACCAAGACATTAAACGTCGGATAAATCTAGCGCGTTAGACATTTACACGCCTAGAACCAACCTGGAAATCTCAAACACGACTTCAAAATATATCTAGTTATAATGTTAAGGCGGTCCTACTGTATGGTTCTGAAACGTGGAGAACAATCGAAGCAACAACACAAAATTATAGCCTTTCTTTAATTAAAAGGCACACTCCTCGTCCCATATGCTAGGACAAATTTGTACAAATATTCCTTCTTCCCTAGTGCTATTAGAGTATAGAATGGGTTGCCTGAGCTAGCCAGGAAAACCAGTGACTTGGCAGAATTTAAGTCATTGGTTAATATGCATGACTAAATGCTTGACGCGTAGGACGTAATCATCTTCTTTTTGAAGTAACGTCTGTATTATATCTGTATTATATAAGATAAGATAAGAAAAGATGTCTTAGAAATATCTTTAAAAATACGACAAAATAGAAAACAGCAAAGTGTGGGAGATTGATGGGCAGACTAATATAGAAGTGCAGATCCTAGAGAGAAAGTGGAGATGGATTGGTTATACCATTGCTCCATACGCTAGAACACATTCGTACAAGTGCTCCTTCTTCCCTAGCGCCATTAGAGAATGGAACGGATTGCCTGAATCAGCCAGAAAAAAAAATCGACATAACAGAGTTTGTCATTGATTAATGATTAACATGCATGACTATGATTGACACAAGAAATAATCTTCTTTTTTGAAGAGCAAAATAATCGCGCTCTACGATTCATAAAGGAGGAATTGATATATTATAAACAAACAAAAAAAAAATAATAATAATAAAAATACAAGATTTTAAACTCTTTCTCTCCGTAATTATTTATCACATTCGTGGAATCAACGCTGGTATCGTCAGTTAGGAGAGAAAGAGTTCATATTTTTTTTATCTTGCTAGTTCTGTTATTTGTACAACAATTAAGATTTTGTGAAAGCAGCGTCTGTATTTTATAACAAGCTAAAATTTTTGTCCTAGGCTGAAGATGACTTACCGGTAATCTTCACTGTGTTTTAGGTTATACAGAAATGAGTTTACCTGAAGCATTGAGGGTCAAACAGGAGATATTTAAAAAAAAAAAAAACAAATTTTGTATCAAATTTAGGAAGAAATAAAACCTCATGGAACAGACGACAAAGCAGCGAGCAGTCCTTTACTGAGTTAAGTATCGAAGTAGCGTTGACTTTCACTTTTCCCCTGGCTTACTGAATCATGGTAGATAACCAAGGAAATGCCAAAATGGATAGAAGCCAATATCAGTTGTTTCTCTTTTTAAAATAAAAATTAATTCCAAGAAATTATATAGACTAGTTTGGACATAGCAGGAGTTACCTAAAGGCTACAAGAGCTATACTGCTCTAGCATAGGATCCCTACTTTCTTTGCACCCCCCTCCATCACCTTAAAAAAAGAACAAATATATATAGCTCATTCTGTCACGGAAGACAATGGATGCGCCTAGATGAGTCGTTGGCTTTGGTTTCGTTTTGCAATGCGGCAGAATCTGGAGTGACTGATAAAGCCTATTCTAGAGTGGCAGATTTTGCCATAGTTCCTGCATACATATGCATCTGTCCTAGGGCTAGCTGACAGGGCAACTTTCTTCTTCTTTCTCGTGACTGATACAGCTTCGTTTCTTTTGCACACGGCGAAGTTCGTACCAGCGAGTACAGTCTGTCTCCATGCTGTCCGGTCTTGGGCTATCTCCTTCCACATACTTTGGTCGATGCCCGTGGTTCTCATGTTTCGCTTGCAGACATCTCTGTAGGTTGGTCTTGGGCGCCCCTTGGAGCTGAACTCCCCCCCCCCCCCTCCTTTATCTGTATAGTTCATCATACTCTTCATTAAAAGGAGAAGATAACTTAATACATAATGATAATGAAACTAAAACTAACATCCTAAATAAATACTCTGCATCAGCTTTCTCAACCCCAGGAGACAAAGACATATTACTAAACTTGAACCAAATAGACAGCATAGGAGATATAGATGTACAAGAAAAGGGGATCCAAATTCTATTAGCGAATATCCAACAGAATAATGCATCTGGACCTGGTGGTATTCCAGCTAGATTACTAAAGGAACTAAGCAATGAGCTAGCACCAGTCTTAAAAATACTTTACCATGCATCTCTCCACTCAGTGGCGTAGCGAAGGTGCTCAATGAACTCGGGCCCACGACCATTAGGGGCCCACGACTCTTGACTTGTTGAGAACTTAGGGTGACACAAAAGTGAAAAAATAAATTCCCTTTTGTAAAAACTGATTTAAAAAAATAGAATTTAAATAGCTCCCTCAAAAATTCCTGAACGTTGTACCAAATTCAATATGAACTTCAAAACCAGTGTTTGAAGCATTAATGTAAGGATTTGCTTTCTATTTTTTGTAATAGTGGCTAGCCCAAATCGTTCGTTCGACGTGACAATTGTTTCCATATCGTCCCATTCTTTGTGTTTCCTTGTCTGTTCATAAAACCATTGGTAGTAGTACAGGAATTGAGGGGGGGGGGGGGTTGGGGTTGGGGAGAGTTTGGTTAAGAAACAGGGATAGTCCTGATTGTCACGAATGCAAATTATTCAATTTTCTCAAAGCGTAATATGTTCTCATTTTGTTTTGTATTTAAAATATTGAAATACAGCATTATACAGACCATGGACAATATGGCACTTCAATCTTAGCATTCAGGCTGATCTGTCAGCTGGTAAACGCACCTAAAAAAATCACAAACTATGAACAATATTGGATTTTCGCTCTTTGTAATGAACATGACCACTCGCTAATGCTCTAGGACTATGATTTTATAACTGATGAACTCCATCGGGTATATTACAATAAACAGTGTATATGATCATAAACTATATACAACCTATCAATAACAGTGACCAGGGGCTAATGGCCGGTGGGCCGGTCTGGTCGCGACAAAAGAAAATTATTTTTCTTCAATGCAGACAACTTATATATAGATATATATATAAAAGTGACAGCAGCAAGACACAGATTGCCGAACACGTTTTCTACTGTGTTTTTAAAATAATTATTATTACAAATTAATTTTGTGGAAAGGGAGAGAACCAAAATGTAGGAATAGAAAGGAAAGAGTAGTTTCAGTGCTAATAAAATTTAAAGCATTTATAAATTATGATTTTGTCGTTCCGACACTAGTGCATCACTAAAGAGTCTCACCACATAATAAGATGTAACAGAGTTCTACTTTCTGCGATTTGTAAAGAAAAAGTAAGTTTTCTTTTCCTTTATTTTGAATCACATAGATCTAAAAATACTACACTTAAGTCTAACAAAAAATATCATTTAATAAAAAAAAAAAAATCTACATCTAACATCTTTTCATTTTTTCCATTTACTATTATAGTTAATGGTAAACTTGCGCTTTGTATGACGTAATTAATGATGGAAATTCTTATAATAATTATAATAATTAATATAGATGTAGCGCTATCATATCTGATATTTAATGAAAGGGGATTTATATTTTAAACAATGGGTCATGATATATTCAAATACAATACGGTACTTGTAAATGCCTCTCTAACCGTTCTGCATTCTCTTATCTTTTAATGGAATGGGTTGCCTGAGTCAGCCAGGAAATCAATGACTTAGCATATTTTAAGTCACAGATCAACATGCATGACTAGATTGAGACATCAAATGTTTAGGACGTAACTCTCTTATTTTTTAAGAAACGTCTGTAATCTATACGTAATACCAAAAAGTTTCAAACTCATTAAGGCTGCTATTGTATTGTTTATAATTTTCAGACTACATTCATGTATAAATAAAATACACTATGTAATCCTAGACAAGCATACATTGAGTTTTCGATGCGTTATCAAACTTTATATATTTTGAAGAGAATTAGACTTACACTTTACGCCTATACTATGACACATGGGCGTAGCTGGAGGGGGAAGGGTTCAAACCATCATTTGCCTCAGACCTCATTATCGGAAAGGGAAACTTTACTTACTGCCCCAGTGCAGCCAACTTAAGCAAACCGGTCACCAAATTTCATGAGCGTAGCCAAAAAGGGTTTTTTTTTTTTTTTTTTGGTTACCCCTCCCCCTCCAATACTAACCCTAACCATAATCCTAACCCTAACCCTAACCCTAGCTACCTATTTCTACTTGTCGCTGGACTCCGTTAATTACTTGCAGTGAATAGCAAATTTGGTTTTTGAATTTTTTAGCGGAAGAGTAGCAGGCTAATTGCACTGTAGATTCCTCAGAATATGCATTTTTTAAAGCTTAAAATAACGGAAATAATGTTTGGATTCAGGCTTCACCCCGGACCCCACTGTAGTAGCTCACAGCGCTACTTCAGACTCCCTAGTTGTCATTGGTGGCGTGTGCTGTCTTTCCACTAATTAAAGAAAGAGTGTATTCTAGGGTAGAAAAAAACGTTTGAAAGAATGAAATAAAGATTAATTGCATATACACACACACTTATATATATATTGCCGTTGGGGGGGGGGGGGGGGGTAAAAAAATCCTCCGGGCCGATTTTGATACCCAGTCCGCCCCTGACCTTGGCTGCTTAATAATATTATATTCTCCTATATCTGCGACTATGAATTTATAATTGATGAACTCCATCGGGTATATTACAATGAACAGTGTATTTTATCATGAACTATATACAACTTCTCAATAACCTTGACTGCTCAACAGTATTATATGCTCATATATCTGCGACTATGAACTTATAATTGATGAACTGCAGCGGGTATATTCGTTTGAACAGTGTAAATGATGAGAAACTGACGAAACTGATCATCAATAGAGCAAAAGAAGGCAGTGAATGCTATGGAGTTCCTGTAATCAAAACAACCAGAAGAAAGAAAAAACTTAATGGGAAGTTGAGTTCTGATGTAGGACTCTCAATAGAACTGCAGTTCAAACGTGTTGCGACAGAAGTGCTGGGCAGACTTCATATGGAGATAAAAGAGAGATTCTAAGGCTTGACCACCATGTGGAGACACCTTTGGGTTCTTCTTTAACCACGAAACCTCTTGGAGTCTAAGCATGATGATACGCTGATGAAAAACTATGTTACTTCTTTATGTTTGATGAAATACAGGCAAATCGCTTGTTCAATGATGGCATTGATGCACGGGCACTTTTCATCAAGAAACCAGTGCGACAATCAGTAATTGACATATCTAGGAAGCTGGCTTCATAAGGAAATGATGTGTGGTCAAACCTTGCAAAATCCATTCGAATACTGCTCACTCGGGCCACTTCCATTGCGTCATGTGAGAGATCGTACTATAGGATATCAATTCTGTACCATTTGTCTCTTTCATTGGTGGCAGCTCTTATATACTTTTTAGTGATCTCCGTTGACGGAATATCCAAATAAATAGAAATTAGATAGTCATTTCTAGGCTTTCATATATGTGAGTATCAAACGTCAGCAGACTTTGCTGAACAAATGCTCCAAGTAATTAAAAAAAAAACAACATATATCCTTAACTAGGCTAAAGCTATTAAGGTGCTTCCAATATGATTGGTTACTAGAATGGCCTTTGGGCATAGTTTCATCAGTGCTTGCTCTGGGTTTAACAATTCAGGACTGACTTCACACTCTGGGCTCATTGTGTCGGACTCGATCGCAGACTAAGATCAAGACCGCAGTTCGTCTTGACTGTACTTGTCAGTACTCCACACTGAACCGTCGTAATGCGCCGTACAGAACCACACCGCTGAACCACACTGAACTGTGCTGTAGTCGACCGGACTGTAGTGAAACGTCTTGACTGTGACACTTCCGCTCTTTATATAGGATCCCTGCTGGCCTTCTAGAACCGGACGGAAAATCGCTTGACCATTCTAGTTATCACATGACTACATCCATCATGACGCTCATGGGCTTTACTCACAACACAGATCCTTCCCGAACTGTCTTGGCTGACCGCTCGTCTAGCGCTGGCCTGGGGCGATTTGCGTCGGCTGTATACACACATACCACTACCCCCATCAGTGCCACAACTAGGTTTATATGTTATAAGTTAGCATCTGTGGAGACACTCACATGTTTTGTAAATTCGGTTAGCGACAGCGAAGATATAGATTCCCTTTATTACAGGATTAAATGTTAGAATCATCAACACTCTTGACTGTCTCATTTCACTTTTGGCCTTTAGCATGTGTTCAGTTGACATCAGATTTCATCTCGCCTGAACATAGCGCTACTCTACTCAAGACAGTTGAAGACACAGCTAATAGGTGTTCCTACACTTCCAAGTACCACAGCTCTCAGGGGTGTACGCAAGAATGCAGGGCCAGTCTTAGGCACTGCAACCTATGCAGTCGCAGTGGGCCCCGCGCTAAATATAGTTGTAATTATTAAATTGCAAAATATATACGAAAAATTCCAGGAAATCTCCTGAATTTATTAAAATCTCATAAAATCTCCTCAAAATAGACAAAATTTTCATTAGTGGGTGTCATTCATTGCGGAAAACGCGCGATAAAAGAAATAAAGGCATTGTCAGCTTTCATTAATCTGTCTGTGGCATTTTACGTCCCGAGAGACGATCTTTTCCCTTTGCAACTTCTTGTGTGACTAAAGAGGCCAATCCTTAATACACAGCTGCGATCGCAGGTTGGGCATATATAATCACCAGGCGCCATTGCATTTTCACCCTTCTTTCTTCTTCTGTTGTGTATGACATCTGCAATCTGTAACCCTTCCTTTATGCTCTCTCTCCATGTGGATCTGTCCAGTTGCCAGTGTCGATTTTGAAGAGCTTCATGTCGCGTTTGCATACATCCGTATAACGTAAAAGTGGGCGACCAGCGGCTCTCCTGCCTTCTTTTAGATCGCCATACAGGATGTCCTGAGGAAGTCGACCTACTGGCATTCTACGAACGTGGCCAAGCCAGCCAAGGCGTCTGCTGCTGATAACCCTGCTCTTTGTAGCACTTTCTCATTGGTTATCTTATCTTGCCACCTTATTTTAAAGATCCGCCTTAGGCATCGGAGGTGGAAGACATTCAGCTTTTTTTCCTGCCATGAGTAGGTTTACCATGTTTCACTTTCGTACAGCAAGGTGCTCAACACACAGGTCCGGTAGACTAGGGCTTTAGTACTGTTAGTCAGCAATATGTTGTCCCAGACTCTTTTCTGCAACCGTGACATGGTGGCCATTGCCTTGGCTATCCTGTTGTTTATGTCTTTATCCAGTAGAGTGTTGTTGTATATAATGGAGCCAAGGTAACAAAAGTGATCAACAGTTTCTAGTGGTTGGCCATTAATGCTTACTTGAGGTGCAGTGTTTGTGTTTTGGACAAGTATCTTAGTCTTGCTTTGATTGATGTTTAAGCCGAACTTCTGGCAAGCAGCAGATAGTTTGTCAACCAGGGACTGTAGCTAAATATCAGAATTAGCCACAATAGCTGCATCAACAGCATACAGGAGTTCCCTGACGAGTAGCTTCCTAACCTTGGTTTTTGCCCGCAGCCTTGATACATTAAATAGTTTTCCAGAGGATCTTGTATGGAGAAACACACCTTCGTTTATGTCGTTGTACGCATAATGCAGTAGACAGGAGAAGAATATGCCAAACAGAGTAGGTGCGAGCACACATTCCTGCTTGACACCACTGCAAACCTCAAAAGGTGCTGATTGGGCTACATTAAATTTGACAGTACATTTAGTTTCCGCGTGAAAACACTCAATGAACTTCAGTAGTTTGGGAGGGCAACCTATTTTCCTCAGGAGTTTGAAAAGGCCACTTCTGCTGACCATGTCAAAAGCTTTAGTCAGATCAACAAAAACGATGTAAAGGGGTATGTCTCTCTCTCTGAATTTCTCCTGCAGTAGTCATGTCTATAGTGGATCTACCACTCCTGAATCCACACTGAGACTCTAGGACTCTGGAAGCTATCACTTGCAGCCTGGATAGTGCCACTCAAGCAAAGATTTTGCCCACTATACTGAGGAGAGAGATACCCCTGTAATTGCTGCAGTCACTCCGATCCCCTTTGTTCTTGTATATTGTGACTATAGTCGCGTCACGCATGTCCTGTGACACATGACCTGTTTCCCAACAGCGGCAGAGGAGAATATAGAGTTCAGGGAGCAGGAGAGTTTCGTTGACTTTCACTACTTCTACTGGGAGATTTTCTATTTTTTTATGCTGTTAATTGCTTTTTTGAGGTCAGTAAGGCTCGGAAGCTTATCCAGGCATTCCAGTACTGGAAGATCTGGTAGATAAGCCAGGCCGACATCGTCTACTGTATTCTGTGTGGCATAGACTTCGAGGCAGTGTTCTGTCCATCGTTCTAGCTGCTTGGTTTGATCTGTAATTTTTTCTGCTGATTTGGATAGGAGGGGGGCAGGCTTAGACACTGTTGGACCCAGGGCCGCTTTAATGACATCAAACAGAGCTTTGCTATTTCCTGAGTGGAGACTGTCTTGGATTCTGTTGCAGGTATCCCTCCAAAAGTTGTTAGCACATTTTCTAGCCATTTGTTTCGCCTCTTTATTAGCACTTTTGAAGGCCTCCAAAGATTTTGGACTAGGCTTTGTCTTGTGAGCGAGGTGTGCAGATCGCTTTTTCTTGATGCAAGGTTCCATATGTGCTAGATTCGTCTCAAACCATTCTACATTTTTTGTGTTTTTGAGGCCCAAAGGCGGTGATTGCCGAACTGTATATTACATCTCTTAATTTCTCCCATCTGATAGAGATGTCTTCTTCATCACTTAACGAGGGGATTGAACTCTTCAGGAGCTCGCCAAAGAGTGCACACTTCTCTGGGTCACCTACATGGTTGAAGTTAATTCGCCTAGTTCTGGGTTGAGTGGAAGTATAAGCCTTCTTGAGAAGTAGTTTGATTTTGCTTAGCACTAGTGAATGGTCTGAGTTGCAGTCTGCACTATGGTATGAACGGGTGTGGATGACACTTTTCAGATCCATCCTTCGGGTGATGCAGAGGTCAAGCTGGTACCACCTTTTTGAGCGTGGGTGCTGCCAAGAGACTTTATGGCGTTCCTTGCCAGAGAAGAATGCTTTCATTAATAAAATATAATAATCTGGAGAATTTTCACCTTAATCGGAAGTTCCAATACTTTATTTACTTATATAGCTCCTCCTTCGTGGTCGAAGATGAGCACATTTCTCATTTCCTATGGACTCCAAGATTTACTTATATAGTCACCGGTATATGGAATAATGTGCCATAGGTTGCAAGGTTCGTATAACAAAGTTAATTTAGTCGCAATTTTGAACTTAGTAAAAAATGAATAAAATTCAAAGTCGAATTTATTTTCTAATACAATATCTTAATTTTCACTTATTATCCTTATTCCCAACCAGACTAGAGGCCCCGCGCAATCAGTTTCGCATAGGGCCCCGCAACTGTTAGGACCGGCCCTGCAAGAATGTAGGCTGTAGCTCTTAATAGAGCGTTCGATTCCAATGATCAAGGATAAGTGGCAGGATTTCGCATGACAGGGCCGGCTTTAGGCATAAGCAAACTAGGAAGCCGACTAGGGCCTCTGATTGGTGGGGCCCCTGCAAAGGTCTCTACTATGATTCTAAAATTATTTTAAAATGTTTAGATCTACTTGTTAGAATATATATGCTAGAAGACAATTGTTTCACCCCTTTGGATTAGCCGTTTGATTAGGAACACGGCAATTCCTTCATTGACATTTCGTTCACTGACAACTCGCTCACAACTTGTTCACCGAAAGTTGGTTTACGACAAATCGTTCACACGACAATTCGTTCACCGACAAATTGTTCATAGACAAATCGTTCACTGGATAGTAACATATTGTTAATATTATATATTCTATATTATATATCCCGGACGAACCAGCGTTTTATATTTTTAATTATTATTTTAAATAAGAGTGTATAATTATTTTTTTTTTACATAAATATTTATCCAGTTGTCGTCCGTAAGTCGATTTCTTTTATTCCATATCAGCACCAGTATTATCAGCACAAATATTATCAGCACACTCTTTGGCCATAGAGAAAGAGGTAATGCCTATGAGATGAACCATCGGAGGGGGGGGGGGGGGCTGCTGTGTGGGCGAAATCATTCCGATTACAGCTAATGCCCAGGCATTCATCTCATGCCTATGTCGCCCACACAGCAGCCCCCCCCCCCCCTCTACGCAGCTGATGGTTCTACAGGAATGGCAAGTGCTGATACAGTTTGGGATTAACAGCTTTAAAGCTAGAGTGTAGCACTGAACGGAGGCTCTGCCAGAGTGTAGCACTGAACTGAGGCCCTGTCAGTGTGTGACACTGTGTGCGGCAAACTGCCTAAGGTCGCAGGCTTCTGACGTTTCCTCTGGGCTGACTTCTGAAGTTTTTCCCATGTTTGGGCATAGTAGCAATGCAACAGATGTCTGGATTCAGAGTTTTCTTTCTCTTAGGTGGGCAGACAGTCAAGGTTAGCTCAAGCTTATTAGTTCAGACGCCAGTTACTTGCCTTTCCCCTTTTTCCCGGACTTAATATCGGAACCACTCTTGGAGCCCTGACGCATGCTATCTGAAAGCATGCATAGGTAGTGGAGTGCTTATATCCATTAACATTTCAGCAATAATAAATTTAAGGGATACATTAATAGGCTTACATTAGTCTTTTATTTAAAATACTGTTGTAACTCTGTAACAATGCCATCTTGAATATAAAGAGCATAGCGCCCCCCACACACACGAGAATAGCGCCCCCCCCCCACACCAATGTTGTGCGCTATCATAGAGAGAGAGAGAGAGAGAGAGAGAGAGTAAAAAGAGAAAGAAAAGGTGAGGGAGGAAGAGAGATAGAGAGGGTGCGAGCTAAGGTGAGACCAATCGTTTCACATGTCAATACGTCAAACCTGCAACGATAAGTCTCGGTAAAAAAAAAAGGGGGGAGGCAATGTCTATTTTTTGTGGCTAATGCAATAGTCAATCACTTTTAACTTTCTCTTCTGCTATCCAGTAGAGTTAAAGTGGACTTGAAAATCCCCACACACACACACTACCAGGATTTGAACTCTTGACTCTGTCCAGTAGTCAGGCAGTGTCGTATTCATGTTGACCAAACGACCTACTTGTTGGCCTTCTTCAACTAAGCTCTTAACATGTCTATAAATATCTGTGACTATTTAGCCATGACGTTAGCATAGATAAGTCCCTCACATTTCATTACGTGTTACTATTAATAACTTTTCCAGCATGTATAAACAATAAATAAAGACAAAAGTCTAAAAAAAACTAACATCCAACTTTAAGGATGGTATTTTAGCTCACACAGAATCAGTAAACTCATATATCAACATCCAACTTTAAAGATGGTATTTTAGCTCACACAGAATCAGTATACTTTCAATGTTTCTTATAGATGCCTAATCGTCCTAAAGAGATGATTCCAGACGACTTTCAATCTTTCTTTTTTAAATTTGTATCTACTACGAACCAATAAACATACAGTATTTAAATTTTTAAGGTCACAAAAGGCTTAGGCATAACAGTGGTGACGCACAATTCTGTCATCAGTGCAGTGTTAAGAATTTTTAAAAAATGTGTGAATAATCTTGCTTCTTTTCTAGTTTATAAATTACAGATGTTACTTCAAAAGAAAAGATAATTAAGTCGTTCGCGTTTTCATCTCTTAATCTAATCTTAATCTAATCATGCCTTTTCACCAATGACTTAAAAACTTCCATGTCGTTGGTTTTTCTGGCTGATTAAGGCAACCTGTTTCATGCTCTAATAGCACAAGAGAAAATTCATTTCACGATTTTATCCTAGACTAGAGTAACACCTTTAGTAAAATCACTAAATTTAGAAAGCCTTCAAGATAGGAGACTTAAAAGTAAAGTAGCAATTAAACATAAAACACTGAACAATAATCTTCAAACACAAAAACAAAACCTAATAAAATACTCAGAAAAACACAAATATATAGGCAAATTCCTCGTTCCATTTGCTAGGACACATCTGTACAAATGCTCCTCCTTCCCTAGTACTATTAGAGCATGGAATGGGTTGCCCGAGCTAGCCAGGAAAACCAATGACTTGACAGAATTTAAATTATAGATTAACATGCATGAGATTGACCTAGGAACACGCGTAGGAGTTAATTATCTTCTTTTTTGAAGTGAAATAATGTCTGCATTTTATAAGAAGATGGACTAAGGAATGCGCCTTTATCTTTGTGTCTATCTGAACATTTTAGTAGGTTTTGTTTTAACTTATGGTCTAATGTTTTATGGCTATTTTGGTATGGACAGTATAGAAGGACTTCTTTTGGTCCGACAGTTGCACTGGATTAGGGCACGTATCCAGTATGGGAAACGAACGTATGCTAAAGGCAGTCTTTTTTGGTGAGCTAAAGGTGGTCGACGTAACAGAAGCGCTCCACGGAAACGCTTTAAAGACCAGCTTAGGCGTCAACTTTCCTTGGCTGACATATAAGAGAGCACCTGGTTGCATGCGGCCTCAGAACGAGACAGCTGGAGGTCACTCACGAAGGCCGTGGGATACACATTTGAGACCAAAAGAAAATCTGCTGCCGAGGACAAACCCAGACGGCGAATAGAAAATCTAAATCGACCGACTGCGGACATTGATTATGCTTGACCTGGATGTGGCAAAATATGTAGGTCACAGCTGGGACTTCGCAGCCACGGGAAATACTGCATTCCTCACTAATCTTCGGACTCGAAGACAAGCCTTATTATTTTATTGCTATATTACTTCTTAATCTTCTTTCTCGGCATTTGTTATTGCCTAGATATGTGCGTTATTCATTGTCGTGACAATGATCTTGTAAGGGAATTGCCACCAACAAACTCTGCCTACATAAGCAGGGCTAGTAACTGAGAATGAATATTTCCGGAAACATCTGAAGCTTACAAGAAGTAGGGAATGGGAATTCCTACTTTGAGAATATGGGTCAACATGAATTCATATTAGGCCAACTATTTTTAAAGCGTAGTCAAGAAAATGATTACGCAGGCGTAGTGATACACGTGAAATAGTAACATAAAGCAGTGGCGTCACTAGAGTGGGTGTCACCCCCCCCCCAGTGACGCCACTGGCATGAAGTACAAATATATTTAGATCAATGACTAAGATATTTCTTTTTTTTAGATTTTTAAAATAAAGCTTCAATAGGAATTTTCACGACTAAGTAAACAATATCAAATAAATTTTTTAAAAAGCGTTACCAAAGGAAAACTTATACAGTAATATCCTGCAGGGCTAAAAAAAAAATGCACAAAAAGTATATACCGGTAACTTTAAAAAAAAAAAAACAGCCTAGCTTACCAACACTTTCCTTACACTGTACATCCAATTTTTACCTTTACCTATCCCTTAGTCTCTTGGACCGTTGGGGCACCAAGCAAGACTTGTCGACCGTCTTTCTCCATTCCTCCCGGTCTTTTGCCTTAAAACCTCTTCAATGGTATAGGCCTGTCCATTCTTTTATCTTGTCCTCCCATCACTTTCTCTGTCTGCCTCTTCTTCTTTTTCCTGGTATGTTCCCTGAAGGAAGATCTTTGCGAGGCCCGTGGATCTTGTAATACTGTACACCCAATACTCGTATGAATTAAAAAAAAAAAAATTCTCTTAGTTTTACCAACATGGATAAAAATCTCTCAATGGTGATATTGACCTGAAATAAGTATTGATTATAACTGTTTCCGAAACTGTTCCGTGAGACCTGAACAGGGGTTTCACATAAACTACTGGAGTAATTAACTAGTTGGCCACCACGTGAATTAATCTCTCTAAAAATAAGCAACTGCTCAGTATGTGCCAAGTGTTCCGTTACAGAAAAAGTTTGGGAAACACTGACTGGATTATAATAATGAACTATTCCAACACAGAATAGGTGACTTAAAGGTTTAACTTTAATTACATGGACATATGTCATCTTGACCAGACTTCAAGCCTTTCTGGGGGTGATAATGGCGAAGATATAAACTGAAGAATTCTAGGTCAATTGATGGTTGGACATCAAGAACAGCGAACGACATACCACTTTGAAAAATCATCTTACACTTTGAAAAATCATCTTACATGGTACGATATAAAACTGTCCTAGACAACGTGGGAGAATGGACAGACCTCTCTTTTGAAATTCTTCTAGGCATAGCTGCTGACCAGGAAATGTTCCCCCTTTCAAGGCCTTGCGATCTATGGGGCAGATGTTGTAAAGGTCATCTGTTTCGGTGGCCTATGGTTAACGAGGGTGATATGTGGCCAGCACAATGAACAACCACCTTTGCTGTTCCGCAACTAATGTCTGGTACCCATTAGAACTGGGTGGACTCAAAGGCACCCTAAAGATCCCGAAATTAAAAAGCCCAGCCTTCCTCAGGATTTGAACTCAGGACCCATGGTTTGGAAGCCGAGATCACTCTGCCACTACACCTCCCGCTGACCAGGAAGAATGGATGGATTTGGTTATGCAAACCATCATAGCATTTCTATAGCGAGGATGGAAGGGACAGATAAGATTTTAAATGTTTACTACATGACTAAGAGCTACTTTATCCAACTTTTAGTAAAATGAATATATTGCCTTCAAAAATATATGTGAAAAGAAAATGCAAAGTAATTTATATCATATCAATTTTTTTATTATTTTATAAATGTGTGTCAACAACAACAATAGTTTCATATTGAAACAAAATAATAACAAGATTTGGACCAACAGTTTTCAGGACATAACAAAATTATCCACTAATTGAGAGCTTTAAGCAAAGAGACAAATAATTTGATAAAGAGAAAGATCAGTGAAGCAGCACCCTCTAAAAGTAGGAAAGTTAATCAAGACAAAAGGACAGCTGTTACAAAGAATATGATTATGAAAATGAAAGTTATTTTGCCAATTTTTATCAAGAATTTTAAAATCAATAATAAGAATTCATGTCAATCAAAAATTAAAAGCTACTTTTTTTTTGGCAATTACTAAATTAAATTTTAGAAATAAAAATATGAATAAATTAGCAAATGAGGCTCGGTGCTACAAATAAGTGTACAGAAAGATACTGGCTTAGTATTTCATTACCAAAACATTAGTTAGTTATACTATAACAAAAGATTGGCTAGTCATACTATAACAAAATATTGACCATTTATACTAAAAATATTGACCATTTATACTATACCAAAACATTGGCCAGTTTAAGACTACTCAAACTTTCAAGCCGAAACTGCGGCAATTACCATAGAATTACAGACAGTGGGAAAAAAAATTATAAGTAGGAGTGCAATCACCATCTGATATTGTTGTCTTTACAGACTCCCAATCCACTCTGCAAGCACTTAACAGCAGCACCTCAAGCAGCCCAAGAGAGTTGACAACACTAATTGTGATAATCCATCAGATGATTTCAAAATTAAATATCAATATCACACTACAGTGGATCCCTGGACACATTGGCATAATAGGAAATGAAAAGGTAGATAAGCTATCAAAGGCAGGTTCATCCATGGAACAACCAGATAGACCTGTAAACTACCTCACCCTAAGGTCAATGTAAGTCAACAATCACAAAAAGGAGTGGCTCAACCAATGGGCAACAGGAAACACAGGCAGAGCCATGTACAAAGAAATGAAATGTCTAGCAAACTGGACAGTATTAACTTCCTTCCCCGCAAAGAACAATCTACAATGTTCCAACTAAGAACCAACATATCCACCACCCTGTACAGCAGTGCTGAACAACTGAAGAAAACAGCACACTTTTTTCCCTTGGCGCAGTCTGCAAAAGAGCTCACGGCTCAGCAGCAATAAAGCTGGCTAGAAGAAGAATACTATAAAAAAAAACGTTAGCCAGTTAAACTATAATTAGCCATTATTCACATTCCTGCTATCAGCTCTCTATGAATTTAACTTATTTTGCTGATTTAGATGGTTGAGAGTTTTTAATTCATTGCATATTTTTTGGCCTTAATTTTTTTTTTTTTCTATTTCATTTTGAGGCCACTCTACTCTACTATAAATAAAAAATTGACCAGTCATACCATGCCAAAATTTTGGCCAGCTATACTATACGAAAACATTGGCCAGTCATATTATGCCTAAAAATTGGCCAGTTATACAATGACCTTTGATAAGTGGAGGCCCTAGGCAAAGCCAGTGGCCTCAAAATGAAATAGAAAAGAAAAAAAATTAAGGAGGCCCTAAGCGAATAGGTGAATTAAAAACTCTCAACCATCTAAATCAGCAAAAAAAGTTAAATTCATAGAGAGCTGATAGCAGGAATGTGATTCATAGATGATTCATGATCACCAGACTAGAAATAGCGTTGTGGCATTTCAATAAGGAAGAAACAATGGACATATATGTAGTCTAACAAGTAGATCTAAACATTCGAGAATAAGCTTTGAATAATAGTATGATTTAGATTTAGTCTAGTTGACATAGAGCAGTAGAGTTTAAAAGTTGATCCATGTTTTACAATTTTGTTTTTTCTAAAAATATTTCTTCATTGCGAGGCCCTAGCTGACTGCCTAGTTTGCCTATTCCTAAGGCCGGCCCTGTCTTTAAACTAACGATGATCATTTTCAGAGATTTTCTGAAGCATATTTTTTTCCTTCCAATTTTTTTTTAGGGTATTTGTTTTTTTATACTTCTTGTCACAATTAATATAGATTTAAAAATAAATATGGACTGATATTTATGATAAACAATGCAGTCAAATATACAAAACTAGGGAAAATAAAATGTTTATAATTTTCTCATCCAACCATCTTTCAAATAAACTAGTTTTTTACTTAGACAGCACAAATTATAAAAAAATAGTAACTAAATAATAAATGTATTTTACACAGAATCACATTGTGCTCTTTAAATGAAAATATTTATATGTGTACAACTTTTGATGCAGTAATATATGGCTACTTTTTAACACTCTATTTGAAATGCTCTTTGAGAAAAATGAGATGTTAGCTGGTGGACAAGCACCAACTTAAAAAAAAAAGGAAGGCTTAACCCTAAAAAAGGCTTGAAAGAACAAAAGGCTGATCTCCAGGACTAGGACAACCAGAACAGCCAAATTTCAAACACAAATTTTCACACTTTCTGTCAACATTTGATAGGAATCATTACTTCTTTTTAAAAGGTAGGTAAAGGAAACCCTTTCAGACCTTACAACCTATGGGGGAAGATGATGTTAAGATTGTTCCCATGGCCAACAGTTAACTAGAGTGTCATGTGGCCGGCACAACAACCTAATCACCTTTACTTTCCATAACATGTCCAATGCTATTTGAGCTGAGTGGTCTTGGGTGCATCCTAAAAATCCTGAAGTTCGAAATCCCAGTGATCACGAGATTTGAACTTGAGATCCCCCAATTCGTAAGGCAAGCACTTTACCATTAAGTCACCATGCCCCCCTAAATCTTTATTGTTTTGTTACTCCAAATACATTAAGTAAAAACCTTGAAAAACACACAAAAACTAACCAGGAAAAGATCTGTAAGGAAAATGAATAGGGCATCCAAAAGAAATTCAAGGAAACATTTGATCTTGTTCTTCTATTTTAATAATCTTTGATGCATTCCATTTCATATCAAGTGAGTTATCTTTTATAATCAGAATGAAAGATCTTGTAGTCAGGGTAGTTTGATGAGGACGTTGGTGATGTGATACGAAAGAGTTCTTCTGAGAAATGTTCAAAGATAATTGTAAACCAGAAAACTAAAGTTATTGATATTAAGAAGATGTCTAGGGGGTTAGAAGTGCCGACAGTATGTCAAGAATTTTCAAGAACGATAATTGGAGATGGTTAACCATTTTGGTTTCTGCAGTATTTGATTTTGTAAAACAAGATTTAACATTCTTGAGACATTTTGATTTAAGTTGGACATAACTAGGCAGTCTAATTTAGACTATCAGCCTTTTAAAACAGCTCTATTGTACTTAAAAAAAAAAAGTAAGCATACTCCTTTCAGACCAAGTGATCTTAGGGAGAAAATAATGTTAAACTCCTCCGTTTCTATGGCCAACATAGGTGTCATGTGACCAGCACAACGACCAACCGCTTTACCTTCTCCAACTAACGTCAGGTACCATTAGAGTTGTGCGGACTCAAAGATTCCTAAAAATCCATAAGTTCAAAAGCACAGTTTACAACAGGATTGGAACTCAAGACCTCAGGGTACGGAAGCCAAGCGCTTTACAACTGAGATATTACTCCCTTAACTGCTATACCAAACATGTACTATACATTTTTTTTAAACACCTTTACTATCTAGAAGGTTGCAATGTTCTAATAAAATCATAACCACAATTTTATAAAAAAAAATAATTAAAAAAAAAAAAAAAAACATGTAGCACCAAGCCTCAATAAGGTTAAACAAAGCAGAAATGTTAGCTTTTTCTACCAAGACAAGCTATAGAGAACTGAAATTACATTTTTAAAAAAAAGGTTAACTGAAAAATTTTACCAAGGAAATATTTTCATTTTATATTAAAAAAAAAATAATTAAGAAAAACTTTTAAGACATTTATTGTATCAGCAAAACTAGATTTGAAGTTAATTTTTAAAAAGTGGCTGTTGGCTTATCGTCTATGACAAAGTTAATGTTAATAGGTACAATTACTCAGCTAGATTCTAGCAATAAAACCTTAAACATTCAATAAACGAATGCTAACAAGACAAGTCCATACAAAGAAAAATGGTCCCAAAAAGAAAAATTATTCCATTAACTAAACAAAATTTCAGTGATAAAAATTCTACATTATAAAAATATACTTTATAGATTACAATATATTAATAACAATTATGGAAAAAAAAAATTTGTGTAGAAATAAAAATGTGTAAGGTTTAGGGGATAGGTCTATCCTTGCCATGTTCCACTGTAGTTACCGTCTGCATTGGCGCCACTGTGATTGTGGTTAGATATACCACCATCCCTGCCGAGGATGTAAACTGGAGCACCCGTGCTGCCAGGACATGTACATGTGTTATAAGTGTACTTCGTCCGGTCTTTCCCGAGATCCAACCGGTATATCCACTTGCCGATGGAGACCTGTTTGGCACAGCCGTGAGGGTGTGAGACAATGATGGCGACCTTGTGTTTGTCCTTGGTGGGGAAATACTTTGAATTGACCTTCCAGTCCAAAGTTTCATAAAGGTCCATAGTCTTCTCCAGTCTGTCAATCAAGGCGATGTCGTGCGTGACACAGGAGAAGACACACCTGTCTCCAGCTATATCCGTTGTTACAATCTGGACGCCGTCAAGGTTGACCCCCTGTATTGTGCTGCTGTCGAAACCAACTCTGCAGGTCGTGTGACGAGCCTCTACATCATCGAAAACAACCAAAGCAGCCGTCACGACATGGCACTCACCCCATACCTTACTTGGAGTTGGCAACTGCTGGCAGGCGAAACATGGGCAGGCCTTGTTGTCAGCTTTCCCATATTTCCTTACTTCCTCCACCCAGCCTGACCCTGTTCTCATCACATGGCTCTCCCGCTCGTGGTAAAATGGATATGGGGCATCTGTACCAGGGTAGAACTCTGGTCTATCTGGGCTAGTGTAGGTGACATCGATCCGCACGGTGAGGTCAGCCAGAGCTCTAATGGCTTCATAAATGTTCGAGTCCCTGAAGCCTTCGGGAAGATTGTTGACGGTAAACTCTGGCACAGGGATGAAAAGTTCATGGCCAGGATTTTTTTTACAAACGGGTCTGTACTTATTGAGGTCACCTCGTTCTGTCACTCTCTTGGCTACAAGTTTAAAAAAAGAAAACAAAAGAATAGTTGAATATGATCTAAGACAAAGGCTGAAAATCTTAAAATTCTGGTTTAAAAGCTACAGATTTAATGTCCTTTCATTAAAGGGGTAAAAAAAAAATTGTAATGGTCACTGGGATAAAGCAACAAGGAAGATTTTGCAGTGCATAAAAAAAAAAGTAAAGTACCGCTTTCAGACCTTAGGCATCTAAAACTCCTATGTTCAAAATTCAAGATCAGTTCAGAAGCCAAGCCCTTAACACTCAGCCAAGATACAAATTTAACATTTTCATTCAAGCCAATAAAGTCAATACATACGACAAATAATATGAATGGCATCATAAACAGAATTACAATTCCTTTATGCTAATAAGGAAGGGATTTTAATAACAAGAGATAACTAATGAGCCTGAATAGTACAATAATTGGCAACGGCAAGTAGCAAAGTAGCAATGTGAGAGAAAGAAATGCAAAATGCTAAACTTAAAAATTCAATTATTAATTTCATTAGCATTTTAACAGTGCTGAAATTGTTGATTGCTGATTCTGATTGCTGCTGTTATAGTTTTAGTGGTGTTACAAATCAATCAATATAACATTTTCATAATGACTAAAATCTGGTCTTGTAAAATGCAGACTTTCCTTAAAAAGAGAAGACAAATTACATTCTGCATGTATCCATGTGTTAGTCTAGTCATGTGTGTTGCGAGACTTAAATTTTGCGAAGTCTTGGCATTGGTCTTCTTGATTAATTCAGGCAAGACATGATCTAATGCCACTAGGAAGAAGAAGCATTAGTACATGTTTGTCCTAGCATATGGAATAAGAATTGTGCCCTCATCTTTGTGACTTTCTGATTATTTTTTAGTTTTTTTATTTATAAATCATGGCTCTGTGTTTTATTTATTATTGTTACTTTATTTTTTAGGTGGGCTGTAAAATTGATTCAACTTAAGTAGAATAAAAAATATTAAAGATGTGTATTATGTACAGCTAGAAAAAAACAATATTGTTGATATTGTTTGAGTTCTTTTGATGCCTCCAAGTTTTACATTGTTGTAGAATCAAGGTTTAGATTTTATGAAAATAATCAAAGTTGAGCCACTACAATAGTTAGAGTGACTAGTCTAGTCATTACCATCGGTCATTGACATTGAGCAGCAAAGACAAAATGTTTTCCGAGGTATTAATTAATTAAATTAAGGAACTGGCATATTGATTATAAATGATAGCAGTTCATATTATTAAATGCATCTATATTTTCTCCTTTGTCTTAAGTGAGAAATGTTAAAGTGTTTAAAATGATATTTTCAGAACCTTGATTTTTAATAGGAGAAATTACCTCTTTTAGTTTTGTTAGCTCTTGTTTCAGCCATTTCCAATCAAAGCTGACCTCTGGGAAAAAAAAATGGAAGTTAAGTTTAAAAAAAAACAAATTATGAAAAACAAGAACAATGATTTATAGAGTACAATTATTATGTGGGAAGTGTGGTCGAGAGACCAAGTGCGCTTAAACTTGGCTTGGCTACCTAGAAGGGGGCAGCACGGAAAACCAACTCCTAAATACCCCCTCCCCCCACTGGTCCACAAATGAAATTGGACCAAAGCCCTCTGAGCATGCTATAAGAATGAAAGTAGCGCTATATAAAAGCTATAATAATAATAATAATAATTAATGCAAGCTAAAAGCTCTTTCAAAACACAACAGATATATAACAGTGTTATTATCCCTTTGCCAATGCATGGAACAGTTTGAACCTTCTACAAAAAATAAATAAATAATAAAATAAAATAATTAAAAAAAAATTAAATAATAAGGAGTTTATTTACATAAATAAATAAGTGTTTGTTTTAATAATATTAATAATGATAATTATCTTTATTATCCTTGAGGAAATTTTTTTTACTATTGTACAAAAAAAAAAACAGTACATAATTAGAGCAAATATTTGTACAATAGCACACAAGATATACATTCATAACTCAGTTTCTCTTTAACATTACACATGAAATTTACAACAGTAAGTTACATATGGTTCAAATATTTAATTGCTAAAGAAACAAGAGATTTGTGTCTATTTCTTTTTGTGATCTGTGATTATATATCTTCTTTGCCATGGAAAAATGTTAAAATCATGAAGATGGTGATTTTTTATGCTTAAAATCTTTATATAGCTTTCTTAGCAACATATTTCTGATGTGCCTTCATATTTGAAAATTATTAAATCCTAAACGAAACCTCCCAGAGGACAGTGGGGGGGGGGGGGGGGATGGCAGTGGGCTGGGTTTAAATCCAAGACCATCAAGGCCATCCAATGACAGTCCAGAGAGTATTACAACACAACCAGGTTTTGTAATCACTAATATTAATTTATATAAAAGAACAAGCCATAGTGTTGAGATACAATGCATTATATAGCTACAGTTCTGTAAATTTATCTATCATCTAGTTTAGTTTTGCTGGAAGGCAGGGGAATGGATGGGAGCAAGGTTCCAGCTAGGAGTCATTGTTATAAGTATTATCCACATGACCACGCAGCCATCCACAGGTACAAGAGCAGTCAAACTATGGAACATGCACCAAAAATGACACATAGCATAACTACACGTGTTGTACTATATCCCTGAGCAAAATATCAAGAAAAAGCTTGCCTGCTCATCAAATATGATAATAACCTATTTCTAGAAAAAAAAAGTACAGGAATTGAACTCACTAGCTATTACTATGCCCAAATCGACCAACATCATTAAAATACAGATCTAATGCTAATTATGGTTTTATAATACTTATCATCCCAATAGCCCAGAATACGATGATTTTATATTATTTTTAGCATCAAATTTTTTCATGTCGATTCATGCTTTTCCTTATATTATCATTAGAATTTACTGATATTTTTTCTAATATTTATATACTAAACGGGTATGACCTGCGGGCCTTACTTTGTGTAGAACTGATCTAGGGTCAAGTTAACCTATATAATACTACATACCATAGCTATTTAATGTATCAAGGCTGCGGGCAAAAACCAAGGTTAGGAAGCTACTCGTCAGGGAATTCCTGTATGCTGATGATGCAGCTATTGTGGCTGATTCTGATATTCAGCTACAGTCCCTGGTTGACAAACTATCTGCTGCTTGCCAGAAGTTCGGCTTAAACATCAGTCAAAGCAAGACTAAGATACTTGTCCAAAACACTAACACTGCACCTCAAGTAAGCATTAATGGCCAATCACTAGAAACTGTTGATCACTTTTGTTACCTTGGCTCCATTATATACAACAACACTCTACTGGATAAAGACATAAACAACAGGATAGCCAAGGCAATGGCCACCATGTCACGGTTGCAGAAAAGAGTCTGGGACAACATATTGCTGACTAGCAGAACTAAAGCCCTAGTCTACCGGACCTGTGTGTTGAGCACCTTGCTGTACGGAAGTGAAACATGGTCAACCTACTCATGGCAGGAAAAAAAGCTGAATGTCTTCCACCTCCGATGCCTAAGGCGGATCTTTAAAATAAGGTGGCAAAATAAGATAACCAATGAGGAAGTGCTACAAAGAGCAGGGTGCCAGGACATCCGCTCTGTTATCAGCAGCAGACACCTTGGCCACATTTGTAGAATGCCAGTAGGTCAACTTCCACAGGACATCCTGTATGGCGATCTAAAAGAAGGCAGGAGAGCCGCTGGTCGCCCACTTTTAGGTTATATGGATGTATACAAACGCTAATGAAGCTCTTCAAAATCGACACTGGCAACTGGGAAGAGGTGGCACTGGACAGATCCACATGGAGAGAGAGCATAAAGGAAGGGTCACAGATTGCAGATGTCATACACAACAGAAGCAGAAAGAAGGGTGAAAATGCAACGGCGCCTGGTGATTAAATATGCCCAACATGTGATCGCAGCTGTGTATCAATGATTGGCCTCTTTAGTCACACAAGAAGTTGCAAAGGGAAAAGATTGTCTCTCGAGGCGTAAAATGCCACAGACCATAGCTAATATAAGATACTGTGACAATTGGTTTACCCGATTTGTTAAATGTTTCATTTTTCAATAGATAGATCTAGACTAGACTCTATACAGTATTACAGTCTATATAATTTTTTTTTTCTTTTAGGGCCTTCTTTTTGTAGGAGAGACATAAAACATACACTTAACACTACGCAACTAGTCTTTTTTAGTGAAATCTAGATCTAGATTAAATAAATAATGATTGAATCGGAAATTAATCGCCAGCTGTGTAACTGTCATTTTTTACTGTGTACTTTGTTGCAGTGTGTACTGAGGACTGAGTTAAGTGTGTAACATATCTACATTAAAAGTAACAGTCACAGTGTTATGATAGTGTACTGTCACTTATTAATCTAGATATATGTAAGTACAATAGCCTGCCCTACGCCACAGTGCTTCCTAGTACTCCTACTGGCTACTAGTCCTACACTACCGCTACCGATTGATTGTGAATTTGTGTGACAATGTCAATAATAATTAGAAATTAGATCTCTAGACCTAGAATCTAGATCTAGATTATATAGTCTAGATCTAGATGTATGTCACAAAACTAACCTGCTTATAGTCAGATGAGATTTGAAATATGGATAGATAAAAGGCTTAGATCTATATCAATGTTCAATTTATGTAAACTTGGATCTACAATGTTTTAGTTTTAGCTTAGTCATATAACTATAAGCGATAGATTATAGATTTACTACTATGGCTATTTATCTTGGTCAACAATCGTCAGGTGCTGCCAAATCTCGCGAGAGATTATATTTTTAGATATTACGAAGTTCCGATAACAAAGGGAATTTCCGAAAAGGCCTTCATTCAAATACTATCTATCGACATCTGATTTAAAAATAAAGATAACATCTTGATTACGAACCATTTAAGACTTAATATATCTTTAAAGTAAAGGTAGCCTAAATGTAAGAAATGACACGTCAATGCTCATGGGCATGGGGGTTGTGTGGGCCGCTTATTGAAGGTAACAGTCTAGCGGCATTACATCGTTTCATTAATTTTTAATGTGTATTTTTAAAATAATAATATTACATAAACATGCAGAGACAGGCTGACACTGGTGACACACGCTCTTTCTATGAGTCGCTTCGTTGTGCCTATGGCCCAACTTACCAGACTACAGCACCGCTAAGATCGTCCGATGGTTCTTCACTAGACATACTCAATCGATGGACAGAACACTACAGTATGCTGTTTGGTGATAAAGGCACGCATCGGAGGAATCGCTGGCAAATGTCCCTCAGAAAACTATAAGAGAGGAGCTCGACGACGACCAAACAGAGGATGCATATTCTATTATTGGCCTAACCAAGGTTGAATGACATTTTAGTTTTATGTTCTTATTTGATTTATAGAAATTTCTTTTAATAAATTCTAATGCTTTGTTTGATATTTTGATAGTTTCATCATTATGGGGATTCCATGACAGTTTTTCAATTAATATAACTCCTAGATATTTTGCGTTTTTAGTCTGTGTTACTGGTTTACCATGAATAGATAAGTGAATAAATTTGTTTTAGTTTTTTTTTTTTTGTTTGTTTCTCTTAATAACTAACATTTTTTTTCTGTTTGGAAAGACATGCTCCAATTTGATTCCCATTTCTGTAAATCATCTTGGTAAAATTTCTGTAGCCTATCTTATTGTGTTGTTTATATTGTTCTATATATTATGCAATCGTTTGCAATGGCGCGTAGGGGTTTCGTATCGCCTGGTTGCATGACTAATGACCAAAAGTGGCCTACATTACGCTGCTATAACAAATGTTTAAAAAGGAAAAAGTTTCCTAAAAATATCCTGAACGTCATATCAAACTATAACTTCAAAGCATTAACCCATGCTTTCACCTATAGAATCATTGTAAGGAACTGCTGTCATCAGGTTGATTGTTATGGTGTGACGGTGCGTTTGTGGTGACTTTTGGGTCCCATACTCCTATTATTTTTTGTGTTGTTTTTTTTTCCCATCCATGCTAATAAAACCGTTGATAGTATTAGCTTTTTTTCTGTTTTTTTTTTTTAAAGTAAGCATCTTTTTTTGTTTTCATTTTTCGATTACCAGAAATCTATAATAGATTTAGACTTAACATTAAATATTAGACAATCGAAAAAATAAGATTATGTTCTGTTACTTAGGGAAATTTTAAGGTTAAAGATGTTGACTTTTAAGCTACTTACCATGATGAACTGAATAAGAGGTTTAAAACAAAAAAAAAAATTAAGAAAGAGCGATAAGTACATTTATCATAGAATAGTGTTTTTCACTTAAATGGCTGCTTTGTCGTCTGGTATGTGCACTGGAAAGTCGTGCGGATGGTCTGGGGCTTATACCCTGACACAGCAGCAATGTTGTTTGTTTTCCAACCGTATCATCAAAAAAAAAAAAAGATAGGCCTACTAATTACTTATTTTCATTAACAAGCTTGTCATACATACTGACAACATGAACGACTGTGAACGGTGGATGACTCAAACAAGGAGCACATTAAAGTAGTTGACAATTACTGACTAAAAGTAATTCATCGCATCCATCTCTATATATAGTTCTCTTTATGGCTCAACCATTCTTGACACCACCAAGAAGTCGTGGAAAGATCACTCTTTTATTTCTGCAAGTTGGACTAAAGTTATCCCACGTTACTTAAGCGGTGAAAAAAAAAAGAGAAAAAAAAAAGAAAGGGGGGTGGAGGGGAGAATTGTAAACAACTAAATAGCTGGGCCGGATTTAACCATTGTGGGGTCCTATTCGAAACGGATTTCGCTGGGCCCAGTTTGGGTAAGGGTACGGATTATAAGTGAAAATGAAGAGTTTATATTAGAAAATACATTCGTCTTTGCATTTTATTCATTCTTTACTACGTACAAAATTACTTTACGAGCCATGCGTGTAGCGAAATCATACAGTACCGGTATATCATAAAAATTATGTTCTGTTTCCTAAATAGATCACGCTCAATAGCAAGAATTACTAAATGTTTCAATCGATCTTCGAGAATTGTTGACCTCATGTAATTCTTCATTAGTTTGAGGCACGAGAAGCTTCTTTCACCAGATTCCAAAATTACGGGTATTGCATAATGCCTTTTTTTTTTTTTTGGATCGCGCGTCAGATTGGCGTTTTCCATATTGAATAACACCCCAAAATCACAATTTCTGTTTATATAGTTCTGGAGATTTTTATGAGTTTTTATAAGATTTTAATAATTTCCGGACATTTCCAGGACTTTATTTTCCTATATTTTGCAATTTTAGGAGGCCGCGGGAAATCTGTTATAAGTTATAAAATGGTTTAATTTAATAATTTACACCTAGAATTAGCGCGGCTCCTATGAAGGTGCATGAGCCACTGCGGTCGCATAGGTTGCAATGGCCTAAGGCCGGCCCTGCAAAATAGAGGCGTATGCTACGCCGTAGGTTGTAGTGATTGTTAATTTTAACTTAAGTATGCAACAACCTTTCATTTAGTGGTCATCTCTAAGAGTATCGTTTAAGTGACACAAGTAACAACGACAATGTCTTTGCAGTACATACATTCTTAAGAAATCAAAAAAACAAAAGCCTTTATCTCGACCCACAGATTCAAAACGAGATAATGGGCAATGCAGTTTTAGCAAAAATACAAAAGGAGATCCAATCTGCGCCATTTTTCTCTATCAAGGTTGACAGCACCCAAAGAGAATTAAAAAATTTATTAAATTTGCATTATTTTCTGAAAATGTTTTGTGAACTCCGATGACGAACTCCCCAAAAAGAAATTAGTTATTTGTAGGTTTTCATATTGCGAGAACCGGAAGTCTGCAGGATTGACTGGACAAATACTCTTAACCCTTAAGGCGCGTGTGGCAGTTTAGCCTCCAAACATTAGAATTTTAATTCCATTTTGTATGCACTCATTGTTAAATAGCTCAGCACTTTAAGGGTTAAGTATTAAAATATCACCATCTTTCTTTATATTACAAACGATAGTTTTTCGAAATGAGCGGACAGTACAATAGCCTTAATGTATTGACCAAAAAGACATTCCAATGCAAGTACAGAAGCTTTCCTTATGAAGCCAGCTTCCTAAATATGTCAATTGCTGATTGTCGCACTGGTTTCTTGGTGAAAAGTGCTCATGCATCAATGCCATCATTGAACAAGCGATTTGCCTGTATTTCATCAAACATAAAGAAGTAACATAGTTTTTCATCAGCGTATCATCATGCTTAGACTAAAAGAGGTGTCTTGGTTCATGAAGAAACCCAAAGATGTCCTCATGGTTTTCAAGCTTTAGAATCTGTCCTTCATCTCCATATGAAGTCGTTCCAGCACTTCTGTCGCAGCACTTTTTAATTGCAGTTCTGTTGACAGCACTACATCAGAACTCAACTTCCCATTAAGTCTTTTCTTTCTTCTGGTTGTTTTGATTACAGGAACTCCATAGCATTCACTCCCTTTTTTTGCTCTATTGATGATCAGTTTCGTCAGTTTCTATCATTTTGCAGAAACCATGAAAAGGTTTTAATTTTTTCAGAAGCTTCCCTTATGTGCAGTCCAGTCTTTTTAGTTTTTTCTGAAAAAAATTGATTTGGCGAAGGAGATTTGACCAGAATTCCAGATAAGCAAAAAATTCATATTTTTCCACTGCATGAAGAAGATTCTGTGCTTTTCTTCTCGTGTACATTCTTTCAGTTGTTGATTCACAACGTTTCTTTTGTCAAGATGAAAGGAAATTGCTGACGTAGCTTCTTTTCTGCGGACCACCTTGCATTAATCTCTTTTTTTAAACTCCAGGCTCCAGCTTCTTTCAGTTTGGCCCATCCCTGGGGTAAATTGGGGAAAAAGTTGAACAATTTATTTACAGTTCCAAAAAAAGTGATAATTGCTGAATCAATCACAGCAGAATGAAGAGCTGTCAGGTTCAGAGAGAGATTATCAGATTTCAGAAATGTTGACTTTGGATTTATGTCTAAGAGACAGACGGCCACTCATTGTGGCTGCGTTATCATAGGTTTGACCTCTGCACAGATCAAAGTCCAGTCCAATCCAGGATTGGGTGAATTTAGCTTTTCGTTGTGACCACCTAAGCTAGAGTTTGTTTTTGCTATTAATAGCTACTGCTACACGCTTCAGAATATCTCTCCAATACTGCTGATTTTTCCAAATTTGCGCATGAAACATTTGACAGTTCATCTGGTTCTGCCTTAAGCTTTTCTTCTTCTAGCCTCCACTTTAAAAAAAGCGTGTCTGTGGTGCACTCCTTCTTCATGTTCTTTCAGTCTCTCTGGTTTCTTCCATTTGGTTTGCTCAATGCCCTAGATGTGTTTTCTGACGCCTCAGAAAACATTACGCATGCAAAACAAAATAGACATCCCAAGTTTTTTAGAGAAGAGGAGCCAAGATCGATTGAAAATTTCTCCTGTTGAAAGCTTTCTAGTGAACCACGGTGTCAAACTTCGTGATTTATTTCGGGTAAACTGTACTGGAAACAATACCGCTCATCTTTGTTTTGGAAAAAAATAAGCTAACCTTTAACACAATCTTTGCTCGCAGTTCCTCAGATAAAATTCCTGGCTGGATATATCCGAAGTCTTTGTACTTAATTACAGCTTTTTCCACTTCTGAAGAAAGTAATTTTGGAAGACCATCTCTTGACTCATCATCTGTATCACTTACTTCAGATGTTTTCTCTGACTGTGGTAAAAGGTATTCCACTGGAGTTTCTTCAGCTCTCATCAAGAGTCATTGTCACTTCTTCGACTGCTGTATCTTTGTGCGAATCATCTAAATAGTGATATTTTTCTTCGACACGTTCATGGTCTCCTTTGTTTTCAGTGCTCTTGTCAGGTTTCTTCTTAAATGATAAGGATGATGAAATAAACTAGCCTATATACCAAGTTACTTCCTTAGAGTAACACTGCACTAGTCAGCGATGTGGAAGTTACTCATTGAAATTGAGAATAACCCTGCACGGAAAGTGTTAATAATCTGTGGATAACATGCAACAGGGTCACTGACTTATATAACAACGTGAAAAGAAAGATTACATGGCAGTGACGTAATATTTAATTTATTTAAAAAAAAAAAAAATTTCGGATACTCATTTGGGGGCCCCCTCAAGTGGGGTTTTGGGGGATCTTCAAATTCTCCCCATCCTCCTCTCACCTTAGCTACGCCATGGTTAACACTCTGATGTTTCTTTCGTTTTATATTTCATGTTATTTTTATTTTGTTCGATTTCATCTCCTTTTTCTTCTGAAATAATGATTATATTAACATTTTATATACAATACAGAAGACAACAAAACAATGCGATGAAGACTTTTGAGGACGCATTGCCTTGATTGAATGTCTTACACCAGCGGTTCTCAACCTTTTTTGCTCCGCGACCCCCTAATACAATTTTCTACTAGGAGGCGACCCCCAACCATATTTATTTTGTCATAGGTCTAGGTAAATGTGGAGGAGCGGTGGCTGAGCGGTAAAGCGCTTGGCTTTTGAACCGGGAGTCCCGGGTTCAAAACCTGTTGAAGACTGGGATTTTCAGTTTCGGGATCATTGGGCTCATTTGAGTCCACCCAGCTGTAATGGGTTCCTGACATTAATTGGGGAAAAGTAAAGTAATGCGGTTGATCGTTGTACTGGCCACATAACATCCTCGTAAAACCCTCAGAAACAGTTGACCTTTACATCATCTGCCCTATAGACCACATCAACATGTATAAAACTAATATACATGATGTTAACTTAATTGTTAGAAACGTATCATATTTATTTAGTGTAAAAAAATGTGTGCTTTAATTTTCTCTAAAAAGTAGATTTTATGATTTTTATTTATTTACTTTTTTATTGCGTGTTTATAATACGGTAAATAAATATTTTACAATTTAGAAAGTATTACTTATCATGGAAAACGTTGCGACAATATTTTCAAACTCGCCAAAGCTAGTGCCAAGGTTGAGATTGTTTTTATTTCACTAGAGTAGGAATTCACATCGAGTTTATTTTTGTATTAAAACTTGATAACTGACAGGCAGAAAAAAAAAACCAACAATGTTTTACAAAGATACGGTGTTGGAAATGGATGAGGACGTCTAGAAAATATCTCATAGAACAGAAGGACTGCAAACAGTGGATCCAGATTTGTGTAACTAACATTGAAGAGAAATATTTAGATGCATTGCTATTGGCGTTTCTAACATATATCGATGAATCAATCATACAATGAGTTACAATGGATTCTAATGGTGACTTATTCTGTACTAAACATTGACATCCAGAGCACCATCTGTGCAGACACTACAGGTATTTTTTCCAAGAAGTCTTTTACTTTTTTAAATGTAACCAACTTTGTCAGTTACATCCCTCACTGTAGAGGCCGTTTATAGATGTTTGCATAGGAACTAATCTTTAAAATCGCCTTTAGGTATATATCGTGAGTATATCGGAACTAGTAATTGTGAACAATCTACAAAACCTGTGGATTCGTCAAGCTTGTAAAAGAAGCAAATATCATTCCCTTAGTATCAGAAGACACGTCAACTAATCGCTTGTGAATAGTGTCATTAGGTATGCAAATTGCACAAAATTTATTTACAAAATTTGCTCCAATCATAGCAAGCAATGTCTTTGGCCGCTGACAATAACTCCTTGGTAATGGTGTGAGGTTTCAGAACCCTGGCGCTTCCGAGAGCCACCAAAAATAAGAAGCCTCGTAGGCTGATATGTTTTAATTATGGTATTTTCCATCTGAGTCAAGTCTGAGTTTAATCAGGATTCAAAATTAAACTACTGTATGTCGTTATCCGCAAAGCTCGGACGTATGTTTGGCCTTAATACATACGGCAGGAAGAACTTCATTACAAATGTTGCATCGGGTCTCTGAATTCCTGCTTTAACTATTGAAGTAAAACTATACCGCAAAATGATCGTCATTCTCTTTTCTTTCATTAACTTTGTATTGTTCAAAGTCCGTGTTCACGAATTGTTCCATAATAAATTTATTTCCATTGACGATGGCGTATTATTGACGTGATTAGATCTTCACCAAAGAAATGTTTGATCCCTCAATGGTGTTTCGACACATTGATGGACAGTAAATTATTTTTTTGAAAAATTTATTCTGCAAAAACAGAGATATGGTCTGCAGCAACTAGTTTTGAACAACCATTATTAAAAAAAACAACAACAACAAAGAAGAACCAATTTTAAAAAAAACAAGGATGATACATTTACTAAAAGTACCCTCTGTATCCTCTGGCAGTATGCCATTGTTTACATTCGTCACCCACACATTTATTTTCTTTTTCATCGAAGATTGCAATTGACGATCGTTTCATAATTTGTTTGGTAATAATGTAATTTGAGTAAAGTCCCGTATCATTACCAACACTTTATGTAAATCTATATCCACTATAATACAACACATTAGAAGCAAACAAAAAATTCGTATTAAAAAAATTCCACTCCCCCCCCCCCCCCCAATTTTCCGATGGTCTTAGGCGACCCCGACAAATGGTTATTCGACCCACAAAGGGGTCGCGATCCACAGGTTGAGAACCCCTGTCTTACACTATTTCACAATGTAAACTACTTCGGATTCAATAGTTGTTTTTTTTAATGTCAGACTATTTTTTGTATCAGACTACCAGATTATAATTTCACTTATAATAACACACAAGACAAACAGATTAACTCATTCACGTTGAGCAGTCAAGGTTATTGAGAAGTTGTTTATAGTTCCTGATTATTTACACTGTACAAACTAACATATCCGCTGCAGTTCATCAATTATAAATTCATAGTCACAGATATACGACCATATAATACTATTGAGCAATCAAGGTTATTGAGAAGTTGTATATAGTTCATGATCAAATACACTGTTCATTGTACTATACCCGATGGAGTTCATCAATTATAAAGTCATAGTCCCAGGTATAGGAGCATTAGCATGTTCATTACAAAAAGCGAAGATTCAAAATTGTTCATAGTAAATGATTTCGTTAGTGCGTTTACCAGCTGACAGATCAGCCTGAACGCTAAGATTAGGTAAGGTTTAATATGTACTATGAAATAATCATGCTGATATTACATACTTTAAATACAAAACAAAGTAAAAACATATTGAGCTTTGAGAAAATTGAATAATTAGTGACACTCAGGACTATCCCTGTTTCTTAACAAAACTCTCCCCATCCCCCCTCCATTCCTGTACTACTACCAATGGTTTTATGAACAGACAAGGAAACACAAAGAATGGGACGATACGGAAACCACTGTCACCTCAAACGCACGATTAGGGCTAGCCACCATTACAATTTACGAAACTTAATAGAAAGCAAATCCCAGTGAATTGACTTTTTTTCTACTTAGTGTTTATTTTTAATGTAGTACTAAATTGCCAAATAAAAAAAACCAACAAGATAATACTAAAATCTGAGCTGCTTTCTTGCTGGCAAAATTAAAATCTATATTTTCCCAGCAATTGCCAAATTAGTGGGTTGCAATTCTTGTCAGCATTGATTGACTTAAGTAATGATCAGCTTGAGGCTGAAAAAAAACTTTGCTCGCACAGAACGCAAGTGTCAGAAATATGGAAATATGGGAGGGAAAAGACAATATTTACAACTGAATCATCTAACCAACGTTTTATAACATTATAACTTAATATCTCAAACAGGTCCTTGTCTCGGAAACTGAAATACATTTGAAGAAACTGAGACAAACCGTTGAAGCCACTTTCCCTCCAGAGGAAATTCGTTTTTGACGATGTCGTCATAAGTAGGCCTACTATCGAGATTGATTTCGATCTGAGGATCCAATAGTTAAGATGGTAATATTTACCTAAAGGTGCCCCCCGCTGCGGGGAAGATAAGGAAACCGTGCCTCATATTCTGTTTGACTGCTCCAGACTTGCTGATCTCCGCATCGACAGGTCTGGGAAACCAAAAAATCTCGACCTGTATGGTGACGTGTACGTACTACACAAGACAGCAGGGTTTCTGTCCAGGGCTTTTGCAAGAGAGGATTTAAGCCTCTCAAGCCCTCACTCAAATGGAGTTAGAGGATAATGATTTACCTACCACTTCACAATATTGCTCATATCAGTTTATTATTTCTTGAACTATCCCCTCCTAGGAAGAATGCATTTCCACCCTTAGCCTTTTCTTGTGTTTTAATACAGAATCTTCACCTTTTTTGTCTGGCATCTTGTGGCTAACATCTTTTTGGGGTTCTGCCCTAATCACCAAATCTGAGCACATGCATTCTGTAAAGGTAACACTGGCTTCAGTGATGTAATTCCGACTAGTAGTTAAGAATGTTTTTAAACTTTTCCGTTCAAGTGCGCAGTCTCGAATTGACAATCTCTTGTTTTTGAAGGTAGACTTACACGTCTTTAATTCAGTTAACACAGGGGCCCAAAACCCAAGGTTGGTGAAAAAAATGAAGACTGCATGGCAACTAACAATTCGCCTGCTTCAGACCTAGTAGAAGAGTTTTCATCTGTTCTAATCTATGTCTCTAGAGTTTCTATAATGTTTGAAAATGAATCCATAACTATCTTAACGACTTCTCGTCTAACGCTCCAGTGCGTTTTAACCAAGCGTTTAAGGCTAGTTTCAGTAATTTTGTTGAGAACGTCCTAGCGGTGTGCCGAAGTCGATAAAAAGATGTGTAAACGGTCCAGTGTACCGAAAAATGTTACGGAATAGATTTCAGCTTCAGCCCGAATTCCAGCTGTTAATTAAGATCTAGGTTCACAGTCAGCAATAAACAAACAACAACCATTAGTGTCATGGCGGAGCAAAATGATACTTTATTATATTGAACCCGTGCACCATATCAACATCCCCTTTTCTTTAAAAGAAATGTAAAAAAATAAAACATTTCGGGGAGTATCATAAAAACAATAAAACAAAACCACAACAACATAAACAACAAAACATAACATACATATATACGCTTCAATGAATATGAAACATATCACATTTAAAAATCAACATTCAATAGTTCATTAAGACACATAGTCATAATCTTGTCTGTTTCTTCAACTGATCCCTTGGTCGCAGGGAATGATGAGTTGATGAGTGGCGAATGTGTTGATTATGAGTTCAATATAATTAAGAATCATGACAAAACAAACAAGCACTGCCCTGTTGGTGCTGTTTGCCCGGTTCCTGCCAAATTTTGATGCCAGTTGCCGACACTGAGGAGAGTCGGTGGAAACAGTGACGCATCTCTTGCAAGAGTGTCCGCAGCTCCGAGAGCTGCGGGGTTGTTTGTCTGCAGAGTCACTTGACCTGTATGGGAGCTTGAAGGCACTACGCCTAACAGCAGAGTTTCTCGCCAAGGCTCTACGGGAGGACTGATCCTTCCAGCCTTGCCACCAATTGGAGTTCATCTCTGTAAACTTGATTCAACCTTGTTAACAGTGTACGTTTAAGAAAGAACATAAGAGATTAATTAATTAGCTCATTGAGTAAATTAATTTTTAGTCAATATTTCAAAATCAGTAGTTTGTCTTTGTTTATTTATGTACAATGCGTTGATTTTATTGAGAAAATTTACCCTAAGTTCGATGCCGCTCACCACTTGATGCCCCGTGTGGCCCGCACCACTCGCACAGGGCTAGCTGCGCCACTGGAAAATCCTTACATTAAAGGTTCAAACACTGGTTTTGAAGTTAATATTATATATATCGTAGGCCTACAACGTTTATGATATTTTGAGGAACCTTTTTAAATTCTATTTTTTATCAGTTTTTACAAAAGTGAATTTATTTTTCACATTGGTGTCACCCATAAGTTCTCAACAAGTCAAGAGTTGTGGGCCCCTAATGGTCGTGGGCCCGGGATCATTGAGCCACTTCGCGCCATGGAATCTACACCACTGCGCTTGCGCATCATGTTGACATATTGTTATGAAAATTATATTCTGTAGCTGTTGTCGTTCTTATATTTACATGTGCTTGTAACTTGTCCGTAAGAATGTGTTCACGAAATGTGTGTTGTGTAGTAATTCAGTGTATTAAAGCCATACTAAGCGGACATGGCTTTAGACTCTTTTATCTTTATGTTCATAACACATTTATAACAATGAAATGCCCCTATACCTTAGCGAACTGATTACTCCATATGTCCCTCAAAGAGCCCTGCGCTCAATGGACTCAACGCTTCTAGTGGTGTCACGTTTCTCCCTCAGAAGCTAAGGTCTGCGGGCTTTTTTGGTGCACGGATCAAAGGTTTGGAACTCACTCCCCATTGATCTCAGACAGACAGTATGCTACTCAACTTTCAAGAAGAACATTAAGACCTACTTGTTAAAAACTTTTTTAGATTAGTTTGTCATGTTAGCTCTTGTGTTTGTGTTTGAAATGTTACAACAGCGCCTTGGGCCTACATTTTTGTTTATTAACAGCGCTTTATAAATAAAATTATCATTATTACTGTGCTAAACAGTACTTCAACATAATTTTAAATGATTCTGTCAGCTTTGCTCATGAACTTGCATTGGATTGTCTTTTAGTAAATGTACCGATACATGGTACAAACTACTGGATTTCTTTGCCACAAAAATTATTTGTCATATGGGGGCGGGGGGAAGCGCCCATCAATATATTCTTGAACCCGGACCCACGGGTACATTGCTACGCCACTGTTAAAAGCCTTGGAAAAAATCTAGTAAGAACTGTAAGATAGTATCTATTTGCTCACTATCATCTAAACCTTTTGAAAAAATCATCAATTAGTCCTATTAGTTGTGTTTCACATGATCTATATTTCCTACAGCTATGTTAGTATGGAGTAAGGACATTATGTTTGTTTAAGTGGTTTATGATGTTGTTACATATTATGTGTTCTAGGATTTAACATGTGATTCTGGTAAGTGAGACTGGTCTGTAGTTACCTGGGGGGAAGCGCAGGAGGTTTGGGCCAGTAATGATTTTCTTTCGCAAAGGCAAATCAGAAACTTGTAAATCAAGAAAGGACTAGATTTATTAGAGCGTGAAAAGCAAATGAAAATATATAGCATAAGGATGGAATATATATATATATATATAGTTCGTCCATCGTGGTTCGATGATGACCACTTTGTCATTCAGGGGGCTGAGGGCTTTGCACTGGGGGTTTATGCCTCCTCATGTGGCTGGTGAGACCTATGTGAGCCCGGAATGTTCGGCCGCACACAGGTTATTCCAGCTGGAGCTAATGTCGTTTGCCTTGCTTTTCTTCTCTGGCGTTTTTCATCTGCCAGCGTTGTTCTCTTTTTCTCAGCAACCTGTGCGTCAGTTGTCACAGCGTGACGCCGTGATGCTCTGTCATGTGCCTCTGTCTCCCAGGTGCCTGGGTCTATGCTGAACGCCTTCAGAGAAGCTTTGAGAGTGTCCCTGAAGCGCTTTCTTTGACCACCTTGCGAGCTCTTTCCTTCGCTTAGTTGGCCATACAAGAGTCGTTTAGGGATGCGGTGGTCTTCCATTTTGCAGACGTGTCCTGCCCATCGCAGCTGGGACTGCATCAGGATTGTGTGGATGCTTTGCAGACACGCTCTTCGAAGGACTTCAGTATCTGGTATTTTGTCTTGCCATTTGACATTCAGTATTTTTCTCAGACGTCATGTGGAAGTGGTTCAGTTTCTTTGCATGTTTTCTGTACACTATCCATGTTTCTGAGGCATAGAGCAATGTAGGGAGGATGACGGCTCTATAGACCCCTAGCTTTGTATTTGTGGTGATACCACGTCTGTTCCAGACATTTTTAGACAGGATGGAATACGAATGTTATGGAAACACTTTTTTTGTCATTTACTTGCGTACCCTTATTCGTTCAACAGGTCGACTGTGAAGCGTTTCGTTGTTAAGACTTTGCTCTGGATTCGAAGCTATCACGCTGTTACTCTATCCCATCATGCAGAGGATTGGCTAAAGGTAATGGAAGAACTTACCGGTCAGCTTTGAAACAACAAAATAACAGACTAACTTATTAGTGCAATACAGAAACAAAAATCATGTAAATAAATAGAAAAATAATTATTTTTATCCAGTAAAATAATATTGCGATTCTTTAATTCCATACTTTTTCCAGGGGAAGTAATCATGCAGGCTAAGGGTTGTGATTTTCTTTTCTGAAAGATATAGTGATTCTAAGACTCTAGATCTGAAACGTATCGATCGGCTTTGAAATCCAACGGTTAGCAAAAGAAAAAATATTAAAAAGATAAATAAACAACTTATTAGAACAATACAGAATAAAACATTACGCAAAATAAATAAATAATTTTATCAAGGAAGATAATTGCGATTCATTAATAATTTATATTTTTTTTGCCCAGGGGAGGTAATTACATTGTGCTACTGAATTTGTAAAAGGCTAAAAAGGTCTGTGAGTCTGTTACTTAGATTCTAGATTGTATTTGAATATAGCTTGATCTAGCATATAGCTACACAAATAAAAACAAACAAGCTACACAAATAAAAACAAACAAGCTACACAAATAAAAACAAACAAAAAACCAAATCTGAGAGAAAACCCAAGATATAAGATTACAGTCACATTTAGTCTAAAAATGTGTATGTCTATCTATTGTTATGTCTATCTATAGTTCAGTGCTATTTATCTTTTCCCAGAGCTTTTCTTCATCGCTATATCCAGTGGCGTCACAATGGGGGTGCGGGTCCGGGTCGCACAAGGTGATACCCATCTGGGGGAGTAGATCTCTCCAATACACAAGAAAAATAAAATTGCACTCTGGCAAAAGTGGACAACTGTGGCTGTAGCAAGGTTCTCATGTAGCTTACTTTTAAAATTAATTAATTATTACTCTTACTCATTATTATTACTCTTACTCATTATTATTATTACTCTTACTCATTATTATTATTATTATTACTCTTACTCATTATTATTATTATTATTACTCTTACTCATTATTATTATTATTATTACTCTTACTCATTATTATTATTATTATTATTACTCTTACTCTTTATTATTATTATTATTACTCTTACTCATTATTATTACTCTTACTCATTATTATTATTATTATTACTCTTACTCATTATTATTATTATTATTACTCTTACTCATTATTATTATTATTATTACTCTTACTCTTACTCATTATTATTATTATTATTACTCTTACTCATTATTATTATTATTATTACTCTTACTCATTATTATTATTATTATTGCTCTTACTCTTACTCATTATTATTATTATTATTACTCTTACTCATTATTATTATTATTACTCTTACTCATTATTATTATTATTATTATTACTCTTACTCATTATTATTATTATTATTACTCTTACTCATTTATATTATTATTATTACTCTTACTCTTACTCATTATTATTATTATTATTACTCTTACTCATTTATATTATTATTATTACTCTTACTCATTATTATTATTATTATTACTCTTACTCATTATTATTATTACTCTTACTCTTTATTATTATTATTATTATTATTACTATTACTATTACTCTTACTCTTTATTATTATTATTATTATTACTATTACTATTACTATTACTCTTTATTTTTATTATTATTATTATTACTATTACTCTTACTCTTTATTATTATTATTATTATTATTATTATTATTACTATTACTATTACTCTTTATTATTATTATTATTACTATTACTATTACTCTTACTCTTTATTACTATGATTATTATTATTATTATTATTACTATTACTCTTACTCTTTATTATTATTATTATTATTACTATTACTCTTACTCTTTATTATTATTATTATTATTACTATTACTCTTACTCTTTATTATTATTATTATTATTATTATTACTATTACTCTTACTCTTTATTATTATTATTATTATTATTACTATTACTATTACTCTTACTCTTTATTATTATTATTATTACTATTACTCTTACTCTTTATTATTACTATTATTATTATTATTACTATTACTATTACTCTTACTCTTTATTATTATTATTATTATTATTATTATTATTACTATTACTTTTACTCTTACTTGGCTTGGCTTATGAAACTTAGTGAAGACTGGGATTTTTTATTTTGGATCTTAAGGACGCCTTTGAGTCCACCCAATTCTAATAACATTAGTTAGGGAAAATAAAGCAGTTGGTCGTTGTGCTGGCCACAAGACACCCTGTCAACCATAGAAACAGATGAAATCATTTGTCCTATACATCCCAAAGCCTGAAAAGGGTACTTTACTTATTTACTAAGATCCCCTTAAAATGTACTTACCTGTAAAATGGAAAACGTTGATCAACACGGAAACACTGACAGCGGCTGACCTAGGACCCTGCACAAACATCTCAGTCACCATGATCCAAGGTATTGGTCCTGAAACATCAATCATAAATCATAAGAGATTTAGAAGCCTAAGCTGAGGTTTCTAGACTTATTTCCACATGTGTCTTTCTTGTAAGTTCAAAGACATTAAGGACCTTATTAAGGAGACAACAGTCATCTATTAGAGATGCTCATCTATGGCAAATAAAACTATACATAGTTAGCTTTTTAAAAAGCTTATCTCAACTCACTGTCTGTCTAGTAAAAAGTTTGTACAGGTTATTTCTCCCACACCCTTTCTCAAATCAAGTTGAAACTGCACAATTATTCATTGGCATAGACAAAGACATGAATCAATGAAAAAAATGTAACCAATTAGTTTAATAATTAATGGTAATTATCTTTTTGATATCAACAAGGGAATGCAATCCCTCAGTATTCACAGATATGGATGAATATGTAGAGAGTGGTCCCCTTAGATAATTTTAAACATTTCTTCTCACACACCCACTCTCAGATCAAGTTGAAAATTTAAATAATTATTTATTGCACCTAACTAATCATGAATCAATGAAAAATTTGGGAAACAATATATAAGATAATGAACAAATGTGGGTGTGATACTGAATTGCATGTTTTTCGTCTTAATGCATTCATTAAACTTTTTTATAAGCATATGTATTTCATTATAAATTATCTACTTAAAAATGAATCAGTCAATAATAAGGGTCATGAAGAAGACACCAAAAGCAATTGCAAGACAGCCAAGGGTAAGAAACCCCTGGAGATGAAAGGCTCAGCTAAAAATTAAAAAAAACTCTATCACATCTGGAACCAGCTAGAATGGCATCATATGACAAACAATTTTATATATTCCTAAATTAGATGCATTCAGAAATGAAGCTTATTACGTCCTAGCCCAATTCTCCCAATAGACAGCAGGTATGCAGAGTTCCAGGGTTCAAACTTGGGACCTTGGAGATGACAGTCTAAAATGCATACCACATGATCAGGTAGACATTGAAATTAATTGCCTTCAAACTAAACCCACCTTGTCCAGTAGCAAAGAGACAGGTGTAGATGATGACAGCCACAATGCTTAAGTATGATAGCCAGGGCAATGTTTTCTGAAAAAAAAAATAAAAAAAAAAATTATCAGCTAAAGTACAGGATTTTAAGAAATTGTAATAGTAGCAAACTAAAACTCTATGGCCATATTACAAGGTCTTTAGGACTTGCAAAAACCTTCCTTCAGGGAACAGTACCAGGAAAAAGAAGAAGAGGCAGACAGAGAAAACGATGGGAAGACAACATAAAAGAATGGACACTGAAAGAGACAGAGAGGAATGGAGAAAGATGGTTGACAGATTTTGCGTGGTGCCCCAACTGTCCAACAGACTAAGGGATAGATGAAGGAATAGTAGCCCTGTAGTTTTTTATAAACAAAAATTAGTTTAAAAAAAAAATGGAATGCCATCTATACATAAAGATTGATTTTTATGGAAACAGCTTGCTGCCCAATGCACCGAATGATGTGGGAGGCTCTAAGTAAGTAATCTATACATACCTGTAGTGAAAGGCAAACAACTAGTACTACTGAGGAGATACACATGCCCACGAGGCCAATCATGTGCAGAGTTCTTCTACCTGCCCGGTCTATGATCAGGGCAGATATGAAGGTCATTATGACTTTTACAACACCTGTGGCTACCGTAGCATACTGAGAAGTCTCTTTGCTCAGACCAGCTGAGATAAAAATACTTGTAGAGTAGTAGACCACCTGAAGTTGAATATTATAGAATTATTTGTTTCATCATTTACAGGCTGAACTTTTTTTAAAAAAAGTCTTTTCTTTTTAACCAAAATAGTGATGTGTTTCACTCTGAATTCTAAACCTTAGCCTGTGGACTTCTGGTTTATATTTTAATGATTAGTTTATAATATCTGTAATGGGAAAAGTGTTTATCGGTGGGATTGCTGATCCGAATAGTAAATATTTTATATGGATGGATATTTTTTTTAAGTTGTACTGCTAAGCACTTCAAGAACACATGTCTGCTCAAATTGAATCTCGAATGAAAAATCTACCAACCCAAAAGCATTATCTTCAAATGTTACCCAAGATTTAGACATCTAATAGATCATTATTACTGTTCCTTTGTGATAAATTATGGATCTAGAATAGTTTTATATTTTACTTTTATTTAGTAGTAAACCTTTTTTTGGAGTGCAACTTGAACCAGTATAGTGATAGGGATGATCTTTACCACAAAACAATACTTAAAAAAAAATTGCTAGAAAATATACCAAGAAAAGGCCCATCATGGTGGCTGGATTTAGATCTGTCATTTCTCTTGTTTTCATTTATCTTAGGCTTATATCTATAGGAATCTACTCAGGTATAAAGATAAAGTCTTATAGATCTAGTCAACCTTGATCTACATTCAAGACCTAGCCTAAGGCTAAGGCAATACTAAATCTAAATGCTAATAATGTATAAGTCTGAGTCTGCTTCATCCTATGCTAAATCTTGATCAAGATCTAAATCTGCATTATTACAATTCATTAGAAGTATAAATAAAACAATAATAAAGCTTCTTCAGTAGTAAACATTGTGGGTGTGTCTTGGACAAGTATACTGAATAGCCATGATGTTGTAGATTTTTACAGATAAACAATACTAAAAAAAAAAAAAAATGGGCAAAATATGACCACAGTGGATGATTATTTGATGTAGATCTACCATTTCCTTTCTTTTTATTTATCATAAGCTTAGATCTAGAGATAGATCTATTATATTCTAGATCTAGACTAGAGTCCTTATCTTTGGCGACTAGAGATAAAAGTTATTAAAAGCTTAGAATGCTTAGATTAAGTTAGATCTAGACAATCGAGATCTACAGACTACACCTGACTTAGCTTACTGACAATAACAGATTTAGGATAATTTAGATCTAAATACTAAATAATATAGAATGGTATAGAATACAGAAGATATATTAAATATATAATAAATACGCTAAATTTAGAGTAATTTAGTCAATTAGACCTCGGCTACCAGTACGAGTAAGGTCGAGTACCTCACTCAAGGCAAGGCTCACTGTCCTCAGACGAGGCTCAGTACCTGGATCTAAATTGTTAAAATTCTAATGTATATACCTAGGTCTAGATCCATTTGTCATTATCACTATTTATTTGTGATAAATTTTAGAATAATTATAAAGTTTCTTCAGTAGTAAACAAAGCCAAAAGCCTCTAATTTCTATGTGAACAAAGAATGAAGAACTCTTTTATAAAGTAAAAATAGTTCCACTGTTGTTAGTTAAAAATTTTAATTAAAAAATGCAACGAAACAAAGGTAGGGTAAAAACGTCTTTGGGATAAACGTTCGTGGGTTTACTCACTACTTTAGGGCAGTCCGACTGTCTTAGGGATAGACGCTCCGCACTGATTGAGTTAATAACTTGCAACCTAGTTTAACTGTCTGCATCTTAGAGATGAATACACACACAAAAGAACATTAAGTTTCGGCGTTCGTTAAGTTAACTTGTTTGAAGGTATTTGACTTATCATTATCATTCATTATGAATGATTATGTCAATGCTTTGTTGTCTTGGTGGTATTAATTAGTGTGACTTGATCTGTCATGATCATAAGGTAGGCGAATATCTAATCTAAAATCTAGGTCTAGATTTAGATCTAGATCTATATAGATTATTATAGATCTAGAGATTAATCTAGAATCTACTATTTAGTGCTTGTGAAAAAACATTAATAATTTTACTACATTTTTTTTGCATAGGATTCCAGCAATAGCTGCTTTTTATCTTACTATGTTTCTGCTAGATTCATTTTTGATTATTAATATTTTGTATTTTGATTCCAATCAACACATTGCTACACTTCAAAAAAATAATTGGGTAATTCTGCAGGATTTCAAGGGGCAGCCATCTTTGTTACTATTTTGTTATTATTGTTTATGTTCCAAAGAAATCCAAAGATAGTGTCTCAAAAAATACCAAGAATTAACATTACTTCTGTGTTTTCAAAATCAAAGCAATGCTATTTTTTCTTTTAATTTTAACTTGGTGTCAATACTATACATTTCTTATTGTTCTGTCTTCTTTTTAATTGTTAAATATTGTCTATAATGACTATAAGTCACTATATCTATTCTGAATTATTCTGATTTTTTTTACCACTGTTTAAGTATTTTTTATCGTCCTTTATATATGTCTTTTGAAATGACCCATAATATCTAAAGGCGGACCCTATTCCCAACCAGTTGTGAATAGGTTTCAACCCTATTCCCAACCAGTTGTGAATAGGTTTCAACCCTATTCCCAACCGGATGGATGGGTCAAATAAAGTCAAAACCCTATTCACAGTCAACAGTGTCAAATTAGGTCAAAACCTTATTCCCAGTCCACTGTGTTTAGGTCAAATCCTATTCAGTTAAATGTTAAATTTTTTTTTTTAAGTGATTGATTTAAAAGAAGATAATAGAAAATAGCTATAAAATAAAATTTGTTGATATTGATAAATCTTTACAATTTATTAAACTTCTATTATTTTTTCCCTAATGTAATTAAAGGAACAATGTATACTTTATAGGTTATTTTATTATAGAATTGTTAGGTCATATTTCTGTTAAATCTTTGAGCTGAATATTTGTAATAGCTATAAGATAAATAAAATATATTTATTCACTGTTTTTGTTTTCATTTCATTCCTGGTCACATCATCTCCAATTAAAATTTTTTTTTGACTTGGCTTTGACTTAAGCACTCAATTCAACATTTTTTTTTTTAGGCCTATATACTGCTTGTTGATATTTTTTGACATGTGTTTACAATGTTCCCTCTCCCATCTTCATTATAAAACTTAGTGCATTGAGGATGGCTATAATAAAAAAGAGGAACTATCAAAACTAGGCAGAGATAAAAATGTAATTGGGGAGAATGGGGTTTAAAGTTTGTTGCAAAGCAATAGCATGTGTAGACACATAGTAAAATGCTAAGTATATTGTAAAGCTGAGAGTTTTTTCATTTACGTTGATTCTATTCAATATAGGATAGGGGATATCAAAGTTTATTGTTCTCAAATAGGTGAAATAGGGGAGGCAGGTGGGTAGGATATATCCTACACAGGATTTTTTAATCTAAGGCCAAGTTGTGGTGGAAGTAGTGGATATCTTTGAGAGATTGTACCGCAATAAGAATCAATGGATCATGTTCTATACATATGATCATTATCCAACCAATCTTAGCACCATTTCAATAAATAAATATTTCTCTCATTTGATGTCAGTAATATACTTATATGATTTCTAGGTTTAAAATTTTATAAAATTGAAAACATACACATTACTTTGTTAATTTCAATTTTTTCTATGTTATTTATGTTTTTTTATATCAATAAAATATAATGCCCCTCCACCCACCAAAAAAAAAGTTTGTCGATCAACAGAGACTTTTGGTCATATGTATGACATACATTTATTAAAGCAATAATAATAGAGAAGAAATGTTATGTTCAACTATTACTGCTAGTTTGGTATGTCATACATATTTGGTTTGTTATACACCTTTATGTATAGTAGAAGAGGAGATTTACTGAGAAAAAAAATCTTTACTTATTAAGTCTTTCTTTGTTAGCATTCTTAGTTAATGTTTATAATTTTAATTTATTATTTATGAATGACCTATAGACTAATTATAATTTATAAACATTTTTTAAACAATTCATATACAGGGCAATGGGACTTTTTTTGTGACTGTGCGATCCGATACGGCATACGATACTGGCACCTTTTTTAAATGTGGGGAAAAATTATTATTTTTCTTGTATTTTAACCTTATATCATTAACAAAGCTAGAAATCAATGTGTCCTTGCCATGCAGTTTTAAATCTCCTACATAAATAGCACAACACAATCAATAGAGACTTTGGTGTTTATTTTTTTTGTCTTATGTATGACATACATTTATTAAAGCAAATAATAGAAGAAATACTATTACAACATTACATTTAATTGCCATTGCTAAATTCTTTTCATGCTGTTTTTTTTTAATGTAATGAAAGAACTTTAGATTCTAGATCTAGTCAATCTAGATAAAGTGAACAATACTATATCTAGTTTTACTAGATCTATGTTAAAACTGTAAATCAAATCAGTGACTGTGGACAAAGCATGTATGATTGATTCCTGCCATCTTGTTTGACCTTTAATATAAGAACCACTTCCGGTTGACTGGGAATAAAGTTTTGACCTCATTTGACCTGAACAAACGATTGGGAATAGGGCTAAAGCCTATTCCCAGCTGGTTGGGAATAGGCACTTCGATATCTAAATATATGGATCTTAAATTTAGTTCTATAAATGTAGATCTATAAATTTAGATTTATATCTAGATCTATATATATGTATAGATCTAATATGTTGTTATCTTTGTTGTTTGTTAACAAATGTTTGTATTTTTTAATACTCATTCTTCTATTAACTTGATCTAAATCTAAGCCTATTAGAATTTTGCCTTATGCTAAAAAAGGGGGAGTCTTATGGGAGCGCTGTTACCTCCCCCATTGGGAGTAAAGCATTAACCTGTTTTGGTGTCTACAGTGCAATATCCTGATACTCTGCTATTAAAAAAGTGTAGGTCAAATATCAAATGGCTGTTATTCACTACACTTTATTAATGAAGCCCAGTGGCTTTTACAGAGGGAGAGGGGGTGTCTATTCTTTTTTTCTTTTAGTTTTTTAAGGGATTAGATGTACCAGTAGCAAATTGTTTTTTAATTCCTCAATCCGGATTGGGGGGGGGGGAGATTTAACTATTTTATTTTGATAATAACGGCAATTCATTCTGCAAATATGTCATTGCCTAAAGTGGTGTAATGGATATATAAGCACCCCACTACCTATAAAATACTTCCATGCATCTCAAACAGCCAACTTCAGCCACTCACTTGTGGCTCAGATGTTTAGTCTGGCGGAGCTGTTTTCACTAATAGAGTGGGCAAATGTGAGTGATGAGTGCCTAAACCAGTAAGCTTTGTTTTGAGCAGTAGGGGCTTGTTAGCCATTTCTGTCTATCCACATAGGAAAAGGAAAATTATGAAATCAAATCTCTGCTGTCTTGCAGCTAAATCCAATTGTAAGGACTTGCTTCAGAGTTAACCCTGAGAAAAAATCAGGAGCCAGCGAACCTTAGGCAGTTTTCAGCACTCTTACACCCTGGCACAGCTGCGACGCTGGTGACCCCAAACTGTATCGACAGTTGACTTTTCTTTGGATACTTCAGGTACCTGGAGAGGGAGGGGGGATTACCGTATTTTTTGCCGTATAAGACGCTCCGGCATATAAGACGCACCCAATTTTAAAGGAGGAAAATCTAGAAAAAAAAGATTCTGAACCAAATACTGTACTAGTTGGTCCGCCTGATCACTTTCTCACATACACCATACACGTTGTCTGTCATCTACCCAGACGGCACATTATGACGTAGGGAGGGCGGTGTGTACCGGCAGTAAGCTCATCATGATGCCCGTGCAGCACATGGTTAGACTGTTGGGAGGGGGGCATGGCGCGCTATAGGAGGGAGAGGGAAGCCCGAACACACACAGCCTGGCCGTGCAGGGAGGGTCACAGAAGTCACCACAGCCCGCAGTACGTGCCCCAAATCCAGCCCGCAGCACACACTGCATAAGGAAAGGACTGCGAGTAAGCGCCACACAAAGTTGGGGGCAGTTTTAATGCATGTAAAATGTGTATTTGCCGCATAAGACGCATCAACTTTTCCCCCCCAGTTTTGGAGAAGAAAAAGTGCGTCTTATACGGCGAAAAATACGGTAACTGATGTGAGGGCGACATCGTTCCGACCACAGCTAATGCCCAGACATTCATCTAATTTTCCATGAGATATTATCCATAGTCAGTTGCAAAGCGACTATGGATCATCTCATACAGAGAGAGAGAGAAAGATGGATAGCGGAATATTGAAATATCTTAATTATAACTACGTTAAACAAAAGAAAAAAAAACACAAAAGAAGTCGTTTATTATGAAATATAAATTGAGGCTTTTATTAGTTGATGAACATGAACTAATAAAAGTTTCAATTTTATTTTTCATAATAAACCACTTTTTTTGTGTTTTTTTTTTTCTTTTCTTTAACGTTGTTATAGTTAAGATATTTTCAGTATTCCGCTATGTGACAGGGTGTAAGAGTGCTGAAAACTGCCTAATGTTCGCAGGAAGTATTTCATAGGTAGTGGAGTGCTAATATATCCATTACCGCTTTAGGCAATGACATATTTTCAGAATGAATCGCCGTTATTGTCATAATTAAATAGTTAACCCCCCCCCCCTTCCTTACAGAGGAATTTTTTAAAAAACTGCTACCGGTACATCTGATCTTATATAATACAGACGTTACTTCAAAAAAAGAAGATGATTACGTCCTATGCATCATGCATTTAGTCATGCATATAAAAAAAAGAATAGACACCCCCCTCTCCCTTTATAAAAGTCACTGGGCTTCATGAATAAAGTGTAGTGAATAATAGCCATTTGGTATTTGACCTACACTTTTTTAATAGCAGAGTAGCAGGATATTGCACTGTAGACACCATAACAGGTTAATGCTTTACTCCCAATGGGGGAGGTAACAGCGCTCCCACAAGACCCCCCCTTTTTAAGCATAAGGCGAAATTCTAATAGGCTTAGATTTACATTAAAACAAGTTAATAGAAATTTAATGAGTATTAAAAAATACAAACATTTGCTAAAAATCAACAAAGATAACAACATATTAGATCTATACATATATATATAGATCTAGATCTAAATTTATAGATCTAGATCTAAATTTATAGATCTAGAATTTTCTAGATCTACATTTATAGATCTAGATCTAAATTTATAGATCTAGAATTTTCTAGATCTACATTTATAGAAATAGATATAAATTTATAGATCTAAATCTAAATTTAAGATCCATACATTTAGATATTGTGGGTCATTTCAAAAGACATATATAAAGGACAATAAAAATACTTAAATAGTGGCAAAATAATTCAGAATAGATATAGACACAGAGCACAGAGTATCTTGGCGGCACCCTCGCTCCAAACACTGGCACCAACTAGACCTAATCATGGTAAGACAAAAGTGCTTAAAATTTGTCAAGCTTACCAGGTCCTACCACAGTGCAGACTGCGACACAGATCACTCCTTGGTATGTTGTAAGATCAATCTTCTCCCAAAAAAAAATCCACCATACCAAGCAGATTGGAAGACCCCAATCGGATGTAAGCAAGATGTGTCAACCTGATCTCCAGATACAGTTTGCGGAATCTTTTGAACGCGAGTATAAAAATATCTCTGAAAATACAGCAACTGAAAAATGGGAACACATCAAGTCCACCATACTAAAGACTTCCCTGGAAATCTTTGGAAGAAAAATTACAAAACAAAATGATAGGTTCAACTCTAAAGCAGTTATTTTAGCACCTGTCATCAGAGCAAAGAGAGATACACTCGCTACTTACAAGGCACAACCTTCCCAACGCAACCTGCTAAACCTGAAAGAAGCTAGGGCCAATGCACAGAGGACAGCAAGGATCTGTGCCAATGAATACTGGTTAGAGCTCAGTGAGAGTATTCAGCTCACAGCCCAAGTGGGCAACATAAGAAGGATGTACGAAGGAATCAAAAAGGTTCTCGGACCCTCCCAAAACAAGAAAGCACCACTGAAATCAACCACTGGGGAAATTATCACAGACAAGTGCCAACAAATGCACAGATGGGTTGAACATTACTCTGAGCTCTACGCCACAACAAGCTCAGTCTTTGACTCAGCCCTTAAGGCCATCATACAATTACCCACAATGAACCAGCAAGATGAAACACCCACCCTTTCAGAGCTCAACAAAGCCATAGACAATATTGCTGCCCGCAAAGCATCCGGATGCGATGGTATCCCCCCAGATCTTCTAAAACAATGCAAAACTACTCTAATCCAACCTCTACATGAACTGCTTTGCAAATGTTGGCAAGAAGGTGCTGTGCCACAAGACCTGTGGGATGCTAAATCATTACACTGTATAAGAACAAAGGTGACAGAAGCGACTGCAACAATTACAGGGGAATCTCCCTCTCAAGTATTGTAGGCAAAGTCTTTGCTAGAGTGATACTTCCCAGGCTACAAAAACTCACTGATCTGGTCTATCCAGAATCACAATGCGGCTTTCGCTTAGGGAGATCCACGATTGACATGATTTTCTCCATCCGCCAACTCCAGGAAAAAAGCAGAGAACAAAGGAGGCCTTTGTACATTGAGTTTATTGACCTGACAAAGGCCTTCGATCTAGTTAGCAGAGATGGCCTCTTTAAAATTTTACAGTTAATAGGCTGTCCACCCAAGCTACTAAATGTAATCATATCTTTCCACCAAAATATGATGGGTACAGTGCAATTCAACGGTGCCAGCTCTGAAAGTTTCAGTATAAACAGCGGAGTTAAACAAGGATGTGTCCTGGCCCCAACCCTCTTTGGAATACTATTTTCACTGCTAATCCACAACGCCTTTGACAAATCCACTGAAGGCATCTATCTCCATTCCAGATTTGATGGCAAACTCCTAAATATTGCCAGACTGAGGGCCAAAACTAAAATCAGAGCCACCCTCGTAAGAGATATGCTATTCGCGGATGACGCAGCGGTAGTGGCACACACACAAGAGGAACTTCAGTCACTAATGTCCTGCTTCTCTCAGGCCTGTAAAGAATATGGCTTGACTATTAGCACGAAGAAAACAAATGTTATGGGACCACCTGCTACAGCACCACCCTCCATCCTCATAGATGATAACAAGCTGGACGCCGTAAACGAATTCTGTTATCTGGGATCCACAATTACAGATGACCTGTTTCTAGAAGAGGAGATGAAAAAACGCGTAGGAAAGGCTGCCTCCACATTTGCTAGACTCAAACCAAGAGTTTGGGAAAACCATAAGCTAACTACGGTGACCAAAATGGAAGTCTACAAGGCATGCGTTATGAGTACACTGCTGTATGGCAGTGAATCATGGACCACCTACGCAAAGCAAGAGAGAAAACTAAACTCATTCCATTTGAGATGTCTCCGTAGGATTTTGAATGTCACATGGAAAGAAAAAGTGTGCAATACTGAGATCCTTGCGCGATCAGGTATTCCCAACATCTTTACATCCCTCAGACAACGCCATTTGCGCTGGCTTGGACATGTTCGCCGGATGGAGGACAAGCGCATCCCGAAAGTCATCCTCTATGGTCAACTCGCAACTGGCACAAGAAAAACTGGTTGCCCCCACCTTCGTTACATAGATGTAATAAAACGTGACCTCAAATCAGTGAACATCAATACTGACAATTGGGAAGACATAGCTTTTGACCGCAACAGGTGGAGAGAGACAGTGACCAAGAAAGCTATGGACATTGAAAGTACATGGGTCTCAACCCAGGAAGAAAAATGCAAAATCTGAAAAACTGCCAGCTCCTCTACCACCGAAGCAAAAGCCACCTTAACCTGCGCTATCTGTGGATGGGAGTGTCTCTCCAAAATAGGGCTCCACAGCCACATGAGGAAGTGTGCTCTGAGATGAACCATAGTCGTCCTACGACTGAAGGAGGCCAATGAGATATAGACAATATTTAACAATTAAAAAGAAGATAGAACAATAAGAAACATATTGTATTGACACCAAGTCAAAATTAAAACAAAAAATAGCATTGCTTTAAACTTTGAAAACACAGACATAATGTTAATTCTTGTTTATTTTAAAGACACTATCTTGGGATTTCTTTGGAACATAAACAATAACAAAATAGTAACAAAGATGACTGCCCCTTGAACTCCTGCAGAATTACCCAATTTTCTGACATTCATATGGCCCATGGGAAATAAGGTTTAAGATGTGTAGGCTCCTAGTATGTTGCTATGACACATGTCTAGAGCTCTATCTTGCTTTGTAGGGCAATCAACTTATGGACTATATGTAAACAAGTGTTAAGCTAACAAAAGGTGATTGAGTCTCCCATAACTAATTAAACAGAATCTGGGCTTTTTATTTCAATCCCAGATATGATGTCTAGTTTATGTTCTTTTGCTGTCTCAGTGTTGGCTGTGGGTTGTTATATATATGACAGATTTGTTTTAACTCTCTGGATAAGTAGAATGGCTTAAGGTAGATACACAATAGTTCATTATCAGACTGATTGAGATATTGCTGACACAACAATATTGTTCACACAAATAACCAGTCCTCCTCCCTTGGCTTTTACCATGATCTATTTTTCTATCTGCTTTATTCAAATGAAATGCATCCAAGTCAACGCAAGGAATGATTTCATCTTCTAGCCAGCTTTTTGATGCTGAGCTGTGAGCTCTTTTGCAGACTGTGCTAAGGAAAAATAGTGCCCTGTTTTCTTCAGTTGTTCAGCACTGCTGTACAGGGTCTTGGTTATGTTGGGCTGTAGTGGAAGTAGGGTCTGCCTAAGGTGGATTAGGAAGGGGCATTCAAAGAGGATATGGTTTAAGCTTTCACTGTCTTGTTTCCCGATGCCCATTGGTTGAGCCACTCCTCTTTGTGATTGTTGACTAACATTGACCTTAGGGTGAGTAGTTAACGGGTCTATATGGTTGTTCCATAGATGATCGGGCCTTTGATAGTTTATCTGCTTTTTCATTTTCCATGATGCCATTGTCTCCAGGGATCCACTGTAGTGTGATATTGATATTTAATTTAATAACTTGGTTAAAATAAAGCAATCTGTCTCTGTCTACAGGGCCTAACAATGCTGATGCAAAATATATATTTAGAATGTTAGCTTTAATTTTGTTATCATTATGTATTAAGTTATAATATCTTCTTTATTTAATGGAGCTACTCCTGTTGTTTCCATTTTCTTACATTTATTTTATGACCTTGCAATCTATAGGGCAGATGATGTAAAGTTCATCTATTTCTGTGGCCCATGCTTAACGTGACCAACAGCCTAAAATTACTTTTCCCCTACTAATGTCAGGTACCCATAGCGGGGTGGTTTCAGAGGCGCGCCAAAAATTCTATTATTGAAAATCCCAGTCAATACCAGGATTCGAACCTAGGACCCTCAGTTTGGCAGCTAGGTGCTTATCTACTCAGCCACAGCACCTCCTGCTACTCATTATGTATGTGTTAATTTTTTTTTTTAATCCTTTGTTTCTCTTCTTTCTTTTTTATTAACTTTAGATTGATGCCAGGTAGTGCATCTCTTATTAATTTCCTTTTTTTTTCTTCACAGATCAACAGTTCAGGTTTACCACTAAAGAAAACTGTCAATCAGATCTAGAAATGGCCCCCACTAAGAATGGTGTGACCAACAGCAGACCAACAAGGCGATTAATCACTATTAAACAGAAGAAAGAGATTATTGCAACATATGAACAAGGGGCAAGGATCATAGATCTGGCCACTAGGTATAATATGGCAACATCCACAATAGCCACCATTCTGAAAAACAAAGAGGCTATTAAAGCAGCCAGGGTATCATCGGGAGTCAAAACGTTATCGACTCAAAGAAATATCTACATCGAGGAGATGGAGAGGCTGTTAATATTGTGGATGGGCGAAAGACAAATGTCTGGGGATGTTCTGACTCAGGCCAGAGTGTGCGCCAAGGCCAGGTCTATCTTCTTAGATTTGAAACTAAGTCAGCCCATAGCTAGCACTGAAGCAGGTGAGGGGGTGAATGTGTTCAAAGCCAGTCGAGGCTGGTTTCAGAATTTCCGAAAAAGAATAGGACTCCAGAGCATTGACAGGCAAAAGGAATCAGTGGCGACCTATTTAGTGGATACTGCGAGAGTTGCGCAAGAGTTTCTAGAGCTGGATGAGGACTACAAATCTGTTGTTCATAGTGATCATTCACTATCTCGTGAATCATTTATGAAACAAGAGTTGGCAATACCAAGTGAGTCATTTATCAAACAAGAGCTGGAAGAGGATCCAGGAGAGGAGGAGAACACATATTCGACTGACGATGATCATCCGCGTTCTGTATCAGGTGAAAACTTACACTGGAAAAGAAAAGCTCCTTCAGAAGACATTGAAGCCATGTTTCATCATTGGGAGGAGTTTCAAACTCTGGCTTTAAGGTGGCATCCTGACAGAGATGAAGTAAGCAGAGTCTGCAATCTTGTTGAAGACACGTGTCTCAAACCCTTCATAGAAACCCTTCAGAAGAAGAAAAATAAACTGACGCTGGAAAAAATATTTTGGCCGTCTGTCATCTCACAGAGTAGAGAAACTACTAAAATTCCTGCTTCAGGGCGAAGGAAGTTGAAAGTTCCTGTGAAGTGTCCTGATCTTGATGCCTCTTTGAGATGAAAACTGTCTGGGGCATGCCTTTGTGTGTAAATACTGTAAATAGTGAATTCAACTTTGTCAAGTCTTCTGGAGTTCTTTAGGTAATCATACTCCTAGATTACATTTTTAACTCTATCTCTCCATGATTATTTTCCGTGTTCAGAAGGAATTATTCATTTTTCCCATTTGTATTTCACTAGCCTGTTATTGTTAAATTTCAATAATGTTTTTCTTTTAACCAGACTATGTTATAATAGGTAGAGATATATGCATGCCCTTTTTATAGAACACAAATCAAAGTTTATGAACCCAAAATTAAGTTAATTTAATGGGGTTACATCAACGATGGTGTCGTCAATCAAGAGAGAAAATGAGTTAAAGTAGATTTCATACATTTGTATAGCCATGTAGTTTCATTATAATGAAGAAACTTTATGAAACAAGGTCTGGGCTAAATTTCTTTGTCTATTTAGGTTATGGTTCACATTGGAATAGAATAACAGCTTTAGTAAAATCATTAAAGTTATAGAGACCCTTCAGAATGGAAGAATTAAAAATTAAGTAGAAATTATAAAACACTGAACCATAATCTTCAAATACAAAACCAAAACCTAATAAAATACTCAGAAAGACCCAAATAAAGGCAGTTTCCTTGTTTCATATGCTAGGACAAATTTGTACAAATGCTCTTTCTTCCCTAGTGCTATTAGAGCATGGAATGGGTTACCTCAGTCAGCCAGGAAAACCAGTGACTTGACAGTTTAATTCATTGGTTAACATTGATTGACCTAGGAACGTGTGTTGGATGTAATCATCTGATTTTTTTAAGTAACATCTGTATTTTATATAAATTAAAAATTTTAAGATAGGATTAGATATATTCATATATGGGTTATTGCTCTTAAGGGAACTGACTCACTTTAAGAAATCTTTTAGAAAAGACTTTGTGTTTGAAAAGTTCATATTGACTCAAACCTTTTTTTTTTTTTTTTCCCTCACATAAATTTTATAAGTTTGCCTTGGCTACTACTACTAATGACTTAATTTCATCAACAAGCTTGTCAAACATTCAGACAACATGAACGACTGAGAACAGGGGGCGATGTAAACAAGGAGCACATCCTTGACAATTACTGGCTGAAAGTAACTCATTGCATAGTGAATGTTAGTTTTAGTCTCCCGTTCAAATTGAAACATGTAAATGAATGCTTATCAAAAGCAGCATTATTTTATGATCAGTTGAAAATTTTCTAAATTTTTTTATATTTTTTCATGAATTGCCAGAATTGAAGATCAGCATAAAGGAGAGTACCTAATTATGTGCCTGTGCCTAAATAAATGCCTAGAGATACCAGATAATGAAGTGGTGAAGAAAATTAAACAGGTTGGTTTGTGTTTAGATTTAAAAATACACTTGATAGGAGACTTTCAGGCATCCTTAAATTTCAGCTTTTTGGTGTATCCTGGTGTACAGAAAGCAGAAGTATTGATAGGAGAAATATTTTTATAAACCATATATGGTAATATTTTTTTTTTGGGAGGGGGGGTGTCTGAAAAATTAAATTTGAAAGTTCTTTCCTTGTATCAAAAAGTAATTTTTTATTTAGTTGGTAAAAGGGATCTCTCAATTTGGCATCCTTGACATTGTTTATTATGTTTATTTCAAATTTTTTCTACATCTCTCCCACTCTTCCTATTTTATATATATATATATATATATATTTTTTTTTTTGTTACATTTTTCTTTAGGTTACATTATATTGTCACCATATTACTTCACATCTCTTTCTATACCTTTTCTCTCTTAATGAATTTCATTGCTAAAAGAACTTAAAACAGAGTCTAAAAAATCAAAGTGTGAACAAAAGCAGATTGCTGTGATAATCTTCTAGTTTGAAAAGCCTCAATTCTTATATATGTGTTTGGTTAATAAATTTTAAGGAAATAAGGTTTCAATCTCATTGAAGACTGGGACTGAATATTGGGATCTTTAGCACACCTCTGAAACCCACCCAGCTCTAATGAGTACCTGACATTAGTTGGGGAAAAGTAAATGCTGTTGGTTGTTGCGTTGGCCACATGACACCCTTGTTAACCATGGGCCACAGAAAGAGATGACCTTTGCATCATCTCTCCTATAGAACGCAGGGTCTGAAAGGGGAACTTTACTTTGCCGCCTTCTCTAGTGCCATTAGGGAATGGAATGGGTTGCTTGAATCAGCCAGGGAAACCAATGACTAAGAATTTAAATCTCTATATCAACATGCACTACTAGATTAGCATTAGGACATAATTATCCTCTCTTTTGAATGTATGTAATTTCTAAGATAAGGACTCATCTGGCATAGATTAAGATGTTGTGCTGTGGGTTTGGTTTGATTTTTTTATTTTGCTGATTTCTTGAAAAATAATTTTATTTGGTCTTAGGAGAGATGTCCCACAAAACCAATAGCCACAAAATCAACTCTGCTCTAGAAGTATTGGACAACTTAGCTTAGTGCTATATCATAAACACAGTTGATTAAAGTTGATTCCTTATCTTATCTTATCTTGTATAATACAGACGTTACTTCAAAAAAGAAGATGATTACGTCCTACGCGTCATGCATTCAGTCATGCAATGACTTAAATTCTGCCAAGTCACTGGTTTTCCCGGCTAGCTCAGGAACCCATTCCATGCTCTAATAGCACTAGGGAAGAAGGAGTATTTGTACAAATTTGTCCTAGCATATGGGATGAGGAATGTGCCTTTATTTTTGTCTTTCTAAGTATTTTATTAAATTTTGTTTTTGTATTTGAAGATTATGGTTCAGTGTTTTATGTATAATTGCTACTTTACTTTTAAGTCTTCTATCCTGAAGGCTTTCTAAATTTAGTGATTTAACTAAAGGTTTTACTCTAGTCAAGTGTGAATATTCTTTTGTTATGAATCTCACTGCTCTATTTTGTGTCTGTTCCAGTTTTCTTGAATTGGGGGGGTCCCAAACAGAGGATGCATGTTGTATTATTGGCCTAACTAAGGTTAAATAACATTTTAGTTTTATGTTATTTGATTTATAGAAATTTCTTTTAATAAACCCTAATGCTTTGTTTGATTTTTTGATAGTTTCATCAATATGGGGATTCTATGACAGTTTTTCATTTATTATAACACCTAGGTATTTTGCATTTTTAGTTTGTGTTACTGGTTTACCATGAATAAGATAAGTGGAATTACTTTGTTTTAGCTTTTTTGTTACTCTTAATAACTGACATTCCTATTGTTGAATAAGGTCCTTGACAGTGACTTTTTCACAAGATTACTTATGTTGTTGACTATGCCAGTACACACTGTAGATTACAGGTTATTTAAGTTTCCCATTTTCAAAACTTTTGTCATTTTTTGTAACATGTATCAGAGAATTTGCACAGCAGGGCCTTTTTTGAAATTATCAATAATATGTAAAGCATTCTGGTGGTGTTAGCCAAAAAAAATAATACAGTTCAAGTAGAAATGTTTTCATGTTAACTGTAGACCTAATTTTTCTATGCGACCAATCGTAAGGATTATATACAAACACACTTTAGAATGTTAAGCTTTTCTTATGAAATTTTCTTGAATATGAAAGAAGTGCTGAGTAGTAACTATGGAAAATATTACCTTTCTGTATATTAGAAAATTACTAGATTTTACCATTAAAAGGCTAGTTTATGATACCTGAGCATTGTAAAGATTATTGTAAATATGGAGCATCTAAAAGATATTAGACTTTAATGTCACTTATTAAGATACTTTTCTATAATAATGAACTTTTGACTAACTTAATGTTTGATCATTTCTTTTATAATATCCTATGCATTTTTACTGCGAAATAAAATCTACATTTTTGATTATCTCCCCTTGATTGACAAAAGCCCTAAATTAGGATAGGCTGAGCAAGTTGGTGCAGTTTAATTTGAAACCCCACGTCTCATTTATTCAATATAGCACAACTATTATAATGAAAAAATTTCTGCAAGTAATTATTATAGCTAGTAATTTTATCGTCAAATACAAAAACAAAATCTAATAAAATACTCAAAAAAGACACAAAGATAAAGGCACATTCCTTGTTCCATATGCTAGGACAAATTTATACAAATGCTGTTTCTTCCCTAGTGCTATTAGAGCATGGAATGTGTTGCCTTTGCCTTAGGAAAACCAATAACTTGGCAGAATTCAAGTCATTGGTTAACATGAATGACTAGATGCATGGCATGTAGGATGTAATCATCTTCTTTTTTTAAGTAACATCATTATTTTATTAGATAAGATACGATTTTCAGCATAGATAATTTTATTTTTATGCAATACTAATGACAATGTATTTTGTAAGTGAACGAAAGATTGATTTAAGAATTACTGTATGTCTTTTGATAGGTAGTCAGACCAAAGGAAAAAATAATTTTCTAAATATATGAATGAAGTAAAATGTATCCTTATATTTTTTATTTATTTTTTTAAACTGGTTCTTGTGTTATCTGCCTTAAAGACTGAAACTAAATTAACTATCATTTTCTCAGTGCAGTCACCAACTTACTTCAAAAAAGAAGATGATTACGTCCTACGCGTCATGCATTCAGTCATGCAATGACTTAAATTCTGCCAAGTCACTGGTTTTCCCGGCTAGCTCAGGAACCCATTCCATGCTCTAATAGCACTAGGGAAGAAGGAGTATTTGTACAAATTTGTCCTAGCATATGGGATGAGGAATGTGCCTTTATTTTTGTCTTTCTAAGTATTTTATTAAATTTTGTTTTTGTATTTGAAGATTATGGTTCAGTGTTTTATGTATAATTGCTACTTTACTTTTAAGTCTTCTATCCTGAAGGCTTTCTAAATTTAGTGATTTAACTAAAGGTTTTACTCTAGTCAAGTGTGAATATTCTTTTGTTATGAATCTCACTGCTCTATTTTGTGTCTGTTCCAGTTTTCTTGAATTGGGGGGGTCCCAAACAGAGGATGCATGTTGTATTATTGGCCTAACTAAGGTTAAATAACATTTTAGTTTTATGTTATTTGATTTATAGAAATTTCTTTTAATAAACCCTAATGCTTTGTTTGATTTTTTGATAGTTTCATCAATATGGGGATTCTATGACAGTTTTTCATTTATTATAACACCTAGGTATTTTGCATTTTTAGTTTGTGTTACTGGTTTACCATGAATAAGATAAGTGGAATTACTTTGTTTTAGCTTTTTTGTTACTCTTAATAACTGACATTCCTATTGTTGAATAAGGTCCTTGACAGTGACTTTTTCACAAGATTACTTATGTTGTTGACTATGCCAGTACACACTGTAGATTACAGGTTATTTAAGTTTCCCATTTTCAAAACTTTTGTCATTTTTTGTAACATGTATCAGAGAATTTGCACAGCAGGGCCTTTTTTGAAATTATCAATAATATGTAAAGCATTCTGGTGGTGTTAGCCAAAAAAAATAATACAGTTCAAGTAGAAATGTTTTCATGTTAACTGTAGACCTAATTTTTCTATGCGACCAATCGTAAGGATTATATACAAACACACTTTAGAATGTTAAGCTTTTCTTATGAAATTTTCTTGAATATGAAAGAAGTGCTGAGTAGTAACTATGGAAAATATTACCTTTCTGTATATTAGAAAATTACTAGATTTTACCATTAAAAGGCTAGTTTATGATACCTGAGCATTGTAAAGATTATTGTAAATATGGAGCATCTAAAAGATATTAGACTTTAATGTCACTTATTAAGATACTTTTCTATAATAATGAACTTTTGACTAACTTAATGTTTGATCATTTCTTTTATAATATCCTATGCATTTTTACTGCGAAATAAAATCTACATTTTTGATTATCTCCCCTTGATTGACAAAAGCCCTAAATTAGGATAGGCTGAGCAAGTTGGTGCAGTTTAATTTGAAACCCCACGTCTCATTTATTCAATATAGCACAACTATTATAATGAAAAAATTTCTGCAAGTAATTATTATAGCTAGTAATTTTATCGTCAAATACAAAAACAAAATCTAATAAAATACTCAAAAAAGACACAAAGATAAAGGCACATTCCTTGTTCCATATGCTAGGACAAATTTATACAAATGCTGTTTCTTCCCTAGTGCTATTAGAGCATGGAATGTGTTGCCTTTGCCTTAGGAAAACCAATAACTTGGCAGAATTCAAGTCATTGGTTAACATGAATGACTAGATGCATGGCATGTAGGATGTAATCATCTTCTTTTTTTAAGTAACATCATTATTTTATTAGATAAGATACGATTTTCAGCATAGATAATTTTATTTTTATGCAATACTAATGACAATGTATTTTGTAAGTGAACGAAAGATTGATTTAAGAATTACTGTATGTCTTTTGATAGGTAGTCAGACCAAAGGAAAAAATAATTTTCTAAATATATGAATGAAGTAAAATGTATCCTTATATTTTTTATTTATTTTTTTAAACTGGTTCTTGTGTTATCTGCCTTAAAGACTGAAACTAAATTAACTATCATTTTCTCAGTGCAGTCACCAACTTACTTCAAAAAAGAAGATGATTACGTCCTACGCGTCATGCATTCAGTCATGCAATGACTTAAATTCTGCCAAGTCACTGGTTTTCCCGGCTAGCTCAGGAACCCATTCCATGCTCTAATAGCACTAGGGAAGAAGGAGTATTTGTACAAATTTGTCCTAGCATATGGGATGAGGAATGTGCCTTTATTTTTGTCTTTCTAAGTATTTTATTAAATTTTGTTTTTGTATTTGAAGATTATGGTTCAGTGTTTTATGTATAATTGCTACTTTACTTTTAAGTCTTCTATCCTGAAGGCTTTCTAAATTTAGTGATTTAACTAAAGGTTTTACTCTAGTCAAGTGTGAATATTCTTTTGTTATGAATCTCACTGCTCTATTTTGTGTCTGTTCCAGTTTTCTTGAATTGGGGGGGTCCCAAACAGAGGATGCATGTTGTATTATTGGCCTAACTAAGGTTAAATAACATTTTAGTTTTATGTTATTTGATTTATAGAAATTTCTTTTAATAAACCCTAATGCTTTGTTTGATTTTTTGATAGTTTCATCAATATGGGGATTCTATGACAGTTTTTCATTTATTATAACACCTAGGTATTTTGCATTTTTAGTTTGTGTTACTGGTTTACCATGAATAAGATAAGTGGAATTACTTTGTTTTAGCTTTTTTGTTACTCTTAATAACTGACATTCCTATTGTTGAATAAGGTCCTTGACAGTGACTTTTTCACAAGATTACTTATGTTGTTGACTATGCCAGTACACACTGTAGATTACAGGTTATTTAAGTTTCCCATTTTCAAAACTTTTGTCATTTTTTGTAACATGTATCAGAGAATTTGCACAGCAGGGCCTTTTTTGAAATTATCAATAATATGTAAAGCATTCTGGTGGTGTTAGCCAAAAAAAATAATACAGTTCAAGTAGAAATGTTTTCATGTTAACTGTAGACCTAATTTTTCTATGCGACCAATCGTAAGGATTATATACAAACACACTTTAGAATGTTAAGCTTTTCTTATGAAATTTTCTTGAATATGAAAGAAGTGCTGAGTAGTAACTATGGAAAATATTACCTTTCTGTATATTAGAAAATTACTAGATTTTACCATTAAAAGGCTAGTTTATGATACCTGAGCATTGTAAAGATTATTGTAAATATGGAGCATCTAAAAGATATTAGACTTTAATGTCACTTATTAAGATACTTTTCTATAATAATGAACTTTTGACTAACTTAATGTTTGATCATTTCTTTTATAATATCCTATGCATTTTTACTGCGAAATAAAATCTACATTTTTGATTATCTCCCCTTGATTGACAAAAGCCCTAAATTAGGATAGGCTGAGCAAGTTGGTGCAGTTTAATTTGAAACCCCACGTCTCATTTATTCAATATAGCACAACTATTATAATGAAAAAATTTCTGCAAGTAATTATTATAGCTAGTAATTTTATCGTCAAATACAAAAACAAAATCTAATAAAATACTCAAAAAAGACACAAAGATAAAGGCACATTCCTTGTTCCATATGCTAGGACAAATTTATACAAATGCTGTTTCTTCCCTAGTGCTATTAGAGCATGGAATGTGTTGCCTTTGCCTTAGGAAAACCAATAACTTGGCAGAATTTAAGTCATTGGTTAACATGAATGACTAGATGCATGGCATGTAGGATGTAATCATCTTCTTTTTTTAAGTAACATCATTATTTTATTAGATAAGATACGATTTTCAGCATAGATAATTTTATTTTTATGCAATACTAATGACAATGTATTTTGTAAGTGAACGAAAGATTGATTTAAGAATTACTGTATGTCTTTTGATAGGTAGTCAGACCAAAGGAAAAAATAATTTTCTAAATATATGAATGAAGTAAAATGTATCCTTATATTTTTTATTTATTTTTTTAAACTGGTTCTTGTGTTATCTGCCTTAAAGACTGAAACTAAATTAACTATCATTTTCTCAGTGCAGTCACCAACTAACTTCAGAGTCACACATCTCATCTACTCTTACACACATTCGCCTGGATCTGTAGACCACAAATCTCATGCAAGCCATGGTAGAGTGAAACTATAAATTTAGCCCTACCATTATAATAACAATCAGTGGTGGGTGGGGGGTATCTGGGAGAAAGTTTCCCTGCTTTCTTTAGTCACTCAGCAAACACAACTCAAGTCTGGATTAGAACTCAAGCCCCCTTGTTAGGTGGTCAAGCCTTAGGGAAGCAGTTTTGACCTGTCAGCCACACATCCCACTTCTGAAAACTTGCATGTCTGGATGCTATAAATGCTCATATATAAAAGTGAAAAAAAAATTTTTTTTCTTTTCTATTTGAATTTATATTTGGCAATTATTTATTTTGTTTACTAAAAGTATTCAACATATATTTTCTCAGGATACTGCTGGATATCTACATATCAACATCATAGATATTGTTCAAATTCTACAACCTGGATATGAAACAAATTGTCGCTGCCAAAATCCAGTCAGTTATCAGTCTGCGGTAAGTTTTAAAAAAATATTTATAGTATTCCACAGTATCCTGTGTTGGACACTTATCCAGATCTTAGGGGATTGCATGCCAAAGGTTATCATTTTTGGCAAGCTTAAAGTAGGATGTCGTAATTGGGGTGCCCTGACAGTGCTACAGAGATCAAATCAGGAGCCACTTAGCCAATACTGCTAATTATGTCATCTGGCAGTAGATAGTAATAAAAAAAGAGAGCTGAAGAGCTCTCACGAGGAGCACGGGATGCACTCTTTAGACTCAAAAAAGAACCTTTGCTGATGACATCAGAGGACATCAGCCTTGTCTTCATTCATTGTTGCAAAATGAGCAGGCCACAACTGATTTTGCATGGTCACATGAAATACTGCCTGTAAGTAAGCCCATGAGAGTCTATAGTATTTACAAGCTTTACTATAACATCCAGGACTGGTTTTATATTTAAGGCCGAGATTGTTTTGATGTAATACAGTGCATTATTCTCTGGGTACTTTTTATTGAAAATCCCAAGAAAACCAGAAAATATTCCTATCATAGTTGGAGCTCCGTGTGTCATAACACTACATATTATGATGTAAAAAAAAAATCCAAATTTTCTGACTTTCCACAAAGATGTGAAAAAAACTGGCTCTTATGGATCACATGCATGCTAAGTAACCAAAAAATGTCATCAATGCCTGTTATAAAACAGTTACACCCTTTGCACAGTATCATTCACATCTTTTCTGAGCAGAACTTATTTTAGCATTCTTTGAGGCTGTGATGTAAAATTCTTATTTATTGATTCCATTGCAGATGTTTTTTATCCATCACAAAAATTTTAAACTACTTTTAGCAATATTGTCGGCAATAAGTTTCTAACTTACAAGTGTAGCAGCTTTCTGAGAACTATTCTTCTAGCCATCTTTTTGCTGCTTAGCTATAAGCTCTCAATAAAGATTGGGATTTTGAATTTCAGGATTTTTAGGGTGCCCCTGAGTCCACCCAACTCTAATGGTAGATGACTTTAGTTAGGGAAAGTAAAGGTAGTTGATCATTGTGCTGGGGACATGAAACCCTGATCATTAATTTTTGGCCATCGAAACAGATGACTTTGATATCATCTGCCCCATATACTAATAATTCGTTTGAAAGATCTCTGGCTATTTGTTTTCTTTTGTCATCAGTCATGGATGAATATAAAAGTGTTATTATGCTCAGAAGTAAAATGTCTGTGTATATTAAAAGTCTTTACAAAGTTTCGCTGTGAATAATCACGGTGGTTTGTCTCGGAACTGTATGAGGACATACTTTCTAGTCCACACACATCTTTAAAAACTTTGACTTTCTGAATCAAATCTTTGTTTTATATTTCACTTGACATTTTTAGAGTTGCATTTTTTTGTTAGGAACATGTATAATGAAATAGAGAAACAAAAAAAAAAAGTCAACAGTTTGAAATATTTATTTTACATCAAAACTTTGTTTCTTAGAAGATCTAAAATCCGTAGGTTCTAGTATTGAAGAGGTTATAGAAGTTTGCCTGAGATAGGGTCTCTTTGTTTTTTGTGTTTTTGCAACTTTTAAAGAAGACGCTCCCAGTAGTGAATTGTGAATTATGATAAATTGGCATTATTACTCCAATGTTTGAACTCATATTAAGAAATAATATTTTTTATATTGCGAGTGACATTGTCATTTTTAATTATTATTATGAAACATGGTGAGCCCAATTAAACCTTTCTGCAGCTTGAGTTGGACTTTGGGCCATAATTTGCATTTAAACTTTTGTACCAAAGTATTTTGCCCCTCACTTGGTTATACCATGAAATATAATAATAATAATATGCTAACATGTAGTTTATGTGCTAAAGTTTCAAGATATTCGTGATAGATGTACGCTGAATGGTGTACTCTTTTAAGCCAAGGTATTTTAGATTCAAATTTATAATTTGTCTTTTTTACTTGTCAACAGCTTGACATAATTTCATTTAAACAATAAAAGCAATTACTTGTAAGTTAAGCACAGTTAAGATCACTGTAAGACAAATTAATTGATTTACACATAGTGCATTGAGCATAACAAAATATTACAATAGTCCAAAGGAAATGTAAATTCATTCAACCATTCCACTGTTGATTGTATTTGTAAATATAATTGTAAATTGTTATTGCATAGAATCTTGGTCTTATAAGTCAGGACAAATTCTCTGTTTATTTATGAGTTTTTAGACTAAATATATAGAAGCACTGTTGAAGGCAGTTTTCAAAGTTTGTTGTATATTTAATAGTTCAACATTTGATGGCATTGTTTACAGTTACAGTCTATTCTGATTGCTTTTATTTAATAACTATTTCTCTTCTTTATTAGTCCCTGGTGTTTCTTTGAATTGTTGAAAGACATACTTGATTGTGTCTTCTTATCTTATGTATTCCAGACGTTACTTCAAAAAAGAAGTCAATTAAGTCCTACGCATTTCATGTGTCAATCAAGTCATGCATGTTAATCAATGGCTTAAACTCTGAGTCGTTGGTTTTCCCGGCTGATTCAGGCAACCCATTCAATTCTCTAATGGCACTAGGGAAGAAAGAGCACTTGTACAAATTTGTTCTCGCGTATGAAATAAGAAATGTGCCTGAATCTTTGTGTCTTTCTGAGTATTTCATTAGGTTTTGTTTTTCTATTTGTAAGTTATGGTTTAGTGCGTAATGTTTTATAGCTACTTTTTATTCTTCTCTCCTGAAGTGCCTGTAAGTTTAGTGATTTTACAAATGGTGTTACTCTAATCAAATTGGAATATCTGTTTGTTATAAATCTCACTGTGTCCATGTCGAAGCCATGTCATTATCAGGAGTTCACAACAGCTCCAATGAATGATTTTACATTTTAAAGATGGCATTTATTCCATTATTTAATGGCCAAGAGAGTTGTTGTGTCTGTTTTTGTGATTGGTACTTCTTTCTTCTCTGGGAAGAATAATGGTTAAAATTATTGTCCCTCAAAGGTGGTTTTTTTTTACATTTTAAAAATTTCTTTTAGTTTTCCTAAAAATGATTTTCTACACTTTGTGTCCAAGTAGAGCTCATTTGTTACCTACTTATAAAATTAAAAGGTTGATATGATGTAGTGGGCCACACATGCTTCTAATATGGCACATGCAGAAGAAATTTAATAAAATAACACCTTTACTTCTTTATAGTTAATCCTGGTCACTTCATCCCCTGCCATTTCATTCCCTGGTCACTTCATCCCCTGCCATTTCATCTCCTGGTCACTTCATCCCCTGCCATTTCATCACCTGGTCACTTCATCCCCTCGTCACTTCATCCCATGGTCACTTCATATTCAGCTATTCCATCCTCTGATCTTTGTATTCAACATGGCCTAATTAGTTAGGCTAAGGATGCTACTTCATTTGCAGTGTCTTTATTAATCTTGAGGGGTAACAGTTATTGTATGTGTGTGGGCATGTATAACCTTTGTTATTCATATTGTTATTTATACATTACAGTCATATGTGATTTAGTGATTGATACACAATCATATGTTTAGTGACCGATGCACAATCATGTTTAGTGGTTAATGCAGTCATATGTTTAGTGCTTGATATACACTGTACAGGCATATGTTTAGTGACTGATACACAATCATATGTTTAGTGACTGATGCAGTCATATGTTTAGTGGTTGATATACAGTCATATGTTTAGTGACTGATGCAGTCATATGTTTAGTGACTGATGCAGTCATATGTTTAGTGACTGATGCAGTCATATGTTTAGTGGTTTATATACAGTCATTTGTTTAGTGGTTGATATAGTCATATGTTTAAAGGTTGATATAGTCATATGTTTAGTGGTTGATATACAGTCATATGTTTAGTGGTTGATATACTGTCATACGTTTAGTGACTGATCTAGAGTCGTATAATTAGTTAACTCTTTAGACGCATGTGGTAGTTTAGCCTCTAAACCAGTGTTTCTCAAACTTTTTTGTCTGCCGGCACAGTAAAAAAACTATAAAAAAAATCGCGGCACACCAGGAAGAACAACAGTTGTTTTACAATAAAATGAACATTTATTTGACCTGTTTTTAAGTATTACATTTAATGTGAAGGATGTTCCTGTTTTATTTAGAGCAAATGCGATCTAATCTAGGCTCCAAAATCGACAAAAAAACTCACATTTTATCATCTATTGTAAGATGGCTCTCTCTTTTCTTAGACTTGATTTCAGTCAGTGCTGAAAATCCAAACTCACAAAACCATGAAGATACAAATGGAAGAATTCTTTTGATTGCTTTTAAACTAATTGCAGAATATAACTTGTTGATTGAAATCCAAAACAAATCCAGGCTTTTCTCGGCAAAACTTGACTTAAGAACTACATCGTTTTTAAAATCAATGAACTGCTCTGCTTCTTCAGTTGTAAGATTTGTAGCTTTATTGTTTCCAAATGGATAGCTGACCCACCCATATTCATTACTTCCAACTGTTAGAAAGTAATGCTGCAATGCTGACTGCAGGTGTGTCAAAGTGTCCAGAATTTTGGGGTAATTTGTCAAATAAATCAGAGAGAAATATCACCTTAACCCACCAGATCTCGCCATGAATAGAAAATCCAAAGACTTTTTTTTCAGCCTCCAAGAATGAAATCAGCTCAGCCTTGAGAACGACCCGCTTTAACACTTTTCCCCAGGAGAGCCAACGAACGTGGTGTGATACAGGAGACATTTGTAGTCTGAATTCATTGCTTCACAGAGCTGAGAGAAAAGTCGGGATGCAAGCGGTCGAGAATGGATGAAATTTACAACTGTAATTACTCGATCCAGAACAGACATCAAATCTTTCTGCAAAGATTTGAAGGCAAGAGCTTCTCTGTGGATCATGCAGTTGGTTTGAATTTTCTTGGCGGACCTGAATGATAAATCCCTTTCTATTTCCCTTCATGGAAGGACAGCCATTAGTGCAAACGCTGACACAGTTTCTCCACTGTAGTTTGAAGAGGAAAATATCCTCGTTCACCACATTGAAAATATCTTCGCTTTTGCTCGTAGTTAGCAAGTCTTTGCGAAATAAGAATTCGTTGACACATTTTTCATACCTTATGAACCGAATAAAAGCTTTCAGCTGAGCTTTGCCGTTAACATCAGTGGATTCATCAACTTGAAGAGACCACAGCAGAGACACTTCATCGTCAGAAGCGTAAAAGTGTTCACAGATTTGATCTTTTAAAGCTGACGATAAGTCTTCCAATCTGCGCGAGATAATATCATTTGACAAAGGAACTTTCTTAACTTTTTCGGCGGCAACGGGTCCTATGATAGTTTCAACAACTATTGCTAAAGCTGGTGCAATGATTCAGCCTCTGGGTGCCTTTCTTGTGTTTTGCTAATAACTGAGCAACCTTATAACTTGCTATTAATCACTTTTCTGGCACCTTTATGTAGTTCGTAAGTTTCTTAGCTTGTCTATTTTGTTAAGTGAATGATGATTTCAGAGTATTCCTTCGGTTGCGCTTTTACAACTGAATGTTTTGTTTCCAAATGTCTCTTCATTGTGCTTGAAACAAGCGCCTCATTCGATAGAGTTTTATTGCAGATCAGACAGAATGGCAAATGGAGCATCTTCAGGTCCGAAGATATGAAACCATATCCGATGTAATCTTCTTTGTACCTTCGTTTGGTACCTTAGTTTTCATTTAACGTTTTCGCAGTTTCATTCTTTCTAACGTATTTCTCCGTGGATAACAATGAAAAACACTTAATAATAATATGCTATTATTAGAATACACCTAAAAAATTGAAATGAAAAACAATCGCTTATTATTATCGTTACCAATTCAAGAACTGCTGTGCGTCTGCTAGGGCGGCCAACATTTGAGTCATTATAATAATATATATGTATAGTCGAAAATTCTATAACCTGAATAACTAACACCCCTTTCCGTCATAATGTAGAGTTCCGATTTATCAGGACAGAGAAAAGAGTTCGTACTACTGTTACCGGTCGTTTGCAAGTGGGGATGTCATCGCAACGTAGGATACAAATGTAATAGTCGGCAGACCTGTGGTGTATAAATGTCAAATATTTGTAGAAACTCCCGCGGCACATCTGCAAATCTTCCTGTGCCGCGGCACACAGTTTGAGAAATGCTGCTCCAAACACTAGAATTGTAATTCCATTTTGTAGGCAGTCTTGTAAAAAAGCTCAGCATTTAAAGGGTTAATGTGGTTAATACACATTCATTTGTTTATTGACTGATAAATAATCATATGTTAAGAGATTAATGCAGTCATATGTTTAGTGGTTGATGTACACTATACAGGCATATGTTTAGTGACTGATACACAATCATATGTTTAGTGACTGATGCAGTCATATGTTTAGTGGTTGATATACAGCCATACGGTTAGTGGTTGATACACATTCATGAGTTAAGTCACATTTTCACAAACTCCTCTCATAAAAAATGGTTTAGGTCTACAGTTTAGAAGTCCTTATTGGAAGATAAAACAAAATCCTAAACTTTGTAATTTTTGAAAAATTGGTAATAATAGTAAAAAAAAATATTATTTTTTTGTTGGGGGGGGGGTAATATTCAAACATTGATTGGTAGTTACAATGAAGGTACTCCTTTTTTTGCCTCTTAAAAATTCCTTTTTGTTATGGAGTGTGTGTGTGTGTCTAAGGTGATGGTTATGGTGGGAAGAGGTTAGCTATGCAATGTAAATGATGCAAGATAAGTTGCATTGTCTTCAGCCTATTTAGGTAGGGCAGACGACTCCAGACAGACAGACTGTAAAGACGTGTTTTTTTTTTTAGTGCGTTACATTTTGTTCAGAGTACCATTTTATATTATAACTTAAGTCTACTACATTGATTTCATTTTATCTCAAGTTGATTTTGTGCATAGTGTTATAAACGCATTCACAAAGAATTTATTCCAGTTATTTCAAGGTTTACATGTTTCGCTACCTCTGGTCCATATTTCGCTATCTGTGTCCATGTTTCGCTATCTCTGTCCATGTTTCGCTACCTTTGGTCCATGTTTCGCTATCTCTGTCCTCGTTTCGCTATCTCTGGTCCATGTTTCGCTACCTCTGGTCCATGTTTCGCTACCTCTGGTCCATGTTTCTCTACCTTTGGTCCATGTTTCTCTACCTTTGGTCCATGTTTCTCTACCTTTGGTCCATGTTTCGCTACATTTGGTCCATGTTTCGCTACCTCTGATCCATGTTTCGCTACCTCTGATCCATGTTTCGCTATCTCTGTCCATGCTTCGCTGCCTTTGGTCCATGTTTCGCTATCTCTGTCCATGTTTCGCTACCTCTGGTCCATGTTCGCTAACTCTGGTCCATATTTCGCTATCTCTGGTCCATGTTTCGCTACCTCTGGTCCATGTTTCGCTACCTCTGGTCCATGTTTCGCTATCTCTGGTCCATGTTTCGCTACATCTGGTCCATGTTCACTAACTCTGGTCCATGTTTTGCTATCTCTGATCTATGTTTCGCTAACTCTGGTCCATGTTCACTAACTCTGGTCCATGTTTCGCTACCTCTGGTCCATGCTCACTAATTCTGGTCCATGTTTCGCTATCTCTGGTCCATGTTCACTAACTCTGGTCCATGTTTTGCTATCTCTGATCTATGTTTCGCTAACTCTGGTCCATGTTCACTAACTCTGGTCCATGTTTCGCTACCTCTGGTCCATGTTCACTAATTCTGGTCCATGTTTCGCTATCTCTGGTCCATGTTCACTAACTCTGGTCCATGTTTTGCTATCTCTGATCTATGTTTCGCTAACTCTGGTCCATGTTTAGCTATCTCTGATCTATGTTTCGCTAACTCTGGTCCATGTTTAGCTATCTCTGGTCTATGTTTCGCTAACTCTGGTCCATGTTTTACTATGTCTGATCTATGTTCCGCTACCTCTAGTCCATGTTTTGCTGCTTTACATGACATGTAACATAGAATATTAGTATCTGCAAGGTGCCAAGGTCATTTAAAGAAATGGAGGTTCGGGTCCTTCTTGGGGCTTGTTTGTGTTTCATCTTTCCCCCCCCCCCCCCCCCACCTTCTTCTCTCACTGACATTGATAGCCTAAGTGGTACTGTATGTCACATGTCATGTTTATTTATAATTAGGTTGGTCGTTGTGCTGTCCACATCACACCCTCGTTGACCGTAGGCCACAGAAACAGATTACCTCTACATCATCAGCCCCATAGATCACAATGTTTGAAAGGTGGCACCTTACTTTGACTGTAGCCTAGGGCTGCAGTATGAGTTGGCTCTAAATGCAGAATTGTTTGTAAGGACGATTAGAAAAAGTTTAATGGAGTTTATATTTGCTCTGGGGCGGGGCACGTAATCGCGTGACTCTGGTTAGAGCTGGAGAAGGATTGAACTATAATTTTTGAGACCCGGATTTTCTAAATAGTTTTTAGACTGGTAAATGGTTGCTGCTATGGGACTGGTATATGGTCGAGGCGTGTATTCGGGAATAGCTTTGGTGTGGGGGAACGAGCTCTTTTGACATTCAGTGAAGGCTGCCTGGTCGTATGGACTGTCATATCGATGGTTCAGGGATCAAATCCTAACCGCCGCCTCCTGCGGGAGGATCGGGCGTGGATGTAATACTTTTCAATTCTGACAGAACGTCTGATATATATATATATATATATATATATATATATATATTTATATATATTAACAATCCTTGCAACTGTAGGCCTAACAGTAGACATAAGGCCTTAAGGTTATCACACAAGTCGTTTTAGCGATAACCTTAGACTTTCTATGTTTGCTCTAATCTTAGTTTAATTTGACATTAATTCTGGTAGATCTTGATCTAGATTCCCATTCAGCCAAACCTTCACAGGAGGCGCTGTTGCTAAGTGGTAAAGCGCTTGGCTTCCGAACCTGGTGTCCTGGGTTCGAATCTCGGCGAAATCTGGGATTTTGATTTTCTGGAATTTTAGGGCGCCCCTGAGTAATGTGTATCTGACTTTAGTTGGGGAAAGTAAAGGCGGTTGATCGTTGTGCTGACCACATGACGCCCTTGTTAACCTTAGGCCAAAGAAATAGATGACATTTACATTATCCGCTCTTTAGATCACAAGGGTAGAGAGGGGTACTTTACCAAGCCTACTGGGTAGCAATAATAGTCCCGATTCTATTTCTGTTTTAAACTCTAACACGTAAAAAATCGGATTTACCCGTTTTTTTTTATTTCTTTGAAAAATCTTTTTAAGAAAAAAAAACCTGAAATATTTACTAGGTCTATTTTTCTATGCAAAAAACAAACGAGTGTGGAAGGGCGAGATATAGCCACAATCTATAGCAGCGGTTCTCAACCTTTTTAGCTTGGCGACCCCTTTTTACTATTCCCAACTATGCGGCGACCCCCAACCCTAAAATTATTTTTCGCTTTAATGCCTTAGTAACTACTTTTGCTAATGGTATAAAATGTAATGCAATTGTGAATGCAAAATGTTCTTTCACAAGTTCTCATTTGATTACTTTATCAGTTTCAATGTCATTTTTCACATAGAGAGATGATACATTTGGCATCATGGAAATATTATTTTCGTGACTGTCTGTTTGTCAATGTGAAATTGTATTCTTATGGACCGGATTATTATCAGACAACTCAGACAACTTGGTCCTAGTAGTGAAGTTTTTCATTCCTTCTTGTAGTTCTTGTGGCTGTGTCTTCGTTACTAATAGTCGTCGATTTCGTGAGCTCCGATGACTTTTGGTGACTCATTGAGTAGCAGACGATGAAGTCTAGAACGTCATACTGGCAAACTTCCTGTACTATCTGTACAAAAATCAATAATATTTTTTTTAACTTTTCCAAAAATTAATTATTTTTCTGATACACATCTCGTGTTGTAGTCCTTTCAATTGGGTTGCAAAAGAGAAACTCGACTTTTAAATCGTCATCATTTTTCTACCTAAACATACCTCGGTATGCACTGGTCTCCATGTCTGCAAAGCTCAGATGTTGAATATCAAAAAAAAAAGTTGTAGTTATTTAGGTTACATAAACTTACATAGATTCTTATTATAACGCTTACAAACGAAGCACAGGCATTTTGTATATTTCTGCTTATACTATGGAAGTAAAACCAAAACCGTAAATGAACGCAATATTTTCTGTTCTTAACGTTTCATTTCCATGGGCTCTTCACTGATGAAAATATTTCTACTTAAACGAGAACCTATTGCTAGTTTTTCACTTTCGTCACGACATCATCAACAGCAAAAAAAAAAAATATATGAACTTCCAATGGAAAATCTTTTAACAGTGTCAAGTTTTACAAGTTAGAATAGAGTCGATAGAGACAAAAATCCATATTTTCGTTGGGCTTAGGCGACCCCTGGCAAATTGTCATTCGACCCCCAGGGATCGCGACCCACAGGCTGAGAACTCCTGATCTATAGTATGCAGGTAAAAAAAAAGGGAAGAATATATCCAAACAGTTAAGATGAAATGCAGTCCCATTTTGTATCTAAGACACGTCTAAACATCAAATTTAAAAATTATTTACTCACTACTCGATTAGAAAGGAATCTAAAATAAATAAATAGCATTGCTTCTGCATTAAAACGACACTCAAACTCTGATTCCCCTCGATAGTTCACTTATAGGGGGCCCTAAGTGGGTCATAGTCTCTCACTGAAAATGTGTGGGCTAGCTATATCTAGCTGCTTGCAACTATATACTTTAGTGGGTGCGGTCCTCTTTCTGGAATTTCATTTTCGATTCATGTTCGCTTTCAGTCTTAGTGGTAGATCGTTTTGGGTTCTTGTTATCTTTTATTGAAAGGTTGTTTACAAGGGCCTACTTGTGGATATAGATTTGAGATCAGTTCCACTGAAGTGTTATTCAGAGATAGGTGTGAATCATGTCTGTGCCAACAAAGAGAGTCGCTCAAGACTTGAACAATACTAGGTAAGAGAAGCTTCATTTTTAAACTGATGCTCAACATAGATTTTTTTGTGTGTAATGGTAATTATAATTATTTGTTTGCCTTCGCAATACACATCTCTCTCTCTCTCTCTTTCATTTTCTTTCTTTCACTCTCTCTTTTCCCTCTTTGTTTACTATCTCTTTATCTATCATTCACTGCGTCTCTCTTTCTTTTTCTCTCTCTTCCATTTACTTTCTCTTTCATTCACTTTCTTCTTCTCTCTTTCTTTTACTTTCCCCTACTTTTTTTTTCTTAAAACGTTTTAGTGAAAGTATTTGTCAAATACATACTTATTATCTTTCGTTCATTTAAAGAGGATTAATTACACCCTAAGTAGTACCCAGGTGTTGTCCTAGCCTTTAACTCTAATAAATCTGCACAATTTCAACTTGACTCGAGATTGGGTGTGGGAGAAATAACGCGTGCACAGTTTTTAACACAGAGAGAGAGAGAGAGTTGATATACTACTTATGTTGTTATAACTCTGGCGGAGACGTGGATAGGGCGAATGGACCTCATTCACCAATCGTAAACAAACAATATTTAGTCACGTGATCGTATTGATAAAACAACGGGGGAAAAAACTGTCACGTGACAGCCACTGTGTATTAAAATTAGATCGTAATTTGTATAGAAGAGATAGAGAACCACGTGGCAAAATGTTGTTTGTTTACGATTGGTGAATGAGGCCCATTGTGGAGCGGTCAACCGTGACGAGGGGGGGGGGGACTACTGTGTGGGCACCATCGTCCCGACCAAAGCTAATGCCCAGGCTCTCATCTGTTTTCTGTGAGATGGTCCATAGTCGCTGGCCGACTGAAGGAGGCCGTGGATTAGTTAGTATTTTCTTATCGTTGCAGGTTTAGTACCCTCACAAAGCGCGTCTAGTCTGCACATTGTGTTTGTTGATGGTGCTTTATAAATTGCAATTCTATCCACAAACCTGTCACCGACAGACTATAACATTGGTTTGTGTTTGCTTGCCTAAATGTGTAGTGTAAGTTTGTGTGTGTGAATGGGGAGTGGGGGTTGTGTGGGAAAACCAAGACTCTGTAATTGTATTCTACTTGACTATTTTTACTGCTGACACGAACGCAAGTGGACGCAGTTCTGACTAGGCAGTCTTACAATACATAGAAAATTGTATTTCATTGTAAACAGACAGACAATTTCAGAAGTTACAAATCGTTAGATGTAACTACTTCAACATCACTTGAAACTTAGATGATCTTTTTACCATACCTTAAAACTCCAATGATCTTTTTAAAATCAACTCAAAGGATCTTTTTAAAAATCAACTTAAATGTTCTTTTAACATAACTTGGAACTCAAATGATCTTTTCTCAACATCACTTAGTGCTCTAATGATCTTTTTAACATCACTTGGTCTTCACTTATCTTTTCTTACTTTCCTTAAAGCTGAAATGAAGTTTTTAACAGACATTTAAGACCAAAGAGTGATACTCTGTGACTAAGTCATGGGGATTGATGTGGTCGTTGGTAAAACTGTGTACTGTAGCAACTGCACATTATTCGAAAAGTAAACCTGTGTGGTATTATTGCTAGTGTGTCGACGCATTTTTTTCCCCCATCTTGAGCGGCTCTGTGTCTTTAAATCTGCATACAGGAAGTGCCATAGCACAGAAACAGCGATGGTTAGGGTACTAAATGAGATACTCCGCAACTCTCACATACCATTTCTTTTCATGCTAGGACCCATCCACAGAATTTGATAACTAAACCATGAGACCATGTATAGCCAAATTCTCTGCCACTTTTGGTTTCTCAGAAATCGTCGCGTAGTAGCTTGGGTCCTACCTGACAATTGTCTAGTTAACGGGATGGTCGCCTGGTAATGTTTGTCTTGTGCATCTGCGAAATAAAACATCGCCATTCGCTTTGATATTTTTGTCATGCTTTGTTTAAGCAGTTTATTCTTCCTCGTACTTTGTAGTTGGAAGCTTCTGTTTCTTAGCGTTTTTGGCGCTTTGGGAGTCTTTTTTTGGACGACACTGTTTCGTTCCTCGTTAGTGGGGTACCCAGGCTTTAGACTCCGCGTTAGAGTCAAACGTGTTCGGGGTGTTGACAGTATGTCAAACTCGTATGTAGAGTTGCCCTGAAGGCTTTATTACATGGGTCGTACTTGATCGTTGGCATTGTGGGCCCTTGTTGTATCTGTCTCGCGACCAAGGTGCGCCTTTAGGTTACGATTCTCTCCTAATCAGGCCTTGTGTAAACACTGCTTAACACAACTTGACAATAAGAGTTCCAAACTAATGTGGTAGTAGAAAAGCAAATAAATAACAGCCAACTCTACACAATTGGTAACACGATTAACTGACGTTAAATGCTTTAAATCGCCGTACTGCCGTACTAAACTTAACTGTCTCTCTATCTCATCCTCATCCTGGACCGTACTCAGGGGTACTCAGGGCCGAACTTAGTCCGATTCTATTGCTCCTAATTGGGGCTGCGACTGCCATGGGCTCGCATTTTTGATTTAGCATATTACTATGTCATGACTCTTTTGATATTGTTACGATTCTCTCTCTTAATCAGGCCTTCTGTAAACACTGCTAAACACAATACAGCACATCTAACACATCAAAAACCTGACAAGAGCTCCAAATAATCTGGTACTTTAATAATGGTCAAATAAATAGCCAATATGACTCAATTGGCAACACAATCAACTACTACAAGGTTAGACTATATCACGTACTAAACTCATAAACTCTACTGTCTCTTCCTGGACTCGTACGTTTCACAGGAGGACTGCACCGAGACCGACTTCGTGGCCGACTCACAGTCTCTGTATCCGGTCTTGAACTGCACTGCTTTACACACACTGTGTCTGATACAGGGAGACTTATGATCAGATGACCATAACAGTGGTCATATTTGCGTGCAAAGTTCATGCCAGTACTGTCCCTTGCCCTTCGATATAGCACCGCTAAACTGCATTGCTGGCCTGTGTCACAAATGTCAGCTGATCACACACAGTTAACCCTATTGCGCCGCGAATAGGGCTATAACACTATCCTTTTAAAGATGTAGGACTTAAAATGGTTAACATATTTAGAGTATCCTACGATTGACGTAAATTTAATTAAACCACTGGCGGCTTATGTGTTTGAGTTGCTTCCTTTGCATGTTGTATAATAAATGTTAATATAATGATCTAATTTAATAGTAATAGTTGTTATTGTAAAAAAAAAATTTGAAGGGACCCTCGCAAGCATTCATTAAAATGGGCTCCGCAATTTGTAAGGCTGGCCCTGGTCGTACTGCGGCTTTGCACAGTGTCTCTGGGCCCCCGAAGGCTTTCATTCACATGATCATATCACGGGTCATATTTAACTTTCATACTAGCTCTGTCCCTTGTCCATCGACACAGCGCGATGAATTAATTGTATTACGGACCTGGGTCACATATGTCAGCAAATCGCTCCCAGTTAACCCCATCGCGTTGCCAATGCAGTAACAACAGTATGTTAGTCCATTAGCATTACTTGTTTGGCTTGGTTGATGTACTCTGTTACTAAAAACTGTCTGGGGGCTCGGGTAGACAAGTTAAAGCATAAAAATACCACGGCGACATAGTTCACTATGTACAAATATCCGCTTAGTAGTGTCATACAGCAAACCTGTATCATTTGACTTGGGCTGATGACTCATATCTGTACCGTTCCTCATTTCCTACTGTGACAGGCCTTGCCCTTGTAGTTGTTGAAGACTGTTTGACTTCGACAGATTACCCTGGACATGTCTGAGCTTTATGTACGGGTGTATTCGATGTACTTATCTAACAAGTAACAAGACCTACACATGTAACAAGTAGAAGAGACATAAGTCCGAACCGTTATACAAATACAGATGACTTTTAATATTGAAAAGGCCACAGTCGAGTAATGTCTAGTTTTCCCTACGAAGTCCTAACACCAACTGACTATATTTACATAAATAATCTATAACCCAACTAATTTGTGACGTCACTAAATGTCGCGTTCAAATTCAGTCACTATGGTGCGTCGCCATACAAATTAATTAAGCCACACTGCTATAATTAGTGGAACTGTCACAAGAGTTAGAAACTGGAATATGTTATGGACGGTTGTTGACTTGTAGCACCAAACTGCTGGTACACAACTAAACCACCGCAGGCGTATTATATCTTAATTGAATGTGAACAATGTTATATATTACTTTTACTACGATATAGACAAAATCAAGTTGAGATGAAATGAAATAAATGTAATAGACTTGTAATAATATAAAATGGAATTCTGGAAAAAAAATCTAACCCACTACATAAAAAACGTCTTTTCAGTCTGGCGTTCTGGAATCGTCTGTTCTACCACTGACGACAATGCGCTTATCTTGCTTCATTCACTCTGCATAATTAACCTCTTCCCACCGTCACCAAACCCCATAACAATGATACAGAATTAACTCGAGCTGAACGAAGATAAAAAACTGAAGTAATTAAAATTGGCACAGGAAACAATCGTACGAAAAGTAGAGATGCACTTACCACGAGCTGTCTAGTTAGTTTGTACTATTTGAGACTTCTTTCTTTTGACCAAAATGCCTTGAATGGCCTATTCCTGCATCTCCTGAATGACCCATTCCTGCGAACTCCCGAATGACCTATTCCTGCGAACTCCTGAATGACCTATTCCTGCGAACTCCTGAATGACCTATTCCTGCGAACTACTGAATGACCTATTCCTGCGAACTACTGAATGACCTATTCCTGCGAACTCCTTAATGACTAATGTTAATGTATGACAAAAAGTTGAAGGGTAAAGTTCCCCTTTCAGACCTTGCGATCTATTGGGCAGTTGGCGTTAAGGTCATCTGTTTCTTTGACCAATGGCTAACAAACAGGTTGTCATGTGGCCAGCACAATGACCAATCGCCTTTACGTTCCCAAACTAAAGTCAGGTACCCATTAGAGTTGGGTAGGTGCCCTAAAAATCCCGAAAATCAAAATCTCAGTCTTCACCGAGATTCGAACCCATGACCCCAGGTACGGAATCCAAGCACTTTACCGCTCAACTACCGCGTCCCCCATGTATGACAACTTAAGTTAAAAAAAAAGAAAGCTAGTTGTGGCATTGTTAGTATCTCGCCTTGACTACCGCAACGCCTTGCTCTCAGACAGGGCTGTACTTCATAAACGAAATTCAGAACAACACGCAGCACGGACATCTCTACTGTAGCCGACGCAAAACAAAACGCGATTCTGTTGCTCTTATGCGTACATTCCACTGGCTCAATGTGAGTGCAAGAATCGATTACAAGGTGGCCACATTCTATCGTCAGTCCAATATTAAATACCCTCTGACAAGATCAACGTCTAATCTTTTGACTCTGGGCCGGACACAACAGAATGAGACAACTTATGATGTACCGGAAGCTCAAAATTGAAACCACGTGGAGTGTCCCCAGAGAATGTTTACCATGTCCTTCAAAACTGCTCTCTCTTTACCAAGAGGCCCAAACAAGACACTGGCCCCAAAACACCCCAATAGAAAGAAAACTATTTGGAGAGCTCCCTGCGCAGTTCATCTCATATTGGTCTTGTCATCTAAACGCTCCAACATAACAACGAGAATGAGGAAGAAGAAAATACTCTCTTACCTTAGTGAACTGGCTGCCTGATCGTGCGGTTTGCACGCTGGACTGTCGTTCAGATTTATCGATGATCCCGGGTTCAAACCCTGCCCGCTCCCATCCCCCGTCGTCCTGCTGGAGGTTTGGACTAGGAAGTAATTATCTTCAACTCTGAAGGAACATCCGAAACATGTAAAACATTTTTACAACTGATGACTTTGTGGACTCACCAATTCGTTTTCATCCTTTTTCAGTGGATGGACTATAGGTTATGAGCTCGCTCCCAATTGAGCTCTGACAAACCACTGCCCTGTCGTGTGGTATATCCTCTGGACTGTCCTTTGGTGATCTCATAAATGCCCCCCTGCCATCCCCAATTAAAAGTAATTATTTTCAGAATATGATAGAACATCTAATCATGTAAAATATTTTAAGATTAGTTTGCCATTTTAATTCTCTTGCTTAAGTTATTGTTTTTTTTATTTGTTTTTTTTCATAGAGCCTACACTGTGTTTCTTAACCACGCTCTTACATTGAATGATTATTATTAGTAGTATTATTCTAGTTTTTGTCTTTCCATTGGATTTACTTCATTGCGGTGTTTTGTATTTCTTAGAAATCTTTCAGATGATCAGAAGAAATGTGACTTGTCAAATTAGCCTGAGAATATGAACCAAAGACGACATCTAGTTGAATAATGTTGAATTTTAATTTATTGTCTTAAAGTTGCCTTGTCTGCCTGCAGTCCACAAGAAAAAAATCCTTACAATTATATCATGTTCTTTATTTATATTTTTAACTAAAAAAAAAGAAGTAAGTGTTGTAAGCATCAATTGTTTACTTCTTTCTTTAGGTTACACAAAGTATTAGTAATAATCCAACTCACAGCATCTCTCATCGCTGTTGTTTTTGGTGTCAGTGCCCTCATTGTTGCCATGGTGAGCATGTCAAATAACAAAGAGTGCAAAGAGGTCAGTAGATTTATAACTCTTAGATTTCTCTTTCTCTCCCTCTCTTTATTATTTCTTCTTATTACTTTCTCTTTATTCTTTTTTCTATCTAGGCCTACTTACATAGACTAGGTTTTCTCGCAAGCAAGCAAGCTATCTAGATATAGGTGGCCTCCATTGGCTCTTCTCACCTTTTGATAACGGATAATATGTCTTCTCAGAATGTGCAATGGAGGTGGGGTGGCTGAGTGGTTAAGCGCTTGGCTTCTGAACCTGGGGTCCTTGGTTTGAATCTTGGTGAATACTGGTATTTTGAATTTCTGGATTTTCAGGGCGCCCCCTGAGTCCACCCAACTATTTTAGATGGGGAAAGTAAAGTTGGTTGGATGTTGTGCTGGCCACATGAACCATGCTCATTAACCATAGGCCAAAGAAACAGATGATGTCCCTATAGATCGCAAGGTCTGGAAAGGGAAATTTACTTTTTACTTTTACAGAAGGTGCGATTCCATGTTAGACTAGGTCAGCCTCATTTTCACTTTCGTCATTTTGGTTTCGATGTTATGATTGACTTTGGTAAACACATTCTGTCTAAAGATATGTCCCACTTCTAAAGATATGTCTAAAGAAAGATATGTCCCGCGAATTGGTCAGCACATTATTTAGTGGTCTAGTGCCTGTGTGGGAAAAGATTTTTTTTATTGGTGACTTGATCTTTCAATTTTTTGTTCCCAGGATCTTTTCAGCTATCACTGCTAAGACATATTTAGCCTTTTTTCAATCTTTATGGGTGACCTCCATGTCTTGCAAACATAGGGGACTCTGGGACAATGATTGTGTTAAGAAGGTGGATCTTGGTCTCCAGGCTGATAGTATTGTTTGCCCAGAAAGGCTCCAGCTTTCCCTATCTGACAAGTAAATTCATAATATGCATTTCCATTATTTCTTTTTAGGCTGCCCAGAGTAGTGCACAAAGGTTTTTGATCAAGCAGCCATATAAATTTCCAACATGTATGTTTTTGGCCCATTTGAGTATTTTAAAAATTCTTTTTAACATTCTGATTTATTACACTGTGGATGGAAGTTTTGTTTGGGCTGAATAGTTCTATGTCATAAGCCGGGTATGACCTTCAGGTCATAGTTTGGGAATCACTGTTCTAAATGTTGTGTCTTACATTTGTGCATTGAAGATACTGAAAAATATCTTTGTCATGCTTAAGTGACAAGCATGCATCACTTGTCATGTTTATCATTATGGATGGCCTCCTGATCAATTTGTATGGACTCCGAACTGTTGTTTGGTTGTCTCAATGGTCCCGGGTTCATACCCTGCCATCTTCATTGTCCTTCGGGCGGTTTGGACTAGGATGTAGATTATCTTCAACTCTGAAAGAACATTTGAAACACGAGAAACAATTTGTAAACATTTTTACATCATATCAGTTTGGTTCCAGATTCAGATCCTGGTAAAGATTGGGATTTTTAATTTCAGGATCCTTAGGACCCTCCTTTCAGCTCTATTGGGCACCTGATGTTAGTTGGGAAAAAGTGAAGGTCATTGTGCTGGCCACACGATACCCTCGATAACCATGGGTCTCAGATACAGATGACATCATTTGCCCTATTGACAACAGGGTTTGAAAGAGGAACTTTACTTTTTTTTTTAAATCTTCCTTATGCTAGAACAAATTCGTACAAGTGCTCCTTCTTCCCTAGTGACATTAGACTATGAAGTGGATTGCCTTAATCAGCCAGGAAAACCAATGTCTCGGCAGAGTCTGTATGACTAGATTGGCACATGAAATACGTAGGGTGTAATTATCTTCTTTTTTTTTTAAGTAACAGATGAGCTTTACATCTCTGCCCCTATAAATTGCAAGCTCTGAAAGGGTTTCCAACTCTTTAATGTTAATAAACAATTTTTTTGGGGGGTGATTTGTATGTGTGTGGGGAGTGAGGAAGGTGCTCCTTACAGGTTTCTGCATCTGCCTTATGGTAGAGTGCCCAAGCCTCTGTTTATTGCAGGCATATGTATTTACTTTCTCTGCATATTCTTTCCCCCCTGTTATCTATCTAGTGTTCTTGTATCTGATATTTTAAGGTGCCCACTTTTAGGTTTACTACAAACACTCATTTATCTAGGGATAAATGTTGAGGAAGACACCTTTGTCATGTGGTCTGCACTCTGGAATGTCATCTCAATCATCCCTGGTCTTATCCCTGCCCGCAGACATCTTCCTCTATCCTTCGGGACATTGAGGCCTGGATGTAAGAATCTTCAATTCTGATTGCAAAACAAAACAAAGCAATAACTTATGCAGTTTTTTTTTTGTTTCAGGATGTGAACATTGAACAAATGAAGAATGAAATACAGCTGACATCATCAGAACTAAAGAAGGTAAGAACTGAAGTTGAACTATTCAAAGCAGTAAGATGATTAAATCAAATTAAATGTGATCTGTGCTTTAGACATGCTTTGTGGGATAGTCACATCCTGAATCCAGTCTTCACCATGCTATCACATTCACATTTTCCAGAAATCCTCATGATGGGTTTTACATCATATCAAAGTTAAAGTTAAGTTCCCCCTTTCAGACCTTGCGATCTATGGGGCAAATGATGTTAAGGTCATCTGTTTCTTTGGCCAACGGTTAACGAGCAGGGTGTTATGTGGCCAGCACAACAACCAATCACCTTTACGTTCCCCAACTAAAGTCAGGTACCCATTAGAGTTGGGTGGACTCATGGGCACCCTAAAAATCCAGAAATTCAAAATCCCAATCTTCACCGGGATTTGAACCCAGGACCTCAGGTTCGAAAACCAAGCGCTTAACCATTTGACCACCGCGTCCCCTGTTTTACATCATATAGTTGGATAGAAATCCAGACCTCCATCAATAAGCACCTAGGGAATGTGCACCTTTATTGAAATGCAAAGGGGGGGTATTTTCTACCTTTTCATCATTTTCAGGATCCTGAAACCCCTCACAAGTTTTGGAGTAGAGTTTTCCTTCTCCTAGATGGGTTGCAATATCAAGACTGACATGCCCCATCAACATGAAGCAAACTGGTTTTGAGGCACTAGTGGTCCGCCTTTCATTTCTTCTCTTGTCATATTGTAAGAATAGGTTCTGCCGATTTAATGGGAATATCTTGTGATACAATCATTAGTAGCATTTCTTGGTAAGTGATAGCCTATCCTCACTTTTACCTTCGACATTGACAGTCCTTAAAAGTACGGACAAGATTGATACGCTGGATGTGTGATTGTAAAAGGTTTTTATTACATTTATATGTGTATGTATGTTGTGTGTGTGTATGTTTTGTATACTTGTAGTCTCTCTTGTTCTAATGTTCAGCATGCTCACGTGTTCACATGTTTTTCTCAAGTATGTTATAATGTGTATTAAAGTCTCCTGTTAGTTTTTCACTTTTCTTGTCATGTCAATAAAACGGAGCTGTAACTTAATCATTCTTGTTATTACATCATAATTGATAATATAACTGTTTTAAAAAAGAATCAAGCTAACCTTTCATTTAGTCACTCGTCTATCTTAATTAATCAATTTTATTACCAGACATGTTTGCACTAAGTATTAAAAAAGTTAATGTATAAAGTTAAAATATAAAAAAATTAATGTAAGCGAGTTCCTAGATTTCTTAGAGATGTGATTTTTATCAAATGAAGTTATATTTTCGAGTAAAGTGTTTTATATTTCTTACTTGTTTCTATGAATGCTGGCATATGGATGGTATCATTGTTTGCATAATTTATAGAGCTTTTAACAAATTTTGCAATGTTGCAGATATAAATAATAAAAAAAAAAAAGAAAAAAAAAAATATGTCCACCTAAAATATAAATTTTTTAGTTTATTGACCATGTGGTGAAAAAGAAAAATATGAATTTAGCAATGTGAATAAAAAATTAAAATCATTTCAACAAAACATTTTATTATTCGATGAATATACAGTTTAAAGCATTTTTTAAAATATTGTTTTATAACCAGATATAAACAAAATAATTCCTTTGAAGAAATTGTATTTTTCTGTATTTTGAATCATCAAATCTTCTCTTCCTGTCAAAGCTTCTGGAGCGCATCATGTTATTGCAAATTCTTTCTCTTCATGAACAGTACTGTCTATTGGAAGAATTTCATCCTGCATATAGGAAGTGTCATAGCACAGCACATTCTCATATTTCTCTTGTGTTTGTAGTTGAATCAGTCTAAGGGCCCTTGTATCTTAGCCAACTGATAACTCCATATGTCCCCCAGAGAGCCCTGCGCTCATTGGACTCAACGCTTCTAGTGTTGCCACGTTTCTCCCTCAAAAGCTACGGTCTGCTGGCTTTTTCAGTGCACGGCCCAAAGGTTTGGAATTCACTCCCTGTTGATCTCAGACAGACAACATGCTACACCACTTTTAAGCAGAACATTAAGACCTATCTGTTTAAAACCTTTTAAGATGAGTTTGTCATTGTAGCTCTCGTGTTTATGTTGGTAATGTTATCACAGTGCCTTGAGCCTACAATTTTGTTTGTTAACAGCATTCTATAAATGAAATTATTATTATTATTTTCAGTTGATGGATAGAAAAGAGAAAGGTAAATACTTTTTTTTTTTTTATAACAATAATAATAATAATTTTAATAATTGAAAAAGTGACTATGTATGTTAACTAAAAAAAAAAAATATACCCTGTTGTGACATCAGTGAAGGGGATAGTGATACTGACCTTTGCAGACATTATTAAGGCCCTAAACATCACTAGGAAGATTCTCGTTGCCATAGGGCAGTACTGCTACATCAATAGAAAATTCACCAGAGACACTTTAGGGGACTACAATGAATTTTTTCCCTAACACAACTCTAGACCCTGACAGAACTAGAGAATGAATAAAGTCAAGAAACCATTAAGAAACTTGAACAGACACAAAATAGAACAGTGAGATTCACAACAAACAAATATTCACATTTGACTAGAGTAACACCTTTAGTAAAACCACTAAATTTAAAAAGCCTTGTGGATAGAAGACTTAAAAGTAAAGTAGCAATTATACATAAAACACTGAACCATAATCTTCATATACAAAATCAAAACCTAATAAAATACTCAGAAAGACACAAAGATAAAGGCACAATCCTCATTCCATATGCTAGGACAAATTTGTACAAGTGCTCCTTCTTCTCTAGTGCCATTAGAGCATGGAATGGATTGCTTGAGCCAGTCAAAAAAAACAATGACTTGGCAGAATTTAAGTAATTGTTAACATGCTTGACGCGTAGGACTTAATCATCTTCTTTTTTGAAGTAATGTCTGCATTTGTATTTCATAAGATAAGAATATCATTTAATTTACATAATAATCATAGTTATTAGGTTTTAAAATGTACATATTATATTAGTGCTAATTCTCTTTGATCATATTTGAAATTTGAAATGTTTTATTCTTAGCATCCTAAAAGTTTGTATACTAATAAGATTTACAGAGCCATCCTACTATCAATGGCTCCGTAGAAAATAAATTGCTAATCTACATTAATTTTATTTTTATTTCATCAATCAAATATTTTACATATTTTCATTTAATATTGATTTCCTTGGTCTATTTTTGACTCAGAAATATTTCTCTATAACCTTTATATATCCACTTTAAGAAATGGCCAAATTACCTTATATATTTCTCTTGTGTTTATAATATTTTTCAATTCATTTAAAAAACGTCTAGATACTAATGCCTAGTAATTTTGCCATACTTCGAGCATTATTTTTTAGAAAGTTACTTATGAATGTAGACATTTTTTTTTTCAGAGCGTGTTGACAAACAGAAGAATTTTAGTGTACCCTCTGGCAAGTCTCTCTCTGTTCTTCCGAATGCACACATTGGATTTAAACTATCTGAAGAAAAATCTGGTAAGTAAAACTTAAGTCTGTGTCTCATCAGTCCCTTAGTGGGGTTGAAAGTACCTTAAAGTGCTTCCTGAAGTGCTATAAAGATCAACTCAGGTGCCTGTTGGCCCTCACTGACATTTGAAAACTGCTGGCATGAAACAGCCTATGAAATTGACAGTGGCAGAGCTCTTGTAAATGTCACAGGACACACATTTGAAACCCAAAGAAAAGCCATTGCCTAATTATAAGCTCTGATGAAAAAAAAGAGAACTCAAATAGATCTTCTTTGAACAATGGCTTTGTCTGCATTGGGTTAGCTAAAAAGTAATGATTTTAATTCTGGTGAGATGCGCGGCCAAGAGGCTAAGTACAATTGAACTTGGCTTGGCTTCCTATCAAGGGGGCCCAAGGTTTGACACCGAACTCAAGCAGAGTTGTGTTTGGAGCACCTAAAGACAGCACGGAAAACCTACTCCCAGATACTCCCTCCCCCCTATGATCCAAAAGTGAGACTGAACCTTAATGCTTCGAGCATGCTATAAGCATAAAAGCTATTTTAAAAGCAGAGTTGTGTTTGGAGCACCTAAAGACAGCACGGAAAACCTACTCCCAGATACTCCCTCCCCCCTATGATCCAAAAGTGAGATTGAACCTTAATGCTTCGAGCATGCTATAAGCATAAAAGCTATTTTAAAAGCAGAGTTGTGTTTGGAGCACCTAAAGACAGCACAGAAAACCTACTCCCAGATACTCCCTCCCCCCTATGATCCAAAAGTGAGATCGAACCTTACTGCTTCGAGCATGCTATAAGTATAAAAGCTATTTTTAAAAATTCTGGAAGATAAGCAAATCCCCCCAAAAAATATTTGGTTTCTTTACCACCACAGCAAGTGCCACCTTTGCCTCTGTTGTATATATGGGGGTGGGGATGTTTCTGCCTGAAGGAGGCCAACAAAGTTTTTGGTCTGACTATAATTTTAACATTTGTTAATGACTTTGTTAGTTACTCTCTGAATGTATGCATATACCTGCACACACATTAGCTTCAGCGTTTGTTTTCGAGCATACAAAATATAAGCAAACAATGATTTTTAATCTCATTCCAGGAAGACCAACATTTAACAACCACCATCCTGAGAAGTTAAGCTTAGATGAGCAGAATGCAGGAAGTTATCATAATGGTGTCCAGGTGTCTGTTGGCGGGATTACAATATTAAGTACTGGTTAGTACCTTTAAAGTTAATTTACTTGTTACTTTATCATCTAATTTTTTTTTTTTGTAGATGTTAAGAGTTTGAGTTAAATGGTGAAACATAGATTTGAGCTAATTCTTATGGTTTATCATGTCAATCATCACTCCTTTAAACATAAGTGCTATTAACAAACAAATAATTGTCATGGGTCATCTTGTGGGAACCACAACCTTCATACTGCTAAGGTCTGTATGCTTCTGGAATGCATAATGAAGTATGGTGATAGAACAGTGAAGCACAGTGACGTTTGGTGACTGTAAAGTGAAGTACAGTGAAGTATGTTGTTTGTACAGTGACTTATGTTGTTTGTACAGTGACGTATGTTGTTTGTACAGTGATGTATGTTGTTTGTACAGTGACGTATGTTGTTTGTACAGTGACGTATGGTGCTTGTACATTCAAGTACAGTGAAGTATGTTGTTTGTACAGTGAAGTATGGTGCTTGTACAGTAAAGTACAGTGAAGTATGGTGCTTGTACAATGTACATTCAAGTACAGTAAAGTATGGTGCTTGTACATTCAAGTACAGTGAAGTAAGGTGCTTGTACAGTAAAGTACAGTGAAGTATGGTGCTTGTACATTCAAGTACAGTGAAGTATGGTGCTTGTACATTCAAGTACACTGAAGTATGGTGCTTGTACATTCAAGTACACTGAAGTATGGTGCTTGTACAGTAAAGTACAGTGAAGTATGGTGCTTGTACATTCAAGTATAGTGAAGTATGGTGCTTGTACATTCAAGTACAGTGAAGTATGGTGCTTGTACATTCAAGTAAAGTGAAGTATGGTGCTTCATTGGCCTCCTTCAGTCGTAGAAGACTATGGTTCATCTCAGAACACTTCCCCAGTATGGTGCTTGTACATTCAATTACAGTGAAGTATGGTGCTTATACAGTAAAGTATGGAGGCATAGTGGCTGAGCGGTAAAGCGCTTGGCTTCCAAACAATGGGTAATGAGTTCAAATCCTGGTGAAGACTGGAATTTTTAATTTCAGGATATTAGGGCGCCTCAGAGTCCACCCAGCTGGGTACTTGACATTAGTTCGGGAAAAAATTAAAGGCGGTTGGTCAGTGTTCTGGCCACATGACACCCTCGTTAACCTTTGGGCCACAGATACACATTACCTTTACATCATCTGCCACATAAATCACAAGGTCTGAAAGGAGAACTTACAGTAAAGTATTGTGATTGTACAGTTCCGAAATGTAACTTGTGTACAGCATCTTTTTTACTAATAAAATTTTATATGCAGCTTGAATTGGAGATGTCAAGTTCATTAAGAGGATTTTTTCTATGATTCCTACAAAGAGATTAGGCCAAAAAGTTAAGAAACTCAATATTATACAGTTTTTAAACAGAATAAAGCATAGGTGTAATGTGTAGCTTTATAATTTTCTACTAAGTGAATACATTAAAACACCATAATTAATTATTGCCAATTCATTAACTTTCCTTCTGCATTCTTCAAGAGCAAAAATAATTTTGATTCAAATTCAACATGTATATATATCTTGAGCGACAGTTTCTGATGCTTCTAGGCAATTTCTGGTCGTTTCAGCATTTTCTCTTCCAGCACTCGTTCAAGCTAGCCTAGATTGCTCGGCCTAACTTTGTGACTGTGGCATGCCATGTAGAGTAATCCTCTGCTCAAACTTCCATCACGTAGATGTGACCAAATCTTAAAACTGATTTTATCTTTTATACTACCTGCTAAACTTACAATGCATAGTGGCTGAGTAGTTAACTGCTTGGCTTCCAAACCTCGGGTCCTGGGTTCGAATCTCACTGTAGACTGGGATTTTGAATTTTGGGATTTTTAGGGCACCCCTGAGTCCACCCAACTATAATGGGTACCTGACTTAAGTATGGGAAAGTAAAGGCAGTTGGTAGTTGTGCTGGCCACATGACACACTGCTCTTTAACCATTGGCCAAAGAATTAGATGGCCTTAAAGTTATCTGCCCTATAGATCACAAGATCAGAAAGAGGAAGTTTTAAACATACAATACAATTCTTCTACTTCTTCTTTGTTCTCATTTTACATGTCAGAGGGTTCAGATCAGTAATCCTATATCTGAGATGAACCGCGAAGTGGTTTCCAGATAGGCAGTTTTCAGTATAGTTTTTCTTCTGTAGGAGGATTTTGGGGCCAGTGTCTTGTTCAGGCCTCTTAATATAGTATTCAGCTTTGAAGGACAATACTAAATATATCAATAGGTTTTCTGTCTTAGGTACATTCCATTTGCTTAATATATTCATGCCACCAGTCAAGACCTTTTTTGGAAAATATCTAATTTGCTGTTACAGAGGCTTTGTGTTGGATTTTTTTCATGGCTTCAGAATGTTTGTCCTTTTCTAACTACAACTAAGAATTTACACAGCAGTAGCCTAAGTATGCAGTAAATATAAATGTTTTTTCTTCTTCAGGTTTGTACTATGTATACAGTAGTATAACCTACAAACTTACAGATGACTCTTGTTCTGATCTGACTTTTCAAGTAAGCTAATTGGTCTGATGGTCATGTGATATGCGCTCATAATAATGGTTTGATGGTTTTTGCCCACCTCAATTCCCAGCTGCCTTTCTGGAATTTCGGGCAAAGATGTAAATATCTTCAAATCTGAAGGAACATCCGAAAACCAACAAAACAGTTCTGTCATTACATTACACATTTGATTCAGAATGAACTTTTTTTCCTTATTAATTAGACTTTTATGCCTTTCAAATTTTTTCCTTTGGGGGAAATAGTGGAAAACTTGACTTAGGATTTCAATCCATATTTCTTATTTTTTAAATTACATGTGCCTGTCCTGAAAGGGGTGTTGTTTTTTTTTCCTATTAAAAAAAAGTCACATTAACTAAACAGACTTTAAAAAAAAAATGAATATGAAGAGGTGTAACACATTCTGTAATAAAAAATCTCATGCTAATCCTCTTGTTTTCAGACGTGGTTCCACTATGTGCAAAAAACTAGTACGGGGGAGTACCCAACGAATGGAGTTTTGTTGAGAACAGTGCACACTTGTAGTGATCAGCAGTTGTCAGGGTCTGGAGAATCTAAATTTATAGGTTGGTATTTTCTTTTCATTTCCGAATACAAGTTGAGATTAGACTTATTATTTATGTATTATTTCGGCTACTAAAATAATTACATCCTCCAAAAATTGCATCGTAAATGGCAGTTTAGTTTAGTAGATAGATTTAAATTGAACACTATGGAGACATGAGCATGCTCATATTTTTAATTAGGTCAGATTGTTAAGTATTTATTTTTGGTGGTATTTAAAATGGAGTAACTTAGTTACCTAAAGTGTGTTGGGAAAAAAATTAAGATTTTGTTGTTTACATACCTAGTTATTAAAATGGTAGGCCAAGGAACAAGAGAAGTTAAGATGTATGTACAGACTAATATGCAAATTTTGGCAAAGCTGTTTTGGTGCTATAAGTTCTCATAATAATTGTTAAAAAATGCACAATGATTTATAATAACAGTAATCATTTCCTGCTACACTATACTATAGTAAATGAAGTAGACATTCTAAAATTTGTAACAAAGGTTTAGACAATTCATCAGTAGTTATTACAAACCCACTCAAAACTATAATGCTAAGCAACTTAAGAATGATTCCATGACTATCTTAAATCCCAAAATCTAATGGGCAAACACAGCTCTTCAAATAAAATATTACTTATCAGCACAAACACACATACATAACATAGATATGTATCATTTCTTTTCAAAGACATAATCATATATATATATATACTTATATAATGTGTCTAAAACATTTAATGCCAAAATGGCCATGCCAAAACGACCAAAACATCTGCACTAAAGTGCACTGCGTTTAAAAAGACTTCTTACTTATAATTAGATTACATTTTGTTGTAGGAGAGCTATTAGAGTAGATATTATAAAAAAATTTTACTGGTCATAAAAAAAGTTGAAATGCTTTAAGAGTTTCTTTGCTGTTTATAATTACAATAAAATAACAGACCTTTAGGATTGACTTGCTAGTCTGGCAAAGAGAAATATTCAGAATGCTAAGCTGATAGTAAGTTCATCCAGGCTCAGCAAGTTGCTGAAAAGGTTGTGTGGTTTTTGATAGGAAAACTTTTTAGTACCATTAGGAACAATCACCATAATACTGGCTTCACAATAGTTCTGTGGACTTTTAAACCTCATCTAAGATTTATTGTAGTTGGTGGAATCACTTTAAGACTTTGAGTGGGAAATAGGCTATGGAAGTCTTAGTAACCTTGAATATAAACAAAAATAAAAACTATATATATATATATATATATATATACACACACTTATCCCTTAATCTGTAGAATCCTTGGGACACCACACAAAATCTGTTGACCATCGTTCACCATTCTTTTCTGTATTTTGCCTTGGATAGAATCTCTTTCAATGAAGGCTCATTCTTTATTTTGTCTTCCCATTGCTTTTTCTTTCTGCCTCTTCTTTTTTTTTCCCCTGGTATTGTTCCCTGAAGGAAGGTCTTTTCAAGTACTAAGATCTTAAGGAATAACCATAGAGTTTTAGTTTGCTTTTCTTTTTTGGACAGTAGTCATTGTGGTCATTACTATTAAATAATACTAGGCACCAAATACTTTAATAATTAAACACTTTGCATTGACTGAATTTGCTTAGATCAATTCCTCTATTTTTTTTTTGTCAATACAATAAAGCCCTTATAGAATCATTGTATGAAGTAGCTATTTTCTCCATTTCAGGTGGTGTATTTTACCTAGAAGAGGGAGACATAATCTCAGCATTATGTTCTGGCCTAAACTTGGTCACGAGAGGGAATGACCGTTCATTCATTGGATTGTTCATGTTGAGTAATGGATAGTCTGTTTATCTAAACTCTAAAGACTATCTATCAAAGTTACAATGAATTGGTCTTCTCAGAACAGTTTAACATTATTGTAACTTTAAAATGTTTTAAACAAAATCATTTCTGTTGATATTAGCTTTAAAGCATCAGGAGTAATGAGCAAAGTGGATCTGCCTCATGTGAACAAGTTGGTGTATTTTTTGTCCTGATAAGTTATTCACCTATATATGTATACTTGTTTATAAAAAATATTTTGTAAAATGTTTTACATGTTTTGGATGCTCCTTCAGAGTTGAAGATAGTTTACTTCCTAGTCCAAACCTCCCGCAGGATGATGGGGGATGGGAGCAGGCAGGGTTTGAACACTGGACCATCAATAAATCCAAATGGCAGTCCAGCGTGCAAACCGCATGATCATGAGACAGGTATCTGTTAAAACAATCACTCAGGGCTTATGGCCTCTTCTGTATGAGTGCATTGGATACTGCAAACTGTGATTGTTGGTGTGCTTGTTTCGAGTGACTAGTAGAGTATTGTGTGGGACTGTGTATGGAATCATCTCATCTCTGCCTGTGGTCCCTTCTGGGGCATAGGCCACCAACCAGTTATTAAGTCTTTGATAGTGTGTTCAAGATATCTATTTACGCTAGGCCTATGGAATAGAATGCCCAGCTTAGCTGAACCATAAAGGAACTGACTCATAACTGTTGGACTGCATTTTTTTCCCCCTTATTACGAAATGTATATATTCTTCATCTCAGGAAGACTATGCACAATTACTACCCTTGCTAATGGTAACCCTGGCAAGCTAAATGCATATTTTCATATGATGGACTAAATAGTCTTGACCAAATAGTCTTGACCTAAATGGAATGCTTCTTTTTTTTTCTCTGTTTAATATTCCAAGCCAGTATTGTTGTTATTTCTACAATTCATTTCATCACTGGCCTTCTTCAGTCATAGAACGACTATGGTTTATCTCAGAGCAAGTGAGATGAAAGCCTGGGCATTGTTTATGGTCGGAACGATGTCGCCCACACAGCAGTTCCCCCCTCTCCGCGCAGCTGATGTGACCAAAAGAACGGAGTATCCAATACAGTTTGGGATCAGTAGCGCCGCATGATCTGCCAGGCTGTAGCACGGTGTGCCACAGTCTGCCAAAGGGTCACCAGCTCCAATTCATTTAATATGTTGATAAATAGGAACAGGTTTGCTGTCTATTTAATCTGTTCTATTTTTACCTTGAACCATTGCACTTAAAATGAAAGTTTTACTATTCTGATCATTTTTTTAGTTTTGCCTGAAATTTGGAATGAATAATTCAATTTTTCAACATTATGACAGTGAATGTTTAGAAACTTTGAAACAGTTTTCTTTGAAACAGTTTTACAAAATAGGTCAATGCTTACACATAATAAGTTTCTTTTGTGTTGACCTCCTTCAGTTGTAATAATAATAATAATAATAATAACTTTATTTATAAAGTGCTGTTAAGAAACAAAATGTAGACTCAAGGCGCTGTAATAACATTACAAACACAAACAGGACAACTAAAATGACAAGAATGTAGAATGGCTATGGTTCATCTTGTAGAGCACTTGTTCGTGTGACTGTGGAGCCCTATTTCGGAGAGACACTCCCGTCCACATATATCTCAGGTTAAGGTGGCTTTCGCTGTGGTGGTAGAGGAGTTGGACATTTTTTGTGGGGCATGCTTTTCTTCCAGAGCTGAGGCCCTTTTTTTTTTTTTTTTTTTTTTTTTTGCTGTCCATAGGCTTCATGGTGACCATATCTCTCCATCTAGTGCTGTCTAGAACTATGTCTTCCCAATGGTCAGTATCATTGTTCACTGCTTTGAGGCACTGTTGTGACTGGGTGACCAGTTTTTCTTGAACCAGACGTGAGTTGCCCACCACAAAGACAAACAGACACAAACACTCCTTTGTTCCCCTGGCAATCAAATCATTTAATAAGAACAATCTGGTATAAACTTTGTCACATGTAAATTATGAGTGAGTCTGGTGTGAATGTACACTTTGGTTTCTTATAGTTATAATGTTTTTTGTTTGGTGTAATGCACAAATTGTAAGACAAATTTCCATATGGACAATAAAGATTATTATTATTATTATTAAGAATGACTTTTGGATGCGATTGCCAAACTTTGTTTGAGGTTGTTGCTTGGGATACTCAAATCCTCCCTTTCATAAGCCATGGATAGAAATCTGACTTGTGAGTTGTTCACTTCTAGATCAAAGTGTCTTCCCTAAGCTTTTGGACTTTGGCAAGCTTAGAACATTGCCTCCTCTCAGCGAGGGCACTATTAGTTTCGTTCAGACCTGATTAGCCACTTCAACAGAGTGATCTTGTAAGGGCGTCACTTTGGATTCCAGATTCTGTGTTGTTTTTTTTCTAAACCATGTTTTTGTCCAGCTTTTGAGTGTTCATTGTTATAAGTAGATAAAGTCCCTGTGGCACTTATCTCAGATAAACTATGTCATTTTCTATCTTTTGATGCACAAATAATATCCATAACCCTATGATATACATGAAAAGATATATTTCATTTATATAAAAAAATATTTTATTTACACTATTCATGTTGCTGCATATTTGCATACATTTTAGATTGTCTTCAATAAATGTTTAATGCACACATTTTTTGTTGTTGTTTGTTTATTCTTTTAAGACATTGGCAATATTTATATTATACAGAAAAAGGGAAACAAAATCCTTTTAAATATATATTTTTTTTTTTTGTACAATATTTAGAAACTAATTAATCAGTCAAAATAGAGCTAAGTCAATACATTTAATACCAGTTATACTTGATTGATAATTAGTTGCTGTAGAAGAAATGAACTAAAGATAATTGTCAAGGATATAATTTTTTTTTGTTTATCTTGCATGCAGTAAGTAGGTTAGAGCTTCAGTAGTACAAGATTAGTTTAGTGACTGAAAAAAATATTTAAAAAATTGATGAAAGATGTGTAGCCATTACATCTCATACTAAAACCATGTTGTCTTTACATCTCCTCATTTGATCTTCTTGTCATTACATCTCCTCATTAGACCACATTGTCATTACATCTCACATTCAGATTATACTGTCATTTCATCTCATTCTAAGGCCATGTTGTCACTCCATACTTAGACCATGTTGCAGGAGCAACAGTAGAACATCAGGTTACTGAAGTAAATAAATATCTGTAAACTAACTGGCAAAACTTGTTCACTTTCTGAAGTTGCGTAACATAAGACTAGTGCACTATGTTTCGAGCTGGCATTGTGTTATAAAATTTAGTATTAACTTAACAGTCAGTCTTAGACTTAGACTTTAATAAAGGCCTTAGATCTACTAATCATCTACAAATACTACTAATTATAAACTAATAGTAATACTCTATATAGTTAGTTAAAGTTAGTTAAACACATAAATATATTGATCTACAATTAGATCTAGATCTAGAATTAGATCTGGATCTAGTCTAGGTCTATATTTTGAATAAACCATTTGATTGTCATTGTAAATTAGCTATCACTTTAGACTTAGCTTTGGCCATCTTAGGCATTTTTAACCTTAAACTAGATTTAGACTAGACCTTTTAAAACTATAATCAACAACAGTCATCATGAAATTGCTCTGGCTATTTATCCTAATAATTACTAAATACACACTAGCTGAACACAGAACTAGATCTACCTCAGTCAACACTAAACTTAAAAAGGAAACAACAGTCATAATCAATCATCACACTTTAGATCAATGCAACTTCAAAAATAACCTAACATACACATCCATAACATTAAAGAAGATTACCCATCACAAATGGAAGTTCTCAATCAGACACAGTAGAAATAAATACCTTTCACTGTTAATATTAATAGCAGGAGATGTAGAGTCAAATCCAGGGCCTAGATCTAAAGATAGATGCAACATCTGCAAAAAAGTATGCACCATGAAACAGAAAGCCATTCAATGTGACACCTGCGATGAATGGTACCATGCATCATGTCTCCATATGAATACACCTGTGTATTATGCCTTAGGCAACAAAGATGCATCATGGCACTGTGTACCGTGTGGGTTACCTCAGTTTACATCAGGACTGTTTGATTCCTTTGATGCGGACACTTCTAACCCATTCAACATCCTAAACACCATCCCAAAACCAACTCACCAACCACTAGCCAGATCCACTCCTGTTAAACCTAAATCTACTAAAATTAATACAACAGCCTCACTAAACAAACCTACTAAAGAAGTAATACCAAAATACCTTAAAACCTTAGTAATAAATTTTCAAAGCATTAGGAACAAAACAGCAGACTTAGAAATTTTATTAGAATGTGAGAAACCAGACATAATTGCAGGAACAGAAACTTGGCTACATCCTGAAATTTATAATGCAGAAATTTTCAATAGTAATTATGAAATTTTTAGAAAAGATAGGGCTGATAATCATGGAGGAGTTCTTTTAGCAATAAAAAAACACTCTTATAGCAGAAGAAATTACCTTACCTAACTCAAAAAACATAGAATCTACATTTTGTAAAATTAATACCACCTCAACATCCCTTATAATAGGCAGCATTTACAGACCACCAAATTCTAGTTTAGAATACATGCAGGAACTATGTAATCAGATTACTACACTTAAAGAGACAAATAAAAATGCAGTTTTTTGGATTATGGGTGACTTCAACCTACCTGATATAAATTGGAAAACACTAACCATAGATAAACACCAAAACCTTAAGGACATAAATGAGCTTTTCATAGAAACTTTACACAACCTAAGTTTAGATCAAATCATTAAAAAGCCAACTAGATTAAACAACACATTAGATCTGTTCTTAACCAACAGACCTGGATTAGTAGTTGATTATGATATTATCCCTGGTCTATCAGACCATGAGATCATAAAAATACACAGTCAGATAAAAGCAGTAGCCAATACAAAAACCAAAAAAAAAATCTTACTCTGGAATAAATGTAACCTAACACAACTACACCAAGCTGCATTAAACTTTCAACAAACATTCTTATTAGAAAAAGACATTAACCAACCAGTCGATGACCTCTGGAATTTCATTAAAAACCATCTTAAAAGCATTATAGAAAATCATATACCAACTAAATACACATCAAACAAAATAAATAAATGCTGGTTTAATAATAGACTAAAGAAGCTTTGTAAACAGAAGGAAAACCTATATAGAAAATTTAAAGCAACCAAGGCAGAAAGAGTTTACAAAAAGTATATAAAAATTAAACACCTAACCCAAAAAGTAAGCAGACAGCTGCAGAGTGAATACATAAACAATGTAATATCTAAAGATAACAACAAAAACCTATGGTCATACATTAAGTCTAAGAAAATGGAAACAACAGGCATAGCGCCATTAAAAGATGAACATAACATAATACATAATGATAATGAAACTAAAGCAAACATCCTAAACAAATACTTTGCATCAGCATTCTCAGCCCCAGGAGACAAAGACATATTACTGAATATGAACCAAGTAGACAACATAGAAGATTTAGTAGTACAAGAAAATGGAATTAAAAAACTATTAGCCAACACCAAACCAAATAAAGCGTCTGGACCTGATGGTATTCCAGCTAGATTACTCAAAGAACTAAGCAATGAGCTAGCCCCAGTGTTCAAAATACTCTTTCAAGCATCGCTTAACCAGGGCAGAGTACCAAAGGACTGGAAAGAAGCTAATGTCACCCCCCTATTTAAAAAAGGAGAAAAATCTGATCCAGGAAACTACAGACCAGTATCACTTACCAGCATCACATGTAAAATACTAGAACACATAATATCATAAACCACTTAGACAAACATAATGTCCTCACCCCATACCAACATGGCTTTAGGAAATATAGATCATGTGAAACACAACTAATAGGACTAATTGATGATTTTTCAAAAGGTTTAGATAATAGTGAACAAATAGATGCTATCTTACTAGATTTTTCCAAGGCTTTTGACAAAGTTCACCACTATAGTTTGCTTAAAAAATTAAAATATTTCGGCATTAACGGTCCACTGCATCAGTGGATTAAAGATTTTCTGATAGGGAGAGAACAAACTGTAATAATAAATGGCTCTAAATCAACAACAATAACAGTAAACTCAGGTGTACCTCAAGGAACAGTCATGGGTCCACTACTATTTTTAATTTACATAAATGATTTACCAAATTGCATTAGTTCAGGAACAAAAGTCAGATTATTTGCAGATGATTGCATAATATATAGAACAATAAAAACAACACAAGACACAGATATTTTACAAAGAGAATTAGATGAATTACAGAAATGGGAATCAAATTGGAGCATGTCTTTCCACCCAGAAAAATGTCAGTGTTAAGAGTAACAAAAAAACTAAAACAAATTAATTCCACTTATCTTATTCATGGCAAACCAGTAACACAGACTAAAAACTCAAAATACCTAGGTGTTATAATAAATGAAAAACTGTCATGGAATCCACATATTGATGAAACTATAAAAAATCCAACAAAGCATTAGGGTTTATTAAAAGAAATTTCTATAAATCAAATAAGAACATAAAACTAAAATGTTATTTAACCTTGGTTAGGCCAATAATAGAATATGCATCCACCGTGTGGGACCCCTCAACTCAAGAAAACATTAAGAAACTGGAACAAACACAAAATAGAGCAGTGAGATTCATAACAAACGAATATTCACATTTGACTAGGGTAACACCATTAGTAAAATCACTAAATTTAGAAAGCCTTCAGGACAGAAGACTCAAAAGTAAAGTAGCAATTATACATAAAACACTGAACCATAATCTTCAAATACAAAAACAAAATTTAATAAAATACTCTGAAAGACACAAAAATAAAGGCACATTCCTCGTCCCATATGCTAGGACAAATTTGTACAAATACTCCTTCTTCCCTAGTGCTATTAGAGCATGGAATGGGTTGCCTGAGCTAGCCATAAAAACCAGTGACTTGGCAGAATTTAAGTCATTGGTTAATATGCATGACTAAATGCATGACGCGTAGGACGTAATCATCTTCTTTTTTGAAGTAACGTCTGTATTATAAAAGATAAGAATCCTATAAAATCTATATAAAAAAAGTGTAGACATCTTTGGAAAGAGAAAACTAATATAAGACTTATTCTACATATTTAATCATTATAAAAATAAAATTTAAACAAGAAACCACATATATGTGAATAATCGGGGTTGTTTTTTAAACGGGACGCTGACAGTCTGTAAAATTAAGCCAAACACAACAATTTGTGTTACATCATGCCAACATGCGTTAACTTGATGAATGTGTTATGGTTGTGTTATTTACAATGAAGAGTGATGATTAACTATGGCATGGTACCTGTAAGTGAAGATAATTAGAGGCCCTAGGCTTAGTGAATTTGTTGGTCCCAAAAAAATAGAAAAATACACATAAAATAACGCAATTAATTTAAAATCTAGTGTATTCCAACAATAAATTGGGCACAAGTTTCTCTATTTCTTCAATACTAAAATTTTTTTTTGTCGTATGCCAGGCCCCCCACCAATCGGATGCCCTAGGCCTCTGCCTAGTTTTCCTATGCCTAAGCCCTGCTGCCCACGGCCAACTCCGTCTCAACACAGTACAAACTCAACAACAGGCAATAATCAACCAAGGGCCATAACCAAGATTAAACAGCCTGACTCAAACTTGAGTCGCTATGACAAGACACATATACATTCTCGTCACAGAAATTAGAATGGCGAGCTAATATCCAGTAACAACATAAAGTAGACTATAAGCAGACTTAGTTTTGGCTATAAGGCAATGAATGGCGTAAACAATCATTAAAACAATGCTAAAGCAATTAGACATACTTAATTGTGCTGATGAAAATGACATCCCCCCCCCTCTTCCCCGTACTGGATCAAAATGACCACTGAAGAATTCAGTGTGAATGAAGATGCAAAGATTTACTGCTGCGTGTGGTATAAGACTGTAGAAAAAAAAAAAAGCACAATGGACATACATCCTAGTTAAACGTGAGGAACCAAGACGAAGCATGTGCGGGTTGAGGCCTTCACCAGCTACAAAACAAACAAAAAGAAGACTTACAATTAACATAAAATAGGCTTAAGTGTACATTCATGTTGTCCTCTGTCAAGGCAGAAAAGAAATGATCTACGCTGGTGTAAAAGCGCGGGAAATCAGAAGGGGGCGGAGAAGTCAAGTAAAGATGAATGGGAAAAGAGTGGAGTGTTAGTTCCCATCTCATAAAAGTGTGTTCAACGTTAATCTTATGAGGTTGGAGCGTGCCTGACGTGTAAATAAGTTTGTTTTCGATCTGCAGACGGGTGTTTTTGGCATTGCATTGTTGTATAGCAGTGACGAGATCATTGTTACCCCAATAATATGTGTTATTGAAATGAAGTTGCAAAATTTCGAATGTCTGTTCTTAGAGCCGTGCTTTTAATGTCATGTCTGTGTTTCCAATGTGCATCATTTGACACCTTGAGCATATTATCGAATACATGACGCCTCTACTATTACAGTTCAATTTACCACTGGTCATTGGTTATACCTTAATGCATGTTTATTAAATAAAAATGCAGTTGGCGTTGCTTAATTGTGCAGATGCGCATGATAATTATACCTGTCCTGAAAGCTAAAATTAGGAACTAGTGAGATTTGCTCTTATGTAGCATCACATCCCGACCATGTCCTTCAAAGCTGTATACTCTATCGAGAGGAGCGAGTAAGACACTGGCCTCAAAACTCTCACCGCCTTAATAGAACAAAGACTATAGAGAGAGCTGCCAAATCTGGAAACCACTGCGCAGTTCATCACAGATGTAGGATCCTCCAAGAAGATAGAAGAAGACCAACTTTTCAACTGGCCAACAGAACGATGGTAGGCCTATGTCAATCGGGAGAAATTCAACCCTTCTGACATACAAAAAACGTCTGGACTCTAGAATCTCTATGTTGAGGCATAGCCATTAAAACGTCTTCTTTTAGAGAACTTAATGGATTGGTATTGTTGCTGACACCACTGGCAAAAACACTACTAATGGTCCTACTTACGAAATTATGTTTATTAGTTAAATAATTAAACACTGGTAATAATGCTTTTTTGTTTTTTACTTAAGTAATACTCCAATGTGAATTTAGATTGTAGCGTCATTGCAACACATATTATTTTTTTTTTGGAAAAAAAGAAAAGGTTCAGAATAAAAAAAATACTATGAAAAAAAAAACTATATTGAGCGAGATTGCTTCAAATATTTGAACCAATCATAAGTGAATACAGTTGCTTAAGTTACTTTCCAGGTCTTGCGACTTTTACGCTGCTGCTGTTTTGTATGTTGACAAGTGTCCCGATTGTGCTTTGGGGGGGGGGGGGGGGGGGGGGAGCATCGTTCACTAATTGCCAAAGGTCTCATTGTAGCAAGGCATATCCCATTAGCTTAGTGCATTTTCCATATAAGATTTAAAAGTAAAGTAGTAATTATTCATAAAAAAAATAAATCATAATCTTCAAATATAAAAACAAAACCTAATAAAATACTCAGAGAAACACAAAGATTAAGGCACATTCTTTGTCTCATATGCTAGGAAAAATGTGTACACATGCTCCTTCTTTCCTCGTGCTATGACAGCAAGGAATGGGTTGCCTGAGTCAGACATGAAAACCAACGACTTGACAGAATTTAATTCATTGATTAACATGCATGACTAGATTGATTTATAAGTAGCGTCTGTATTTTATAAGATAAGATAAGATAAGATAAGATATAAAACAAAATTAACTAATGATGAATTGATTAATTAATTGGTTCATGTTTTTTTTTTTATGCGTTTGCTGTAAGTAAGGTTGTGACAGAGTGTTGCATGAGGTTTGCGGGTTTGTTCTCCGACAAAATGAACTACGCATACCAAGAGTTGCGATGACATGGAGGCCAATACGAGGAACGCCCAAACAGGGACTTCCTAGTTAAACTTGGCGCCACACCTTCATGTAGTGCATCAGTATAGTGGACACCAAGCGGAAAAGGGCTTCAGACATTGCTAGTGACAGATTTTTATGGAAACATCTTGCCGCCCGTTGCGCCGAATGGCGCGGGAGGACCTAAGTAAGTCTAAGTAATTAAGAGATAAAAAATAGGTAGTCTTATGTATTTAGCAGCATCACCCCCCCCCCCCCCCCCCATGGCGAGACCCACAGTTTGAGAAACGCTGAACTAGCCCATAACAAATTGGAATATAACTAGTAGATGACTGCAAAACCTAACTAAACAAATAAAAAAATAATAATATGCTAGAAATAAATATGCTACATATCAGGATTTTTTTTATTTTTTTTTGCACCAAATGTTACAGTAGTTACGTTGAGTTGGTCAATTGTAGTCAAACTGAATTTTCATTTGATTGGATCAATAAAAATGATCTTATCCTATCTTAAAATGTAGGTAGGGTATAGGCTTTAATATCTCTTTATTTTATGGTTTAAGTTTCGTATTTTCCTCGAGAAATTGTTTGTTCTTTATGAAAGCTGTTACAGGACGACATGGAAATCCAGGGTTTAAACACCTGACCACCATGACGACAATTCGACTGAGACCAATGGTTAAAACTATTACAATATAAAGTATTAAAACTATAACATCTGGTCTTTGGCAAGACGCCCAAACCAGCATCACATGACCAGTCAAACATTTCGTTCGCCCCGCTTTTCTCGTCGTAATTTATGTCACATTTTATCGGGAATTTCTGGTCGCGTTTTCAGTCTTAACATAAATTCTGTTGGTAAAGGATGAATTTTGTAAGTAGGCTATTTCTGTATCTTGTAGTGTTAGACGAAGCGGTTAATGTAAACGTTATCGTTGCATAGGCCCCTACACGTTTTTTTGTGTGTAAAATTAAGCCTATTATTAGGCCTACATCTTTCAAGGCAAAAAAAAACAACTACAAAAATGCCTAAACATAATGCACTTATTATCAAAGTCTCAAGGATGTATGTACAAATAATAATAAGGCTTGTCTTCGATTCCGAAGATTAGTGAGGAATGCAGTATTTCCCATGGCTGCGCAGCCCCAGCTGTGACCTACATATTTTGCCACACATAGCAAGCTTAACCATTGTCCGCAGGTGGTCGATTTAGATTTTCTTTTCGCTGTCCGCGTCTGTCCTCGGCAGCGGATTTTCTTTCGGTTTCAAATGTGTATCCCGCGGCATTTGTTAGTGACCTCCAGCTGTCTCAATCTGAGGCCGCATTCAACCGGGTGGTCTCTTCTATATCAGGTAAGGCAAGTTGGCGCCTAAGCTTGTCTTTTAATCGTTACCATGGGGCGCCTGACGCCTCTGCTATGTCGACCACCTTTTAGCTCACCAAAAGAGACTGCCTTTCTCTCTCGTACGGGATACGTGCCTTGCCTAGCGTAACTGTCGGACCATAAGAAGTCCCTCTATACTGTCCATACCGGCGTTCGCAAGGACATCGCTGTTTGTAGTGCGGTCCTGTCACCGTATGTCCATGATGGAGCCTTAGCATCTTTGGTGAAAGCGCTCAAGTAGTTTTAATTTAAGTTAAACCTCAAGTTTTGATCTTGCCTTCGATCATGGGTGAATAAAAGTTTAGAGCCAAAGAGAAAATTGTTTACAGAGAGACTAGCCTTAAATCTATACGAAATTACAATTTAAGGCATACAAACAAAAGCATTTCAAATAATCTTATATTTTCACATATTAAGTTCTATTTATTGAACTGTAAACATAACCTATTTAACTTCCTATAATGTTGTGCGTCTAGATCTAAATATAGATGCCTAAGCCCTATAATGTAAACAAAGCCGCCCTGGCTTTTTCAGTAACAGCATGTAAGGTGAACAGCAAGTGACCTTGACGTTTACTTTTCGTGAAAAATAGGTCGACGTTTGTGAGTGGACTATTTTGATCTTTCAGTGGTTCTGCGATTTAGAAATAACTATAATGTGTTCTAACTCTTGGCTTGCGTAGTGCTCAATAAATTTTCTCCTGGTCACAATCTTTCCTCATTTGAGTATCAGATGTATACGTTCCATTGTATTTCCCAAACAAGTGTAGACTCTAGTAAGACAATTTAAAGTTTCTCCCTTTAAATGCTGAGAAGCAACGGGTTTGCTTAATGATTCACCGATGTCTATAAACAATCAAAATAATAATAATAATACTTTAAAAAAAACAAAGGTTATATTAAGTGTATCAGTTAGTAGTGATAGGCAAAAGTTGACTAAAAAAGATAGAAATTTTTAGTTTAACTAAAAAAAAATAATTAAGGCCAAAGTTTAATTAGATAGAAAAATATTTAAAATCGTAGTTTAATTATTTCAGTTTTAGTTACAAACTAAAAAGTTTAATTAAAATTTTTAATACTTTTCAACATGTGGTAGCGATTGAAACGCGAGTCCCTGTTTTCTGGTCATATGATATCAACAACTTTGATTATATAAAAAAAATGATGCAGTTAACAACTATTTTGTCAGTCTGTATTTAAAAAGGGTAAAGTAAGATGCTGGTAAAAGTTATAGGAGACAATATCGGCACTTGAAAGTAGCAGCATTATAAACATTTTTTTTTTTTTTGCCAAAAGCTTCTATGCAATATTTTGAATGGGGTACTTCCGAATTTTTTCTGAGTCACGTGGTGCTGTTTAATTTCTGTTTATAGTGGAAATCTGATAAGCATGTTCGGTCTATATTTAGTGGTTTTAATCAATTCATTTGCGTCTAACAATAAATTATTTACTGCAGGACACCCTTTTTATAGCTTGGACCTTAGATGAAGCCAAAACGTGTAAAGAAGGAAAAAACAGCGTAACTTGGATTAAATATCAAACATAGCAAGGTTCTATGTCTGCTAGACTAGTTCTCAGTTTTAACCTTGACTCATGTTTATTAATAAAAGTTTAGATTTACTTGTTAGGCTAGAGGGGAGTCGGCATATTGGCTTCGACTGTAAAGATCTAGGCTTATGGTCATCTTCGATTAGCAATAAAGAACTTGTTGATGTGTGTTTTATATAGGTTGCACCACTCGGTGTTTGGGAGTAACATCTTATCTTATCTTATATAATACAGACGTTACTTCAAAAAAGTAGATGATTACGTCCTACGCGTCATGCATTTAGTCGTGCATATTAACCAATGACTTAAATTCTGCCAAGTCACTGGTTTTTCTGGCTAGCTCAGGCAACCCATTCCATGCTCTAATAGCACATCCCCTGTAACTTGTTGTCAACCATGATTAAACAACTGGTTTCATGTCTTATATTTTATATCCAGAGTCTTGTTATTATTCGTTCATAATAATCAACAGAACTGTCAAAATAATTTATTGATTTTGATAAAGATAGATATTTTTTAAAATAAATTTTATTTTTATTTTTATTATTTTATTTTTTTCATTGATTTATTTATTTTTATTTAATTTTTTTATTCGGGACCACAAAGGTCACTTCGCCTCCTATACTGAGCGGGCTATACTCCTATGAGACCTAAGGCCTCCAGCTACTACACTCCCTAATAGTCATTGTAGCCGTGACGGGCAGGTTCGAAATTTTTAATGTTATTTTTTCTTGTGTTCAGAGTTGAATCAAATATTCACTATCACTCAACAAAGTAAGTCACTTGTTGAAATGACCTTTTCTCTATTTACTATTAGTTCTGAAAGAGAATTTCAAATATAGATCAATATCTTTATTGATCTGATAGTGTCTGATCGGCTAAGTTAGGAATGAAATAGGCCTAATGCTAAAAGGTTACAAAGACAGTTTGTATGGAAACACAAACTCAAAATTGGTCGCCGAAGTGGTCCACCCAGGCAGGTAAATAGGCGGGTATCAATATTTTCAAAAAGAATATCTCTCTTCTTATCTCCTCCTCTCTCTCCCTCTCTATCCTTCTTTTTCCTTCTCTCTCTCCTTCTCTATCTCTCCCTCTCTCATTCTCCTTTCTCTCTCTTCTTTCTTTATCTCTATCTCTCACTCTCCATCTCTCTCTTTCATTTTCTCTCTACTTCTTTTTCTCCCCTTCTCCCTTTCTCAATCTTTCTCTCCTTTCACTCTCTCCTTTTCCTCTCTCTACTTCTTTTTCTCCCCTTCTCCCTTTCTCAATCTTTCTCTCCTTTCACTCTCTCCTTTTCCTCTCTCGCTCCTTCTTCCTTTATCTCTCTTTCCTTCTCTCTCTCTTTCGCACTTTCTCTATGTCAAACACAAGCACCTCACACACAAACACACCAAGCTACTTCTTTCTCTACTATCTCTTTTCCTTCATCTCTCTCTCTATCTATCTATCTATCTATCTATCTATCTCTCACACACACTAACACAGTTTAACTTAGACAAATGCAGTTTGATGATTCAATTTCATTTTCTTCCTTTCTGCAGACATACAAATGGCCGAATCGTCAGAAGTGAACAAAGAATATCTAGACGACTTAATCGACCAAACGGTGAAAGCACAAGCAAGTTGCAGACTTAAGAATACTATTCATCATGAAGAAGGTCTGAACAGTTTATTCAAAACTTAAGTCAAATTGATTTTAACACTTAATATTGAACATGTGAAGTCTGAGGCGTGGTGGATGAGGGGTTAGGTGCTTGGCTTGTTAATCGAGTATCCTCGAGTTTAAATCTTTGCTGAAAATTTTCAAAATTTAGGATTCATACGGCGCCCACCCACTTCTAATGAGATCTGACATATGTTGGGAAAGTTAGGGTGGTTATTCAAGCCACATGACACCCTAGTTCAGGGGTGGGCAACCTTTATCTATCGAGGGCCGCATTTAAACAAAATTTAGTAATGGGGGGGCTGCATACAAAAATACGCTAGATGTCTATCAATTGACATGTAGGTCTATACTGTCTTAAACATTTACATTTTTTTAAACTGCCAATTGAGGAATCACAATAAGAGTTTGCATGGGGCTGAGAATGGACTTGAGATGGTAAAGGTTCCTTCCTCCAGTCACAGACTTAAGGGTAGATTCAGTCACAGGAATGCAAAAGAATCAAAATACGAACAGGTGCAGCACCAAGGAGTCTAACACTAATTCAGTAATCCAGTATTGGATTGTTTACCAAACACATGACTGTTGTTACCGGTCGCTGACTTGAAGCACCAAACTGCTGGCCGACAACTATACTAACTATATTTTTTGCAACCATTTGTCAATCTCTTATGCAGGGTGATTAATATCTTTTTTTCATTTAGGAATGTATTTATTTAATTCAAGCACAAAACATAACATTTCAAGCCAATATATCCGAACTAATATAACTTCACTTTATTTATAACATAGACAAAATCAACTTGTGATTAAATAAAATAAATGTAGTAGACTTTAGTAATAATATCTAACACTCTACAATAACACAACCTTTCAGTCTCACTTTCTAGAGTCGTCTCCCTAACTAAGACCAAATGACAATAATTCCACTATGTTGCATCATTCACAGCCAATCACTAACGTCTTCCAACAGCGCCATAGAGACATACTCACACTCCATGGCAATCACCCAAGCCTAAGTTTATAACTTTACATAGCTCCTCCAAAACACATAAATTCAGGAATCTTTAATTCAGCATTAACTTGACAGAAAATTCTAAAAAATTCATTGAACTAATAAAACCATAAACTAATTTTTCTTAGCATTACAACTTTCCTCTGATATAACTATATACTGACATAACGTTGTATTGATACAACCTTATACTGGTACAACTTTATACTAATAGAGCTCTATAATGATACAATTTATACTTCTGACTTGTAGTTTTGATTGTATTTTGTACCGAAGATCTTGAAGATAGTTTTTTATTTTTCCTCTTATTTAAAACTAGGGTGTATGACTATACGAAGTTACATACTTTTTTTGTTTATATACACATGAAATTAAAATTTTGGCATTATACAAATATAAATGTATAAAAATATCCAGACAGAGAAACCAAACTCGATGTTAAGGCGATATCATATCTTTCATATATTTGTAACTTACCACTGATTGTTCAAAAAAACTGTCGTAATGATTCACACTAAATTTTTACACACATGGCTGGCGTTACGAAATGCGGGGCCCAACTTAATGGATGCTTGCGAGGCCCATCTTTTATTCTTTTCTTACAATAACAACTATTACTATTCATTAGATTCTGATATTGATGATATTTATTCTACAACGTGCATGGGAAGCAACTCAAAACACAACTTCACAAGCTAATTGTAGTATATCTAGGCTATAAAAACAAAGTATTAAAGCTGATTTTAAAAACAAAACCAGTTACCATTAAAATATAATGACACATAATCTAAAAGTGGGCCATTTTTACCTTTCTCTTAGAGAAATATGTTAGAAAGTTTTCATATTCAATGTCTTGGCTTAATCAAAAAATTAAACAAAGCATTAGGATTTAGTTAAAAGAAATACTATAAATCAAATAAGAACATAAAACTAAACTATTATTTTGTTGGGACCCCTCAACTCAAGAAAAGATTAAGAAGCTGGAACAGACACAAAAAAGAGCAGTGAAATTCATAACAAATGAATATTCACATTTGACTAGAGTAACACCTTTAGTAAAATCACTAAATTTAGTATGCCTTCAGGATCTCGAGATGACTAACAGTAAAGTAGCAATTATACATAAAACACTGAACCATAATCTTCAAATAGAAAAACAAAATATAATAAAATACTCAGAAAGACACAAAGATAATACATCAGTCCTCTATGTTAGGACACATTTGTACAAGTGCTCCTCTTTCCATGGTGCTATTAGAGTTATCAATGGGTTGCCTGAGCCAGCCAGGAAAACCAGTGACTTGGCAGAATTTAAGTCATTAGTTAATATGCATGACTAAATGCATGACACTTAGGACGTAATCATCTTCTTTTTTCAAGTAACGTCTGAATTATATAAGATAAGAAGATAATATAAGCTTTGTTGTTGTTTTTTTATTTAAAGTTTGTTTTTTTATCTTAAAAGATGAAGCAGAAATTTATTCTTTTGACCTTTTATCTTCCAAACTGGCATAAAAAGTAACATTGTTAGGCTATATTGATTGAAGCGTCTTTTCTGTATCGTCGGACTTTGGCACAAAAGTCTAGTTACTGTTTTATAATTTTCTTACACTATTTTAACATTGGCAACTTTTCATAAATTTAGATGAAGTTTTTAAAGAAAAAAATGCTGGTAATTAGTAGGCTCATTTAAATTATGAAGCAAGAATGAAAATAATGAATTAAATTAAATGTACTCCCAGGTGAAGGTCAGATTGTGATGATCCCTGAACCTGAAAATATAACGGGGAGCAAGAATGAATTGAATGCTTATAACAAGACAGAAATAATCTTCCTCAATGAGAGTCGGAAACCCTCTAATAGAAAAGTGCTGCTCACAATGTTTACACAATCTGAACAACGCAACGTCAAACAAAGACATATTCACCATAATTTACGTCTACATAGGTCAGTAGACCTATTGATTTATAGGTCATTAGACCTAAAGACCTATAGGTCAGGAGACCTATAGACTTTTATGAGTCAGTAGACCTGTAGACCTATGGGTCGTCCCATTGTTCTTTTATTCTTTTAGAACATGCTGTAGAACTGGGCATGCTATTGAAACTTCTATACTTAGTCTTTTCATAGTAACTGTAAAAAAGTTGAACTATACAAGTAAAATGTAGATTAAATATTCACAAACATGACAGGATGGTCACATTGATTTTAAATCTCTTTCTCAGAACATCCAGATGTATTACAATAACATCCCTTGTTCTCAGCTTGATTGCAGTTGTTTTCGTTGCAAATTTCCCTAAGGTAGGCCCTGATGTAGTGCCTCTTCCGCCAATTTTTTTAAACATTTATTTTGAAATATTTTGTTAAATTTATTTTAAATTTTAGGTCAGTTTTATTTCTTTATTTATTATAGAGAGCCCATTCTAATGATGGGAATTTTTACAACATCTACGACGAATTGCAGGAAAAGATCATTGAAGAGATGACCAAGCTTTTAGTTGAGGTATAAAACAATAGTATAAAAGCTAAACATACAATTGCAATTTAAAATAAATCTTTGTAGTCTTAAAGTAAGAGTTATGTTTATTTTTCATTTCAGCGCCACAAACTGAAACAAAAGAAATATGGTAAGGACGTTTATGCATAATTACAAATATTTCTCAAATATCTACCTACTAGCATACAGTAAAATCAACTTCTTAAAGCAAGTATTTACCATAAATGACAATGGCTATATCTTTAATTTTCATGTCTATAACAGAAACGAAGATGAGATTCAAACATACGCCTGTCAGTGCACATATCTCTCTTGCTGCTTCATCCAGAATACCCGGTTCTGATAATAAGCCAGGCAAATATATTTAGAAAGTAATTTGACTTAAAAGTTTTTTTTTTGGTTTTCTAGATGTAATAGAGAAATCAGCTTTTCAAGTATCTTATAGTCTATATTTAATTACTGACTTTCAGATCCTTACTTTAAAAAAGACTACAACGTGTGTGTTAGAATAAAAATAAACTCACAGGATCATGCAAGAGGGGTCACAGTCGACAATGATGGACTGGTCATCTTGCACTCAGGTATATTAAACATTTTATTCATTTCTAATTACAGTAGACATTTTATTTCTTACGAGCCAACCCGCAGCGTAGCATATGCCGCTATTTAGTGACGGCGGAACACTTCCTGAAAGACACAGTTGTCCAGATGGGGTGAGTGGTTGGGCTCTCTGTCGCCACGAAAATTATGTGGGGTAACTTAGGTCTGACTTGCAGATATAAAAGCGTGCGTGCGTCTTGTCCCGCATGGTTGGGCAAAGGAGAGAATTATATATATACAGATACTGGAAAAGATCCAAGGGAGGCAACTCAACATAGGAAGGGAAGGATAAATAATGTTTAATAATAGTGAAGAAAAGTGTAAGATGTTTACACTAAACATAAAAGAGGCTGTGAAGCTTTCGATGCACTGAGTGTAGTTCTAGTTTTACCTGTCCTTTCCCTACCAGCAACACAGTGTTAATCCAGGTCCTCATGCCAGGTATCAGGCAATTCAAAGGACGTATCTTGACATCTTAAATTCCAGAACTGGAGACCGTATCTCCTTCTTATCATTCCAATCCTCCCACCCCTAGGCGCTGAGGCTGAGTGGTAAAGCGTTTGATTTTGGAACCTGTGGTCCTGAGTTCGAATCCTGGTGAAGACTGGGATTTTAAATTACTTGATCTTTAATATGCTTCTGAGTCGACCCAATTCTAAAGGGTAGGCCCTACATGACATTAGTTGGAAAAGAGTGAAGGCGGTTGGTCGTTGTGCTGGCCTCATAGCATCCTTGTTAACCTAGAGCCACAAAAACAAATGATGCTAATTTCCTGTGTCCTATAGATCGCAAGATCTGAAAAAAGGGGAATTTTACTTACTCTTTACTCTTATCTACTTATCTTATAAAATACAGACGTTACTTCAAAAAAAAAAAAAAGATGATTACGTCCTACGCGTGCATTAAGCAGGTCGATGGATGTCGATATTCTTGTCGTCCCGTGCTGAAGAATGCACTGGTAAAAACAACAACAAAAACTTTTACATTATAAAACATATTGTACAGAGTTTCCCTGTTGGGGTTGGGGGGAGGGGTTTATTCTTTAATGTTACTTTAATGTTATACCCAAAATATTAATAGTTTTCCGAATATATATATATATATATATATATATATATATATATTCTGTTTTAAAACCTATTGCCATGTTTTCTTCTTCTTCGTTCTCATTGTTATGTTGGAGTGTTCAGATGAGAAGACCAATACATGAGATGAACTGCGCAGTGGTTTCCAAATCAAGGAGCTCTTCATATAGTTTCCTTTCTATTGGGGTGATTTGGGGCCAATGTCTTATGCTAGCCTCTTGGTAAAGAGAGCAGTTTTGGAGGACGCAGTCTGCATTCTCTGGTGATACTCCACATGGGCAGATTTCACTGGTTCCAATTTTGAGCTTCCGGTACATGTGTTGTTGCAATCTGTTGTGTCCAGTCCTGAGTCGAAAGATTAGACGTTGGTCTTGTCGGGATAGCTTATAGTAAGCGTCATCTTTCTTGTGATTTGGATGAGAGCTTTTCCATTTCTCATTTATTTTATTGACGATTAATTTCTTCAATTCTTCTGGATAGAGTGCAGAGTTTATTAGTGAGTTAGTTCTCCCACTCTTGGCGAGTGTGCCAGCCTTCTCATTTCCTTCTAGTTCTATAGGAGCTGGTATCCATTGAATTACAGTTTTTTTGCTGTTGTTGTTGAGCTTTGTAAGTGCTGTTCTGAGGTTTTTAATATAAGAGGAATCAGAGTTTTGCAAGCTTTGGAGGGTTGTTTTTGCATTGGTTAGAAAGACAATCTGACTGTGTGGGGAACTTGGATGATTTGCTAGCATGGTAGCAGCTAGTGCTAGTGCTTCCCTTTCTGCTCTGTGACTGTCAGAGAGCTCTCCAGTTGCAATGGATTTTTCTAGTTTTCCTCCATCTGGCCATTCGATAAGTATTCTAGCTCCTCCATTGTGGTGGCTTTATGGGTTGAGCCATCTGTGTAAACTCTGATCCACTGATTGGTATGTAGAAAACAGTTCACTATTTTCTTGAGCTCTGTTGGTCTGTAATCAGATTTTCTTTTTATGCTTTCAATATGGTCCCTTATAGTAGGAAGAGGGCTTTCGTCCCAGGGTGGAGATTCATTATAGTGTATCGAGGATTCCAGAGTAATTTTTTCAAGTTGGTGTTTCTTTTTTAGGCTTAGAGATTCCTGTATGAAATTGGTCCTTTTGAGACGTTTTTTTGTGCCAGTTTTGTGGATTTTTGTTCTGAGTGGGTGCCTCTCCATGGATTCCAATTTAGTGAATTGGGAAAGGATTTTTATTTCTCTTCTTTCATCCAGAGAGATCAGGGCAGTGGTTTCCTCCATAGCTCTTATGGATGTTGTTTTGATTGCTCCTGTCATTATCCTTAGACCAATATTTTGAACCTTGTCTATTTTTCTTAGGTTGGTTTGGGCTGCTGAGCCCCATGCTGTGGCACCATATTCCAGTACAGGTCTTACGTAACTGGTTTAGGTGTTTTTTAGGATATTGTGATTAGCTCCCCAATCTGTGCCAGCTAATTTTTTCAAGAGGGATAGTCTCTGGATGCCTTTACTCTGTGTTTTATCTATTTGGCTTTTCCAGGTTAGTCTCAGGTCATAGGTGACTCCAAGGTATGTAGGACTGTCATTTTTTTCTAAAGCTTATTGCCATGTTGCTTTTATTACAAATACAAATTGTCGTTTGTATGTCGTTTTCAGGCCTGTACTATGTTTACGCCAGTGTTTATTTTAAGCCAAACTCAACAGAATATTCCTCGAACTTTGCCTATCAGGTTAGAACTTTGCTTTTCCTTGTGCACGTGTGTATATGTGTTACTACATACATACATATATATATATATATATATATTGTTATGTACTAGTTTAGAGAGTAGGTTAGTTTTGTTAGAATATACTGTGTATTGTTTTAGCGACGGTAAAAGTAGTGACATAGTAAGACAAGACTAATGACGTAGTAGACTTAGGCGAACAAGAGACCAACATGACTATAGTATAGAAGTAGTTTGTTTTGGATGTTAGTTAAAAATAGCAACGTTTATGAAGACTAGACGGACTTCCCAGTGATAAAAAAATGTGCCATTTGAAACAGTAAAAGTCTTTATTAAGTATATTATTAACCTGTAATGTTCTGTGGCTAATGTGAAGTAATTAATGAGATAAAAGTGAAGTCAGATTAGATATGTGTGTGTGTGTGTGTTTGTTTGTTTGTGTGTGTGCATTATATACGCAGATTGTGACTGGGCTTGCGTAGAAATGTGAAGCACTGTACTCATCTATAACCCTCGAAATCGAAGAAAATGCTCTAATATATACTGTAACTACTCTCACTATCCAGGCTCTCTGCAGCACTGCACCACACCGCCCCACATGGCACTAGCAGCTCATGTATACAAATGTAACTAGAAGATACTTATCTACATCCACACTTTATTAAAAAATAGTAAATGAACCCACACAACTAAATGAAGGAATAAATAATACAAGTATAGGTATTATAATAAACCAGGGGTGGGCAAATTACAGCCCACAGGCCACATGCGGCTCGCCGAAGGCTTTTACGCTGCCCGCCGACACCTCCAGAAATCAGGTGTGCCCACAGTATATACATATAAAATGCAAATATTAAAAATAATATCTATATAAGTTATTGAAACTGTCTCATTATAAAAATTTTGAAGTAAACGAAGATTATGTTTATTGACTATACACTCAATTGAAGACATAATCTCTTGAGTGTTGGGTAGGCTTGGAACGATTTTACAAGTGTTTTTTTTTTTTTTTTATAAAAAATATCCCAACCATAAACTCTAAACAAGAAAGTTTGCATAAAGCTGCATAAAATATCATTTTAATGTTGTCCAAATTGTTATAATTATCAAAATTTTAAGAGCTATGGGGTGTTATCCTCTGGTAGTTCCGATTCATGAAAAAAATAATTCAAAGTATCTGCTAGCTTAGCCTGGGCCAGTCTAACGAGAAGAATATTATATCTCAAGGAAGAACTTGTTATGTAACTTGAAGGACATTGACTGTGACTTTGTTACCAATATTTCTAAGGAAGAATGGAAGACAGATTTCATATTTTTAATCATTTCTATAGCAATTGGTTGCTTACGGATAAATGCAAATGAATGTTAAATCTTTTCAAACAAGGCTTTCCCATTTCTACAAGCAAGCAAAATAAAACATTTTGTTGTCATTTTCATTCGCTGAAAGGGAAAACTATTTCTAGTGAAATGATTAAAAGTACAACACTTATTAAGATTCCTGAATTGTGCAATTCAGTCAGTACTTGCAAGGGAGTCTTATGGGTGCCAGAAACTGTATTTCCACATTTGAAAAACCTTGCTGCTGTTCACACTTTTTAATTACACATACATCTGTTTTTCTTCTTCTTCGTTCTCACTTTACATGTTGTAGGGTTCAGATCAGTAATCCTATATCAGAGTAAAACCATGCAGTGGGTCAGGCAGTCTTTTGATGATTTGGGGGCCAGATTCTTCTTCGGGTCTTTTGATTTAGTATGCACCATTGAAGGACATGATCAGCATTCTCTGGTGATGCTTCACAAGGGCAGGTTTCGCTCGTCTCGACATTTAACTTCCGGAACATACATTATTGTCTCATTCAGTGAGCAAGCATCTTTTTTGTGGAAACTAATCAAGTATAATCACTGGTCAATGTTGACTGACTGTAATTTGACAGCAGTCACAAGGGTAACAACTAGTAAGCTAGTTTCACAGTTCCGGAACTTTATGCACGAGTGTAAAAAGTAAAATACTGCACATTAAGTACAACTGTATATTTGTGGGGGATATTGTTATTTAAAATGACAACTGCAATTTATAAAAATAGTTAAATTAGTTTTAAAAATTCCTTACCCTTGTAATTTTTCAACGTGGAGTGTGGGAAAAAGAAGACAAAATCGTGAATATAATACAGTGTAAATATTAAATAGAAGACATTCTACACAGTTAGCTAACTTTCTAAGTTATATATATAAAAATTGGGAATGGCGGGCAGCACATGTGTATATATTCTACACAGTTAGCTAACTTAGAAAGTTAGCTAACTGTGTAGAATATATACACATGTGCTGCCCGCCATTCCCAATTTTTTTTTAAAATGTGGCCCTCGATACAAAAGGTTGCCCACCCCTGTAATAAACAATTAACTTTATACAATTAACACACATAATTAGTTTGCTGAAAGGTAGAAATATCTACCCAGAGAATAAAGACTATAAACTATTATCTAAATATTTCCACAGACCTGGTTCCAGTACATCTATAGAATGCGACCAAACAGCCCGGCACATAGTACAGTACTGACTCGAGTTGTCCACACATGCTGTCTGAACTGTACAAATAGCCAGAACACTGCTTACTCAGGTACAATTGAACAATATAACAATTTTATGTTTTATCACAAAGCACAAGTGCCACAAAGGCAGTTGAAAACAAATTACAAATAATAACAAAATATACATAATTAAGATCAAAATAAATAAAAAGTAATAATAATGAAATTGCTAATATAAATTATAGTTAAAACAATAATAATGAACAACAATACCGCCACTATCAGATCCGCTTTGCAGCAGCACCAGAGTTTCCTCTCCGGGGCGCATTCCTGTGCCTTGGATAAAGGGGTCATGGGTGGCCCATGCGTCATGATCCATCTCTCGACCTTGCTGATGTGATCCAAAGGAACGCATTGCGTTACATTTGGCACCAACTCAGTTGCATAAGCTGCAGGATGGAATTTCATAGCTGATACTCCCAACGTCCTAAGGGGCTTCACTCTTGATTTCTCCTCGAGGTTGTCACCTGAAGCCTCAGTACCGCAAGGCAGTGGGGGTTTCAAGCCAGAGTACCCCTCTCCTAGATGAACTGCCTTACTAGGCTGACGAGCTCCATCTACCCGAAGCTCCCGGTTTTATGGCGCCAGGTATCCGCCTTCACCCCTTCACCTTAGTAAGAGCAGTTTCGCCGGGCTTAATATATAAGCCACACGAGCAGGCCAGGTGCTGGACTTAATTAGCCCTATGGATTGTTTTAGTGATCATCATTGAACCACAATGGACGAACTATACATAGTACTCTAAATTGTATAATCTAGTACTTTGGATTTTATAAGATGGATGTCTTCTAGTCCGGGTATTTAAAAAAAAAAAACAGCTATTTTGCTAGGCCTTGCAGATACAGCTTGGGCTTACATATCTATCAGTGTAATAATCAAGCAAACCCTATTTGAGTTCAATATATGTTGAGAAATTGTAGTTTCTTTAGGTCAAGATAGAATTCTATTTCCCAATAAAGGGTGATAATAAAAAAAACTGTATTTCAATTTATGGTTTCTAAGAGTTTTCTACCTAGATTACGAGCTAATGCTTTATTAGTTTCCTGTTCAAGGGAGATAAAAAAGAATATCTTTTTTTTTTTCTACATACTTATTTTTCAGCTGGAGTTTTTTACCTTGAAGCTGGAGACATGCTACAGGTGTGTCTGACAGGTCAAGGGCTTATTGCTTTTGACGCAAGATCAACCTATCTCGGCCTATTTATGCTGACCAGCTCTTCTAGAAACCAACCTTAACTAAAGAAAAGTGGATACATTATCTGGCGATTGTTTAGCAGATTTAATGAACTATTTTGTAGTGTAACATAGAAGAGAGAGACAGAGACAGAACAAAATACGTGAAGAATGGGTATGAAGATATAACAAATAAATTCCAACTCATTTTTACCACTCATCTGCAAATGTGTCTGTCGGTTTCATTTCTTGATTGCTGGTTTAAGTGTATCTATATGTACTAATGCTTTACAAAGTGTACATTGATTCCCCACCTCACTCAAAAGAGCCTGAAAAGAAACACACTTAAGTTTCCACATCTTCTGTTTCTAAAGTGATGGAGACGAGGACTTTGTTACATATGAAATAAATAAATCACCTTCACAAATCCCTTAGTCTGTTGGATGTATTGACCGTCTTTCTCCATCCCTCTCTGTCTTTTGCCTTGGATAGAATCTCTTTCAATGACAGGATCTTCCATTCTTTTATGTTGTCTTCCCATCGTTTTCTCTGTTTGCCTCTTCTTTTTTTTCCTGGTACTGTTCCCTGTAGGATGGTCTATGCGAGCCCTGATGACCCTGTGATATGGCTATAAAGTTTATTTGACAGTAGTCTAATTACTTTACTAATCCGGCTGCTAATCTTTTCGTCAATTAATAAAAATGTTGTATTACAATGCAATTTTTTTTTAAATTGTGCTGTGTGTTAAGATTTTGATTATTCATGAAACATGGTTTTATTTTGTATGTCTTAAGTATTAGGGTTAGTATCACACTTAAAACCAAATTTTTTAATCATTTTGTACATTGTTGATGTTTGTTAATTGCTTGCTTCTGTCAATTTTTTTAATGTTTTTCAAAGCTAATATGAACTCACTCAGTCTGTCTTTCTGTGTGTCTGACCAAAAGTTGGTACACGTTATTTCTCCGACACCCAATCTCGGATGAAGCTAAAATTTTGCACATTTATTTCTTTTACCTGACAACACAAGAATCAAAAATTTAAAAAAATAACCAATTAGTTAATTAGCTATTGGCAATAAATTATTTTGTTTGGTATCTCAAACAAGAAAAAGAAATTGTACTTCACTGTAGTGGTGGTATAAGATGAATTAGACCCCTTTATAGATTGCCTTCTAAGGCTTAGTGAACACAAACATGAAATAGAAACAATAGATAACTATACAATCTTCTATGTTTATTGACTATTCATTAGTAGAGTGGTTACCCCGTATTGAAACGCTAAAAGCATGAAATCGCGGTAAACAAAAACAATTGCTAAAAAAATATTTATAATAGCACAGATTTATTATTGTTAGTCTAGATCTATTACAAATTTATTGTTATGGCTGATCCATACTAATTGATAAAAATTAATATAAGCTTTGTTTTGTTTTTTTAAAGTATTTTTTTAGATTTTGCTTGTTATAGTTTTATTGATGCTTGCTTCTTGATGTTTTTATGTTATTATTAATTTTTCTTTATTGAGATTGTTAATGTTTATCTTATCTTATGAAATATAGACGCTACTTCAAAAAAAGATTGAGTCCTACACGTTTTCCTAGGTCAATCTAGTCTTGCATTTTAATCAATGACTTAGCTTATGCAAAGTCATTGATTGCTTGTTTCTTGATATTTGTTTATGCTCTGCTGTTTTTTTTTGTTTTTGTCATTGATTTTTTAATTATTTTAATGCTTCTTTATATTTTTCGTTAATGTTTGTTGGTCGATGTTTGTTTCTAGGTTTTTGTGTATGTTTGTTTGTTCACGTTTGTATAATTGGTAGTTGTTAGGCAACATTGGCTACTGTTTGTTTATTATTGATTGTTTGTAGACCCTCTTTTGTTTCTTTGTCAATATGTATTTGTGGAAGTTAGTTTGGTCAAGTTACTTTGGGGAACAAAATAAATTGTATCCTTTCTTAGTATCCACTGTCTTTTGTTTCTTATCTTATATCATACAGACGTTACTTCAAAAAAAAAAAAGAAGACAATTGCGTCCTACACATTTCGTGTGTCAATCTAGTCAAGCCTGTTAATTAATGACTTATATTCAGTAGAAGTCTAGCTATAAGTCTTTCAATTATCGTTCTCATCATATCATTATGTTGTTACAGATTTGTTACGTATTCTCTATGTCATTTATTTGAATAAATTAATGTTATACTTATATTTTAGTATAATTAACTAAACAAGTTCTAAAGGACATGCTATATATACAGTACACTCACTGTATATAAGCCTACTATACAGGACAGAGTATAATTGTTTTCAACCCACATTTTAACTCTTCTTTATTTCAAACAAGTGTTTTGATTTAATAAGAAATATTGTAAAAATGATTGGTATTCGGATATATCTGAAGCAAACACCAATAAAGCTTCGCATCAATTTGACATACAACTTTTATAGGCCTAAACACAGAGTCACATTGCTTTATGTATTAAAATAAAAGTTTATTTTCTCTTTTGCTGTTTCTTCTTTATACAATTTTTTTATGTAACAATGTTTGTTTTTTTTTAATTTATATTACATTTATCAATGCTTGTAAAAATATTATGCATTGCCCACCCCCCTACTTTTTTCAATACAATAAAAATTAATTTATTTATTCTTAAAAAAATGAAAAGCACAGTGTGCAGTTAAATATCCATTCCAGAATTTAATTTTGCTCTAAACAAAAATGTTTCTATAGCATTGGTAATGCGATAAGTAACTGTCCAATAGATAATCGTACAATAGTGGTAACAACTGCCCCAGACAGATGATCTTACCACAACTGTTAATTCGTACATCCAGTTCTGTGAAAACATGATTGTACCAAAGAAGAAAATTAAAACATTCAGTAATAAAAGACCCTGGATGACCAACATTAAAAATTAACATTCTGTTGTCATCGAGAAGTACATAGAAGTCTATTTATAAAGCCCTGGTTATGAGTGTGTATGTGTTTTTCGTGTGTGAATGTCAATCTATATTGTTATTGTACAGTAGTTACGCTGAGGTTTTCAATAGTAGTCAAACCAAATTTCCATTTGATTGGATCAATAAAAGTTATCATATCATTTTATTTTATCTTATCTTATCTTATTTAATTAACCAGCTGATTGTATTGATCACTGCAGGGTTGTCAATGGGACATATATTTTCTATCCCATCCTATCCCATGGCAATTTATGCCTGCTCCATCCCATCTATAGGATTTCCATTATAATATTAACATGGAATACAGTTCAAATTTTAAATCATTAATTAATTAAAATCATTAAATTTATGAAAGTTTAGGTCTAGTGTCTACTAAATTGGACTACTTGTACAGAGACATGCAAAACGACTAAATGTATTAACTTTATTCACTTCAACACTCAAAAGAAAGACATTTCAGTATCATTCTGACAATCTCTTTCTATTTCTATGTCACTGCTCCTTCAGCCTACGTGCCAATCTGGCAGTGTTAGCGTTCGTTAAATTGAGAAAACCTAGACAGAGCCTTTAAGAAACCTAGGAAAACCTAAATTATTCGTTAGACTAGAAATCCTTCTCATGGCACCATTCAGTTACATAGATCATGAATGCATTCTATTTTGTTGCACTTACGCAACTGCAAATCTCAGCCTAAATTTATTTTACACTATCAAGTATCGACACCATGGGAAATACAAATGTGTGCTGTCCTATCCTGTCCCATGTCATTCCCATGGTAAGAACATACCCACGGATAGCCATGTAAATAATACACACCTTCTAGAACGATAAAGTTACGCAGATTTTGTTTGCAGATTTTTTTATTGCCGGATCAAAACGCCATTATAAACATGGCCTATTATTGGATCTTAGGGGAACATTCTTTAAAGTAGTGCCCTAAAGAAACAATCATGTTTTACTGAAGTTAATGCCTTTTGATCTTGGTTTAGTCGTGAGTCAACTTCAAGTCAACAGGGAAATTAAGTACATACTAACATTCATCGTTTCTGTAACCTGTGTGTCTTTATACTTCTGACACCATAAATGTCACCGGCGTGGTTTTCAGACAACATAATGTCACTTGGGTGGTTTTCAGACACCATAATGTCACTGGTGTGGTTTTCAGACACCATAAATGTCACCGGCGTGGTTTTCAGACACCATAGTCTAAATGTCACTGGGGTGGTTTTCAGACATTTTAAATGTCATTGGGGTGGTTTTCAGACACCATAAACTTCACTGGCGTGGTTTTCAGACACCATAATGTCACTGGGTTAGTTTTGGATGTAGGCGTGGTGACATTGGGTTCATATTATAAACTTATATTGTAGGCGTTGTTAGGATGAATACTTCATATGTTCATACATCTCTCGTAAATGAGGAAATAAATCTTTATGTAGCAGACACAAATGTTATGTTTAATATATATAATAATGGTAATAACAACACAAATGGAATATAGTATAATCCATTTATATCCAAAAATAATCCTTTATAGAAATACTTGACAATAACTTATTGACTCTTTTTAGAAATACTGGTACACATCTCAATTTACTTTATAATAGCTCCTTACAGTTTCTAACTGACTGTCCTTACTTACTGTTTCCTACCAACTACTCTTAATGACTGTCTCCAACTAACTGCTGTCAAGTAACTGGTTAACTCAATGTTAAAAGTGTTGACCTTTTAGAAACATGAGTTGTGAATAACACTCACATTAAAATGGGGTATCTACTCTATGGAACCAACTTTGAGGTGGTGACAGTTTCATCCTCTGCTCAACAAATAGACACCTATGAAAGACGAGTCTTTTAATGTGTCTTTACCCATAATTCCTTGGCCAGAGAGACAGACCTGAATTAAATCGCCAGCCAAAAGATAAAATATACCACCTATGAAAAAAAAAAGAAACAGAGTATAATGAAACATTGTATTTCAACAAAATTAATATTATAATATTGGTACCGGTACTCAGTGATGGATTGCCTAACTTTTAACTACTAATAAATTATTAATAAACGTTAAAATACAAGAAAAGTAATAATTTTTACCCACATTTAAAAAGGTGCCGGTACGTCGGCAGACAGAAAAAGCTACAGGAAGACAATATAAAAGAATGGACAAGCTTGTCATTGAAAGGCATTCAATCTAAAGCAAAAGACGGAGAATGGAGAAAGACAATCAACAGATCTTGTGTAGTGCCCCAACGGTCCAACAAACTAAGGGATAGGTGAAGAGGGGAGGTGATAAGTTTACTTAAACTTCATAGTTGATTGCTAATAACTTTGATTGGGCCCCAGGATAATCTCAAGCTAAGACTGTGATGCCATGTCATAAGATCCTCGGGGGCTCGCAAAGACCTTTCTTTAGGAAACAGTACCAGGAAAAAAAAAGGACAGACAGACAAAAGAAGCGATGGGAAGACAACATTAAGGTATGGGCATTCCTGTCAATAAAAGAGACTGAGATCCTAGCAAAAGAAAATGACGGAGATAAATGGAGGGAGGCTGTAGACAGATTATGTTAGGTGCCAATACGGTTCAAACGACTCAAGGTTTGGTGGCGATGATAGTTAATAGCTTTTCATTCATTAAAAGCAAAAATGTGATTTGAAAATAGAAAATTATGAGTTTCTTTTTAATTAAATTATTAACTAAAAATCTAGCCTTTGAAACGATTACAAAAAATTGATTCAAAATTATAGCTTATTTAAAGACAATGTGTTAATTTAATAGAATATGACAAAAGTAGAAATTCAAGATGTTTTAATTTATCCTATCTTATATAAAACAGACGTTACTTTAAAAAAAAGATAATTACGTCATACGCGTCATGCATCTAGTCATGCATATTGACCAATAACTTAAATTCTATAAAGTCACTGGTTTTCCTGGCTGGTTTAGGCAATTCATTCCATGCTCTAATAGCACTAAGGAAGAAGGAGCATTTGTATGAATTTGTCCTAGCATATTGGACGAGGAATGTGCCTTTATCTTTGTATCTTTCTGAGTATTATATTAGATTTTGTTCTTGTATTTGAAGATTATAGTTCAGTGTTTTATATATAATTGCCACTTTACTTTTAAGTCTTCTCTCTTGAAGACTTTTTAATATTTGTGATTTCACTAAAAGTCAAATGTGAATATTCGTTTGTTATGAATCTCAATGCTCTTTTTTGTGTCTGTTCCATTTCCTTAATGTTTTCTTGAGTTAAGGGGTCCCAAACAGAGGATGCATATTCTATTTTAGAACAACTTTGTTTTTTATTCAAGCAAGTTGCTACTTACTAGTATAAATACTATCTTTACTGTTAACACACTTTGGACAGCAGGTAAACACAGTCCGTAGTATGACACTGGACATTGCTGGACTGTTTGGTCTTGTTCTATACACATAGTGGAACCAGGTCTGAAAAGAATAAGAACAATAAAGCTAAACATTTTTAAAACATGAAATATGTATTCACAGACATGAAAGTAAGCTATTAATAAAATCGAATAGCTAAGAGAGAGAGACAGAGAGAGAGAGAGAGAGAGATAGTGAAAAGGAGAGAAAGGGAGAGGTAGAAAAAGAGAGAGGGGAGAGAGAAAGAGAAGGGCAGAGAGGAGAGGAAGAGAGAGATGAAGAGAAAGAATGTGAAAAGATCGATATAGACTTAAAACGTAAGCCACACACTGACACCCGGGTTAACCGTAGAAACACGTGGCCTTTACATCATCTGCCCTAAAGACTACAAGGTCTGAAAAGGGAAGTTTACTTTCTTCACATATCCAATAGTCTGTTGGACTTTTGAGGCAACATACATAATCTGATCCACCCAGCTCTAATGGCTTTGGAATTAGTTGGGGAAAAGTAAAGGCTACTCGTCGTTGTGCTGGCCACATGACGTTCCCCGTTAACCGTGTGCCTTTACATCCTCTGGCCTATAGATTTAAAGGGGGACTTAACTTTACACACTTATAGTGTACAAGCACAAACCAACTCACCTGATATGGGAAATGCTCTGACGATACGTTGGTCTTCGGTTCATAAAATAAACTGCTGTAGACGTAATATAGTCCTGAAAGAAGCAACGGAGTAGTGTAAAGTCAACACATTCAAAAGAATAAACACCTCGGAAACCCAATTAATATATAAGTTATAATGCTTTAATTTACACCTAAAATTAGATTAGTGAAGGGCCTATGAAAGTGCGGGGCCCACTGCGACCGCATAAGTTGCAGTGGCCAAAGTCCGGCCATGACAAACAGGTAGCGGACGTTGCCACGTTGGACGCTTGCAACTTGTTGAAACATTCCTACCCGAATACAGAATTTCTATCCCATCATTCTTGATATTTACACCTCTGGCATGATTGTTCGAGTTATTCTCCCTTGCTGTCGTGTCTAGTTGGACGGTCACGTGATCAACATTACTAAAATTCATCGCTGAAAAAACAAAACAAAAAAAGAAATGTAGAATGCGCCATTAAAAATTTTGAAAAATCAGATTAATGGTTGAAAAACTACAGTATATTAAAATGTACAGCATAAGCATTAGAAAAATGAAGTCTATGCATTGACCTTGTTTCAACATATATAAAAAAAAAAAAACAGCTTCTCAGCAACAGGGTGTATGTATCTACCATTGGCCTCCTTCAGTCGTAGAACGACTAAGGTTCATCTCGCACACTTCCTCTTGTAGCTGTGGAGCCCTATTTTGGAGAGACACTCCCGTCCACAAATATCGCAGGTTAAGGTGGCTTTTGCTTCGGTGGTATCTACCAGAAATCATTTTGTAGAAGTTGATGTTTGTATTGTTGACGCTGTTAGTCACGCTGTTATGGTGTGTCTGGGTTTTTTTTTTTCGTTATCGAGAAAAACTTATACCGTAACAAAAAAAAAATTCTCTTTTCTGTATTGGCCTACTTATTAATAATTCATGTGTAGGCCTATAAATTACTTGTTCCATTAGTTCATAGAACACCTATTCAAGCGTAACGGAACACTGGCCTCTGGAAATCTTCTATCAGTTACAAGGTGGTCAGCGTAACAGAGGTGCTTCCCCTCCCCTCCCCAACAACCCGAAATGGCTTTTACAGAACAGCTTAGGAGAGCCAGCTTGCTTTAAAACGACATAGAAAATAGCATCAGGAACAGGTGGCAAGCGGCTTTTAAACTAGACAATTCAACTTCAATTTCAATAGTTAATAAGAATTTAAATTATTAAAAAAAAATATACATGCATTTTTTTTAATATATAAAATCTGTGGGCATTCCTAATATTTCTAAGTGTCTGCGGCCCGCATAAAACGCTCTGGTGGGTTGCATGTTGCCCGCGGATCGTATTTTGCCAGCCTCTGTCCTAGATCCCCCCCCACCCCAAAAAAAAAAAAACTGAACGTCATTTTGGAGGAGACCTATAAAGTCCATCAGCAGACCCAAGAGACTTGTAGGGAGCTTATACACCAAGCAGTTTCATGCTTCAGACATTTATTTTCCTTACATCTACCACGAACCTTTTTTTTCCCAGTAAGATACGCATGTCTTCTTATCTTATCTTATCTTATAAAATACAGACGTTACTTCACAAAAATAAGAAGATGATTACGACCCAAGCGTATCCCTAGTCATGCATGTTAATCAATGACTTAAACTCTGCCAAGACTGCTTTTCCTGTCTGACTCAGGCAACCCATTCCATGCTCTAATAGCACTGGAGAAATAATAAAGACAGTAGAGCTTATACATTTGCGATGGGCTTATTTGTAAGATCATCTTCAGTAAGACATCTTCTAGAAGCCTATTTTTTTTCTAAAAAAAGTTGATATGCAAATATATCTATATTACCTTTGTTAGAGCTAAGAAGATATTTATGCGCGCTAACTGGTGTGATACTTCCATACAAAAGAGTTCTTTGAAAATCTGGACAATTAAACAAAATAACGGTGACCTTATGATGTTTGAGATTTTAAAATTATTTTAAAAAAATATTTTGATATAGTGATTCAAAAAATGTGAATATTTGTGCAAAGCTTATATCAGCTCACTCCGTCTGTCCTTCTGTCTGTCTGGTAAAAAGTTTGTACACGTTATATCTCCCACATCCATTCTCGGATCAAACTTAAGCTTTGCACAATTATCGATCGACAAAGACAAGACATGAATCAATAATAAATAAAGTAACCAATTAGAAAACTAATTACTGGTAATTCATTGAATTTTTAAATAGCAACAAGGGACACTAATACTTCAATTTTTTACACTTATGGATAAATGTATTGGGTTTAGTCCCATTAAATAATTGTTAACTCTATTTCTCTCTCACGCGTTCTTCAATCAATTTGATACGTTAAACAATTATTTATTGTCCCTAACAAAAAATGAATCAATAAACAATAATATTCAATTAGTCAAATAATTATTGGTAATTAATTATTTTAGTTGATATTGAATAAGGGAAATAACTTGTACATATTTGGTAGATACAGTTCTAAAGACGGAGTTCTCTTTTAGATAAGTTTATTTTTTTAAAGTTTTTTTTTCGTAATGTTTTTCTTCATGATGTTAATACTAATATGGTAGTGTCTACAATTAAGTAGATTAAGGGTTTGTTGCGTTTTCCCACATCTGATTCAAGCAAAGCTTTTTAGTAAGGCGATCTATTTTTTTATTTTGCTTCATCAGCGACTGTTAATTTTGAAGAGAATTATATTAGGTCGCTAATTTTTCTAATTCGATATATTTTGTTTTTCAGTACTGAAACACATACTGCAAGAATAGAGTGTGACATCTCTAAGAATATGGTATTCAGAAACACATTTCATTTTAAAGTTATAGATTTTAATTTAGTTTTCACCATATTGAATTTATCTACTATATACACAGAATTAAAAAAAAATTCTTACCATTTCTTCTGCGGTTAAACATCTATCAAATAAAATTTAAAAAAGTGTATGCATGTATATATAAAAAAGCGCGTTTATCTGTACGGTTAAAAGCTTGTATAGAATAACAGAGAAAAAAAACTTATCTTGTGTAACAAAATGTAGAGCAATACCATTTTCGACATTGTCTTTAAATCTCTAGATTTTAATCCACAACATGGAAATGTTCTATTTATATTGGTATCTGGCATCCAAATGTCCTTTTTGATATAAAATTGTTGATACACATTATCCAGGCAGTCTTGACACTTGTTGTTGAGGCCTACATCCCGATGTTTATTATCTAGAGATGTCTGTAAAAGTAATACAAGACACCTATAGCAAAGACATTACACATATAGACTCTTTTCTCCTCTGGCAGTCTAATCATTAAAGAAAATTAAACAATCTGATGTGAGTCTGGTCTGAAGGAATATTTTTGTTGTCTATAGCTATAATGTTGTGTTTGGTGTAACGCACAAATGTATAAGAAAGATTAATATTATGTTAGAAATGAACGAGTAGTCATTCTCTGGCGCTGCCAGGGTCGAGTTTCGCTAAAGAAAATCAAAATTCATCGTAGCCCCTTTAACAGTTTCCACCGAGGAATTTTCTGGTGATGTGGCAGGTCTGAAGCAGTACCGCCCTCTGACAGGCAACGAGGATGTTCCCAGGAATGTTAAGGGCCTTGAAGGTGTCTGTGAGGTCAGTTGTTATTATCCCCTCGGTTGATATAACAATGGGCTATATTGTTATTTTAGACAATTTCCATAAACGCTTAATCTCCAAGCCCAGGTTCCCATATTTTCTTTGTTTTTCTATCTCAGTTTTTCTTAAATTATGAAACAGTGGTACGGCGATGTCGATAATAGTAGCGGTTTTTTCTTTTTTTATCAACGAACAGAAGATTATTATTATTATTATTATCATTATTATATTATCAGTTATTATTATAATTATTATTATTATTTGTAATTCTAATGTCACAATTTAGGACGCCAAAACCTATGATTAGTTTTATCCTCTAAATTAGATCTATATCAACTCACTCTGTGTGGGAAAAAGTTTGTTCATCTGATTTCTCCCACACCCATTCTCGGATCAAGATGAAATTTTACACAATTATTGAGAGTACAAGAAGCAATAAAATTTAACCAATTAGGACGGCTGCCTGGTCGTGCGGTTTGCACGCTGGACTGTCGCTCAGATTTATCGATGGTCCCGGGTTCAAACCCTGCCCGCTCCCATCCCCCGTCTTCAACTCTGAAGGAACATCCGAAACATGTAAAACAAACAAACATTAACTTTTGGAAATTAATTATTTTGTTGGTTGTTTCGAACAAGGGAAATAACGTGTACAAACTTTTTTAGAATATAGACAGACAGAGTGAGTTCCTCTTAGGTTTGTAATTATCTTAAAACAAACAATGTTATAATGTTAACTACTGTCAAGTATTTTTGATTATTTACCAATTTGTTTTTCTTGTTTTTAAGATCTTATGAATCTTATAAATTACAGACGCTACTTCAAAAGAGAAGATAATTACGAGTTCCTATAGAATAATATAAGGATCTCGTTTAGGATGACACTGGTTACCGGTCATTTCATCATTAGGCCTACGTCATGCGCAGGACAACACTATAATATTACATACCCCACATCTTCTTCTCTTATCTTATATAATACAGACGTTACTTCAAAAAAAGAAGATGATTACGTCCTACGCGTCATGCATTTAGTCATGCATATTAACCAATGACTTAAATTCTGCCAAGTCACTGGTTTTTCTGGCTAGCTCAGGCAACCCATTCCATGCTCTAATAGCACTAGGGAAGAAGGAGTATTTGTACAAATTTGTCCTAGCATATGGAATGGAATAGCTAAATATATACCCAGATTTACAATATCTTATAAGATTTTCGGTATCAAGAATGTAAAATGGAAGGGAAAAACACTATAACCGCATTAATAACATGTCAAAAAAAAATCAAAAAAGCATTAAAAAAAAATAATCATGTTTATTCGATGAAAGGGATGAGAGCTTAAAGTCAAAGCCTTAATAATATTTCTATTACTATTATTATATTTTTAGGTTAATCACTTTTAAGTTGTTTATGATTTAATACTTGTGAATTATGAGAACGTACAAATAAAAACATATTAAAAAGAAAAAAAAAGCCCACAAAAGAGGCAAGATGGCCCATAAAAAGAGGCACATAAAGCCCCTCAAAAAAAGAGGCTATGAAAAGAGGCCTAAGGCCCAAGGATTCCTATGATGATAAAGCTAAAATTGAAAAGCGCAAATTCTGAGGTTTCCTTTTAGAAAAAAAAATATAACAACACAATTAAATAATGATTAAGAAAAAATATTTAATTGGGGATGAAACGACCAAAGATGAAATGAACCAGTCACCAATGACACCATCTTTCATACTCTATTCATTAGTGACATTAGTTAGTTCTTTTGTCACCAATGACACCATCTTTCATGCTCTAATCATTAGTGACATTTGTTATGTATTTTTTTAAAATATATTTTAATCAGTTCATGACAGGAAATATAATTTAATAAAAATAATTATATACAATTTGCTAAGCCAAATAATTGAGAAATTCCAAAGAGTTAAAATCTTATAGTCGTTGAAAAATAATTCCTATAAGTCCTCAAAAATAAACATTATTATTAAAATACCCCCTCCTGGTCCCCACTTGAAATGGGCCCCGAAATAAAAGTAAAGTTCCCCTTTCAGACCTTGAGATCTATGGGGAAGATGATTTTAATGTCATCTGTTTCTTTGGCCCACGGTTAATGAGCAGGGTGTCATGTGCCCAGCACAAACGCCGTTATTTTCTCCAAACTAATGTCAGGTACCCATTAGAGCTGGGTGGACTCAGAGGCGCACTAAAGATCCCGAAATAAAAAAATGCCTGTTTTCACCAGGATTCGAACCCAGAATTTTTGGCTTAGAAGCAAAGCGGTTTATCCCTCAGCCACCACGCTGTCTAAAAATTGTTCCACATGGTAGGATTAAATGCTGCAAGTGTTTTATCTTGAATCGTACGCGAAGAAAAGAACATATTAAAAAAGCATGACTAATATGCTTGTTACCGTATTGTTACGTAACATTTATAATTTGAAAAGTATTGACCCCTTCTATCGCAAGCTACACTACGTGTTACAACATTTCACTCATACTGGCTTAAAAATAGATTTCTACAAATGTTACCTCCCTCGTTGAGACAAAGAGATTTGTTGAAACAATCAAGGCAGCAATACTCAAGACGACGGCGATAACAATGAAGAAGACATGTATGTACTGGCATCTGTAACAATATAAAATCGCATAGGGCCTGGCTAGATAAGTTTGAAACCAATTCAATGACATTGAATAATGTGTCATATTAAAACGTTTTGGTATTATTAATTAAAATTCATATCATAAAAAATTATTTCTATGTCCTTTGCATGTATAATTATTTCTTCATTAATCCTCGGACTCGAAAACAACCCTTATTAATATTTTCAAAATTAGGAGGCGCGGTGGCTGAGTGCCTTCAAACCGGGGTTGAATCCGGATAAAGACGAATTATTTTTTATTTCTAGATACATAGGGCGCCCCTGAGTCCGCCCAGCTCTAATGGGTACCTGATTTAGGAGGGTAAAGGAAAGTTGCGCTAGCGACATGACACCCTCGTTAACCATTGGGCACTAAAACAGATAACTTTTATTTACACCATCTGCCCTATAGATCGCAATTACAGTGTAAATAATGTACATACATTAATCTCTTCTTGACTTCTTCTTCTAGTCAAGTTCTAGTGGCAATAACTCATTAATTTATCGATTACAATAAATGCAGTCATGTCCCTTTGATAATATCTTACAGTCTCACAGAGATAAGTTATAAAAGCATATGGCTCTAGAGATAAGTTAGAATATGGCTCTAGAGATAAGTTATAAAAGCATATGGCTCTAGAGATAAGTTATAAAAGCATATGGCTCTAGAGATAAGTTATAAAAGCATATTGCACTAGAGATAAGTTATAAAAGCATATTGCACTAGAGATAAGTTATAAAAGCATATTGCACTACAGATAAGTTTTTAAAAGTATATTGCACTAGAGATAAGTTATAAAAGCATATTGCACTAGAGATAATCTATAAAAGCATATTGCACTAGAGATGAGTTATAAAAGCATATTGCACTAGACATAAGTTATAAAAGCATATTGCACTAGAGATAAGTTATAAAAGCATATTGCACTAGAGATAAGTTATAAAAGCATATTGCAATAGAGATAAGTTGTAAAAGCATATTGCACTAGAGATAAGTTATAAAAGCATATTGCACTAGAGATAATCTATAAAAGCATATTGCACTAGAGATGAGTTATAAAAGCATATTGCACTAGACATAAGTTATAAAAGCATATTGCACTAGAGATAAGTTATAAAAGCATATGGCACTTGAGATAAGTTCTAAAAGCATATGGCACTAGAGATAAGTTATAAAAGCATATGGCACTAGAGATAAGTTATAAAAGCATATGGCACTAGAGATAAGTTATAAAAGCATATGGCACTAGAGATAAGTTATAAAAGCATATTGCACTAGAGATAAGTTATAAAAGCGTATTGCACTAGAGATAAGTTATAAAAGCATATTGCACTAGAGATAAGTTATATCTTCTGAGAGCCAAAAGTAAATGAAATAATGGAAAAATAAAACTTACTTCGTATTTTGGTTGCCATAACAACCACGTAATCTTGTAATTGGTTTACGTTTCCTTTTCATGCCGTTTGCCTCTACACAGCTGACTCTTTCAAATCTCGTAAGTTAGGCTAGGCTTCCATTAATAGTCCTATTAAAACCAGCTTTTCAAATAGTTGGTAAATTCAGTAATAGTTCATTCAGAATACAGACAACTTTGATGCTTCTCTCATGCAAACCATCCTCATTAAAACCAATCAAGATTCGGAATCACACTATAGCTTGAGTGCTAAAACAAATGATGAGTAAACATGATGTTAACCCTATAATAGCAGAACGAAAGTAGAATTGTTAAAAGATAAGGCGGTGAAGGAAATATAGTTGACTCCGGATTATCCGACAGTTTATAGTCCGGAACACTCAGAAATCCGACGCGTCGACCATGTATGGATCAGTTGTATATAGAAAGTAAAATTCCCGTTTCAGACCTTGCGATCTATAGGGCAGATGATGTTAAGGCCATCTGTATCTATGTCCAACGGTTAATGAGCAGGTGTCATGTGGCCAGCACAACGACCAACCGCCTTTTCCCAACTAAGGTCAAGTACCCATTAGAGTTGGGCGACTCAAAGGCGCCCTAAAAATCCCGAAATTCATAATCCCATTCTTCATCTTGTATTTTGATAGACTACATCTGGTCTCTTATCATTTGCTACTGGTTGTGTTAAATGTAAATAACGCTCTTAAGTGTCTCTCAGTGATTGCCGCGCGATAGATTACTTGCTGTGTCCGTGTTGACGTTACAATTCTTGAATGAAGTCGAGCAAAGTTGGCAAATATATGAATAAAACATGATCTTTTCCTGGAAAATGGGAGTGCAGTTTTAAGAATTGGCTAACAAGGCAGCAGCCAATCGGTGGGAACCTCACACAGGAAAACATTGTTCGATAAAAAAGACTTTTTTTAAATTGATCCTTATGGAAATTTTATGTGATTACAAGGACTCTTTTCTCATATAAATAAAACACAACAGAAACATACACATATATAGAACAGACACAACATAAAGAGTTCATTCAGGGACTATACACAGGCATCTTGGTCTTTTTCATGTTTCCTGATCAACGAGTGGCGTTGTTACAGTCTGACCGAGTGAGGTACAAACGAGTTTTTTTGTACCAGTCTTTTCTTTTCTTGATTGACAGAAGTCACCCATTTTTTTGATATTTTGAATTTTCTTATTTTTTTGACGTTTTCTAAAAAATCGCGTTTTTTTCATACTATTTTTGCTAAAAACCGTTTTATTTAATGCTCTATTCAAATGTTTTTTTATACACTTATTTAGTTTATATATTACAATAAAAGTGTCAGATTACTTTTTTGAAGTAACGTCTGTATTATATGAGATAAGATAAGAATATTAAACATATTTTCACTATTCTTGTTGAAAAAACCTGTGTCTGTATAGACAGGGCAGGAAAAAAAATTAACAAAAATTCAAAAATGTAAAAATGTAATTTGATACTTCAATTGCAATTGTATTTTCCTACATTCCTGCAAATTTTGAAAAGAAAATAATAAGAAACGCACAAGTAGATAGCTTTTATATAAGAGTAAGTTTACAAAACAAAATGGCCGCCGTTGCCATAGCAACAGCAATTTCAAACTATTTTTTTTTTCTAGATTTTTGATAGGGTACTCATACATAACATTCCTGTATGATATCATTGGATTTGAAGCACATATAAAAAATTTGGTCTCTAAGTGTTTCCCCTACCCTTAACACTAGGTATATCTTAGAACCCTGTCATATATCAGTTTTAGAACCCCTGTAATATTTGGTGACTAGTAGTCACTGAACTATTCCGTGCAGTTAGCACGAGTTTTTTCCTGGTCGGGGACTGACCACGAGGTGGACACCTCAGTTGATCTTGGGCTCTCGTAGAGAGAGGAATATAGTAGTAATGTATAGATATTAAGGTTGATTTTTGGAGCATGTGTGATATCTAAAGTATTCCATTGGATTCTAATGTACTACATCTTGTGTATATTTCTTGATGGCTGGACTTGCCAATATCTTCTGTGAATTATATTTTATGTGAATAAAATCCATGTCTGCTGACCTAGAGTCTATTAATAATTCTAAATGTTGTGGTCGTAGCATTCAGTATGTTAATGTTCTCACGCACCAGCAAATATAGTGCGGGTGAGAAAGTATTTAGTTAAGGCACACAAAGGCAGACCAGCTCAAGACCGTCCAGACCTGTAACGATAACCAGGCTGTAACAAACCCCCTTTGGGATGGATACCTCCAAAAATGGTACCATGAATATTCTCAATCTTTTTGAAGAAAGAGCAACGGAAATACCCCTTTCCCCTTATGCTTATTATCTCTCAAATAGCTTTCGGCTTTATAAAATCATTATCCGGTCCTGAATTTACTAGAGCTTGATCTAGATTCTAGGTTAACATTTTTTTAAACACATATAGAGTAGGTCTACATCTAGATCGAAATCTTTATATCAAGTTGCTTTATATGTACTGCTATAGAGGAAGTGTTTTGGTGTGTGCAAAGTTTAGATCCTATTGAGTATTGGGTCCTAGGCAATTAAAAAAAAAAAGAGATTAAGAGAGAAAGTGGAAGCAGACCACATACAATAGGCTCATGGAGTGTCAAAGGAAGATATATTTTCTAGCGCTCAGGATTGAAAAGCCCTCCTGAGTTTCTTCTTTCCATCCTGAAACAGAAACAGGAACTTTAAGGAATTATATGCAGAAACAGAAACTGGAGTATCAAATTGTAAGGAGACCGAAGTTCTTAGTAATATATAGGCCATGTTTTTTTTTTTTTTTACATAAATACATCCACCAATCACAATAGTGCTACCGCCCTGGCCGTCGAAAAAACACATTTGTCCAATCAGATCTCTTCTAATCTCTTCGTCTCCATGCCCGAACTCTTAGCTGTTGTACCGTAGTTTCATGCATATAAACGCGGGTTATACAAGATTTTACAAATGGATGCAGCCGTACGGGGTTGACAAAATATTAATTTTAAACATAGCATAACAGAAACGATGGACAATTGTGTGTTTTAATACTTCCTATAGTTCCCAGTGTACAGACGTCTGATGAGCCACAACTTTATGTGTCGATAGTCCATGACAAGTCTCGCTTTACACATGCGGGTGTGGGTGCGGTTAGAACGATTTTTTAATATTATTTTGTAAATTGTATACTACGCTTGTATGGATTATACGCGAATGCGGGTTACAAGCGCGAAAACACAGTAAATCTTCCTCTGCATCCTCAAGGCATCCTATTCGTGCTCTGCGTTACGGACGCCTGTCTTTTCGTTCAATAACAGACCCGTGACCAAGTTACGAATGATTGAGTTCTAGTTTAGGTCTAACTGTAACAGCTCTATTTGCATTCAATGTATTGATATGCCAATAGTACCAGAGTGCCATGTAACACTAACAGAGTAGTTGAAATGGTTTACAATTGTATTTTCTTCAGATTTGTAAAATGTTTGTTTATGTTTTACATATTTCGGATGTTCTTTCAGAGTTGAAGATAGTTTACTTCCTAGTCCAAACCTCCCGGGGGATGGGAGCTGGCAAGGTTTGAACCCGGGACCATCGAGAAATCCATACGACAGTCCAGCGCGCAAACCGCACGACCAGGGAGTATTCACTTTGTACTCGTGAGTGGTGTTACTTTCTAAGTGTTGATATTGAAAGATACTTAAATGTATCTAATAGAGAAATCAGAAAGTAACGGGTATGTATGTATGTCCCACATAGAAATCAAAACCGTTTGACCAATCTTGATAAATCTTGACATAAATGTTCCCTATATCATGGCGGAGACCGTATTGTATGTTTGATGTCCGTCCCACAACGGGGTCCCAGAAATAAAAAAAACTAAATTTATCTCTATTAATATACATCTCTATTAAAGAAAGAAACGTTTTAACAAATCGGGTAAACCCGTTTTAATAGTTAAATTTATCTCTTTTAGAGAATAAAAGTTTTTTATAAATAGGGTACGCCCCTGCTAAAAGTATGTGATGTTTGATATGAATGTATCGACTTAACGGTCAAATCTACTTTCATTTTCGTGGCGAAAGAAAAAAACTTGAAAGGAGCATTAGCCATGTTTGACAAAGATTTAAATCCAATCCACTAGATTAGTAATACCCACAGTAAGGTCCACAGGCCGCGGGTAATATCCGGCTAGTTTATATATTTGATTAAAGTACATTAAAAGAATGATGTCAGGGAAATTGTATTTCGATTCAATGTCTACACATTTCTACGTAAATTAAATAATAATCCAGCTGCTTTTTCTCAACCTTACGCTGTCAGAAAAGGACGTTGTGGATGAGTAGTAAAGGGCTTCGCTTCCGCAACGACAGGTCCCGGCTTCTAATCTAGGTGAAGACTTTTAGAATTTTTTTTATATTTTCGGTATTATTAAAGAGCCCCTGGGACCATCCTACTCTAATAAGTACCTGACATTAGTTGGGAAAAGCAAAAGCGTTTGGTCGTTGTGCTGGCCACATATCACCCTTGTTACGCCATAGAAACAGATGATTTTACATCATCATCTCTATATCGCAAGGTATGAAAAGGATACGCTCTTTAAGTATAAAAAAAAACGCAAACTGAAACTTTACGGCCATATACCAATGTCCTGAGGGCTCGCAATGGCATTCTTTCTACGAGCAGTAGACGTGCCTGACAATGAAAGAAATTCAAGGCAAAAGAATGGAATGAATGGAGAAAGATGGTCGACAGATCATGTGTGGTGCCCCAATGGTGCAACAGTCTAAGAAAAGGTGAAGGTCAAGGTAAAAAAAATATCTATATTGGTCGTTTGATATTCTTTTTAAAATGTCTCTTAATCAAACGATAACAACCCTTACATGTTTTCTTTAATTCCCTTTCTTTCGTTCAGTACGATACGAAGTACCATACTATATACGTTCAAATCTAAAATCTACGTATTTGTTTTAGGAAGATGCAGGACAATTATAATAATAATGGCGAGCAAAGCCAAGGCGGACTACGCTTCTGATGTATCCACTGACCTCAGAGTTTGTGTTAAGTGCATAAAACCATTGTCACTAATCTGCTAGGATTCTCCTCTCGAGTTTTGCAATCACCATTCACACGAGAGGAGGATCCTTGCAATGGAATTAAGATGCTACTGAAAGATCCTATGTATAACTTAACAAAGACCGCATCACAGACGAAGAGATTAGACCCCACGATAACCTTCAGACTACTGTCAAAAAAAACAACAAAAAAACTTAAACTGTATGACCATATCATAATCTCCTCAGGGCTTGCAAAGATCTTCCTTCAGGGAACAGTACCAGGATAAAGAAGAAGAGGTCTCCTTCTGACTCAATTCTCATTGCTCTCTCTGTTTCTCGTTCTCTCTTCCTGTCTTTATCTTTTGTTTCTCTATATCGTTAACATTCTCTCTCTGAGCGCCTCATTCGTTTTGCCTTGTTTTCCTTTGTCCTCTCCTTAGTCTTCCTCTTTCTCTCTCTCTTTCCTCTCGCTCTTTGTCTCTCTTTCTTTCCTCTCTCTCCTTCTCTTTGTCTCTCTCTTTTTCAAACATCTTTTTCTCTTTTCTCTATTAATCTATCTCTTTTCTCTCTATTTCTCTCTTTTCTCTCTTTTTCTTTTTTCTACTCCTTTTTTTCTCTCTATTTTTCTCTTTTTTCTCTCTTTTTATTTGCCTCTCTTTTTCTATCTCCTTTCTCTTTCTTTCTTCTTCCTCTTTGTCTCTCTCTTTTTCTCTCTTTTTCTCTCTCTGACTATCTTCTCTATATCTTTTTATTCTCTCTTTTTTTCTTTCTCTTTTTCTCCCACTCTCTCTCTCTCTCTCTGTCATTGTTATGTCAAGGTAACATTTTGTTTCATGGCTTGTCTACTATATTTGCCATGACACTAATTAGTATCAAAATAATCTTCAGATACTCACCTTGCAAATGTCATTAAAACGTGAAATCCTTAAATGACGAAAAAAAAGTGTTCATCGGGATATAACTATTAAACGAATTGTCACACTTATATTAATAGTCTGTGACACTTGTTTATCGCAAGGAACCAAACAAGTTTCTCGTAACATTTATCGTTCCCAACTGTTCAGACAGAGCCGATACGTGATAGGAACAGACTTGCCTGAGAATATCACTGACTAGTACATGTCTGATTTATTTTGCTTACTAATATTCAAGTTTACAAGTCCGATCTGGTTTGATTTATAGATCCAGTCCTTATATTGAAAAATGTGGATACCTGGAAGAAGGTTTCAGATTGTAATAAAAAAAAACATAATTTTTCAAAGCTGAATGACTCCGTGCCTGAAAATAAACTTTTATTTCATGCAATGCTAAAGAAACTAATACAGTTATACTAAAGAAAATAATAAAGTTAAAAAAACTAACTACAGTCAATTCCGGCTATTCGTACCAGACACTTATTAGACCGAAACCTAAAGTACCCTCCATTCATGTAACATGGGCAAGGTTAATGTAAAAGAATCAGTTGCTAGGACCAAATAGTCTTGTAGTTGGTGGTCCGATTAATCGGAATCCACCGTGGACATATTCCTAATGGACACATCCACCAATCGTAAACAAACATTGAGTCACATGCTACCCTATCATTTCTACACAACTTACGACCTAATTTGAATCAACAATGGATATCACGTGATAGTATTTTTTTTTTGTTGTTGTTTAATCAATGGTCGGTGAATGAGGTCCGTTTAGTTTAGTTGTACAAGGGCCTAATTGTAACCAAAGTTAAAAACTTTCCACCCGATTTCTGTGAACTATGTAGCACATGAAAAGTTTATGCGATTCGGAGGCAACCACATTTAGTCCTTAAAAAAAACAGGATAAAGACTAATGTCGTGTGTCTGTGTTCTGCTAGAGCGGCCAGAAACAGCAGTTCTCAGCCTTTAAAGCACTGCGACCCCTTTTTACAATCTCCCACTCTGCCGCGACCCACCTCACACACACACACATACAGCAATAGAAAAATAGAAAATAACAATCCAATTTTTTTAATGGCCTTAAGCGACCCCTGGCAAATCGTCAATTCACCCCCAAGGGGGTCGCGATCCACAGGTTGAGAACCCCTGGTATAGAGTATGTAATTATTGTTATAAATTATAAAAGTTCTCGGAAAGTACACTTGTTTTCACCGTGTTAAGACTTGTTAGGTAGTTCCTGTTATTGTTGTTTTTAAATATAAAGCATATATCAACTCGCTCTGTCTGTCAGGTACAAACTGTGTAACATGAAACGATAAAAACTTAACCAGTTATTTAATCAAATTAGTCGTAATTAAATGCCCCTTTATATAGAAAAAGTTCGAGATAAATATTACAGTACTGACAGATATGGCTGTAATTGTGTGGTTCTTTCCTTTTTTTCTATTTTTAAAGTATTTTGTTTATTTTCGTGTTACTTAGTTTCTTAATAACGACTTGTACTCAAATGTTGGCGTTTTAAGATTATATATTACGGCATTCAATCAAGAAGCAACTACGGAACATCTAATGAGAATGAGATGAATGCCTGGGCATTTGCTATGGTAGGAACAAATGTCACCCACAAGGAAGACTGTCCTCTCCACGCAGATAAAACGAATATCTCTTACCACAAACACGTATACAGTACAATAGATATGTATTATTCTTTTGCAAGGCAAACTAAATTGAACATATACACCGTATTCAAAACATTCCGCACCAAAACGACCACGCCAACAAAATCGTCTCGAACCGGTTCTTCTTCTTTGCACGCGTATACGTCAATAACAATGACTATTTCGGACTAAATTAGTCTAAATAGTGCTGATGTGCCTAAAAGGATAAGGAAGGTGTGTGTGCCTTTTAGTCAAATGATTTAGGAAGAATGGCTACCTGGTCTTAGCTCTTTCTCTCCTAACAGACGATACCAGCGTTGATTCCACCAGAATGTGGTAATTAATTACGGAGAGAAAGAGTTAAATGTAACCTAAGTAGCCAGTTGTGTCGCCCTGATTCACGGAGAATTATTTTTTATACAAAAAAAAAAGGTATTTTCAAAGTTTTCTTTACTATTTGAAATTATTATTATAGCTTTTATATAGCGCTACTTTCATGCTTATAGCATGCTCAGAGCGCTTTGGTCCAATCTCATTTGTAGACCAGTGGGGGAGAGGAGTATCTAGGAGTTGCCTTTGGGCGCTTGAACTTGGCTTGGCTTGGCTACCTAGAAGGGGGCTCGAGGTTCGACACCCGACTCGGGCAGAGTTGTGTTTACTGATCGCCTAAAGGCAGCACGGAAAACCAACTCCTAAATACCCCCCTCCCCCCCACTGGTCCACAAATGAGATTGGACCAAAAGCGCTCTGAGCATGAAAGCAGGAAAGTAGCGCTACATAAAAGCTATAATAATAATAATAGACATGATAGGCCTGTTGGTTTAATAGCCAGTTAAAAACATTCAGCTTCGCTAACATCGTTTAATGTTATTGTATTTACAGGAAATTATCTTTTGTTTTGCTGTCTCAAAATGTTAACTCTTTCTCTCCTAACTGACGATACCAAAGTTGATTCCACTAGGATGTGATAAATAATTACGGAGAGAAAGAGTTAAGGAAAGCTTCATGTCCTCTAACAGAAGAGGTAAGTTGAATCAATTTTTGTGTACCGTGTAGTATACTTTACCGTCTCTATCTTATCTGATTAACTTTCTATATTGGTGGGTACAGGGCCGGCCTCAACTATTGCGTGTCCCTTTTCGAAACTATTTGCGCGGAGCAAAGTCTGGGTAGAGATACGGATAATAAGTGAACATTAAGATTTTGGATTAGAAAACAAATTCGTCTTTGCATTTTATTCATTCTTTTCTTAGTACACAATCACGATCAAATTTACTTTACTTTACGAGCGTGTAGCGAAGTCATACAGTGTATCATCAAAATTCTGTTTACTACATAGATCATGCTCAATAGCAATAATTTCCCAATTATTTGTGAATTGTTGACCATAAGTAATTGAATGATACCCCATTATGACAACCTTTGTTTCCTATTTTTTCAGGAAATTTGTATGCCTTTTCTGTAGAATTGTATAATTTCAGGAGATCCCCATTAGCTCCTGGAAAATCAGAAGGCCGCGGGAACTATGTAATAAATAAGTTTAAATTAATGATTTACACCTAGAATTAACGAAGGGCCTATAAAAGTGTGGTGCCCAATGCGGCCGCATAGGTTGCAATGGCCTAAGGTCGCCCTAAGTGGGTATAATATTTTAAAAACTTCATGATAACATGTGGTTGTCTATGGAAAACAGCAACTATCAGATTTTGTATTAAACACAGTCCTATCAATAAAAAAAAAAAGATTTTTTAATTCAGGAAAAATACTTTATGTAATCGAATATTGACCTAGCTTTCAACTTAAATCTCTAGCTTAAAACCCATGTTTCTGAAATTCCAGTTAGTACATAAACACGATAGTGCCTTATGTTTTGTTGGCAAGGTAATCTCTTCAGTACTGAATAACCATTTATATATTTCATGGAATCATTGTGCCATAGGAAATAATGACAGATCCTTCCGAAAGAATCTCAAACACTTAGTGTCTTAGATAGTTAGTTAGTGTCTTATGTGTTGTTGGCAATGTAATCTCTTCAGAACTGAATAAACATACAAAAAAGTCAGTCTGTGTTGATTTTAATAGAACTCCAGGACCTCTCAATTATAAAAAAGGGGTCGCCGAGCTTAAAAGGTTGAGAACCGCTGATGTAAATAAACATCTATGTCTCGTTGAGTTGCCTCCCTTCAGTTATTACAGAATTATATGGTCTGGACGTGGATGCGTTAACCTTTTTGTCTTGTGTGTTAGTGTAAATGAGAGTATAATCTGAATAAACCACACAAAAAAAAGGTGTATCGCCTGTTTAAAGAAACAGGCAACAGGTGTGTTGTTTAGGCTGTCGTTCTGATTGTCCCGGGTTTGAGCCTTACAGGCTGCTATTTCCCGTCGTTCTGAAGGGAGTTTAGGGCTAGGAAGTCATAATCTTCAACTCTGAAGGAACTTCAAGGAACATCTGAGACATATAAAACAAAAGTTAACCTTTGAGTTTTCAAGTATTGGTAGCTTCGAAAATTCATTCCCATGACCTCTTAACTCTTTCTCTCATAATTGACGATGCCAACGTTGATTCGCCCCCCCCCCCCCCCCCCCCCCCCACCAAATTAACTAAATTGATTTTTGGATTTATAAACTTTATTTTGTGTTGTGTAACAAGAGCACGCACTCTCCTATAATTCAATACCAAATTTAACATTTTCTAATATCTAACAAAAAAAGTTATTGAAGTTTAACCCTAACAGAATAGGGAAATACAGATGAGCAAAACGGATAATACTGTCGACACGTGGAAAATAATTACGGAGAGAAAGAGTTAAGTGCACTTTATGTAAGAATTGCGCGTATGCATTTAAATTAAGAATTTTGTGTCGGAAAAGATAAAATGTGTCCTATGTGTTTGTCATGTCTCCATGTAAATCAGTGGTTCTCAACCTGTGGGTCACGACCCCCTTGGGGTCGCCTTAGACCATTGAAAAAATGAATTGTTTTTGTTTATTCTTCTATTGCTGTGCGGGTGGGGGTCGCGGCAAAGAGGGGGATTTTAAAAAATGTTAAGAAAATTGATAATTCTGTAATTTAAGGGTTAAAATAAAAGTGCGAGGGTTTTATTATTGACTAGGATGCAACTGATGTAAACGGGGAGATGTTATAAAACGGGTCGTTTCAATTCGCGTCCAAAGTCTATATCAGAGAACATAGCAATGCGCAAGATGAAAACAAAAACAGGAGGTTTTACAGAGAGAGAGAGATCTTTTTAGACATATTTCTTCAAGAAAAATAAAATAAGTATAAATATATATATATATATATATATATATATATATATATCATAAGCCATTGTAGAATACAGGCACTGAAAAACAAAAAAAAAATTTAAATAAACCCCCGATGGAAACATATCAAACGTTAGAATCACATTACACTATTGCTTAAGAAAATAAGAAATAACAAGGTTACGAAAGACAGTTTGTGTGGAAACACAAACTCAAAATCGGCCCCCGAAGTGGTCCACCCAGGCAGGCATCAATATTTTCAGAAAGAACATCCAAATGAAATTATATCATAGACAAATGAGAGATAAGAATGGAGAAAGAAGGTTGACAGATCTTGGGTAGTGCCCCAACGGTACAGCAGATCAAAGGATAGGTGCAAGTGAGTGCAAAGTTAGATGTGAACCTGGCCTAACTAGTTCCCCTTTCAGACCTTGTGGTCTATAGGACAGATGATGTCAAGTTCATCTGTTTTTGTGGCCTACGGTTATTGAGGGTGTCATGTAGCCAGCACAACGACCAACCGCCTTTACTTTTCCCCAACTAATATCAGGTACCCATTGGAGCTGGGTGGACTCAGAGGAGCCTAAGGATTCCAAAGTTGAAAATCCCAGTCTTAACCAGGATTCGAACCCGGGGGCCGCTCAGCTACCACGCCTCTTCTGGCCTAACTGAAGTCTTATAATTGTTGTTAGTGTTTTGAAAAGGATTAATCTCTTATTCGAATGCTACAAAAGAAGTCAAAAAGAAATGTTCGCCAAAAAAATTAGTTGACGAAAATAACATTTACAAGATCACTATTCGTTTTAATTTAGGTCTTACTTATCATGCGTACTAATTAGCTTTTTCTCTTTAAAAAACTGCTTGCATAACTGATTTCAAAAATTAGATTTTTCGCTTTCAGAAAAAAAAAAAGTAGCCGTTGCATCAGAACTTTGAATGGTCTAAAATATTGTGATGTTGGATTTTTAATTTCTTTTCTAGTTTACGAGATCTAAACGGGACGGCCGGACAGACGGACAGACATTTCGCACAAAACTAATAGCGTCTTTTCCCCTTTCGGGGGGCAGCTAAAAAAAAAATTGTACTATCGGGTATTCCCGTAATTATGTAACCAAGGTTAAAGATGATTTTTGTGAAATAATACAGTGTTTATACTCTTTTAGTTGGTAGGTGGAAATACATATCTATACCGGATTATCTTTTACGTTATTTATTGGTAAGTAATATAAGAGAGGAATAGCAATTGAGATACATTGAGATGATTATTTAACACCTTTCTATTTGTAGTTTTGTAGAAGTGACCAATGAATGTAAACAAGCCGGAGAGATACAAAGACACAGTTCGAAAGAGAGATAAAAAGAGAGATATGAAGAGATACAAAGAGAGATATGAAGAGATACAAAGAGATATGCAAAGAGACAGATAGAAAGAGAAATAGAAAGTGAGAGAAAGTGAGAGAAAGAGAGATAGGAAGAAATACAAAGAGAGATGCAAAGAGACAAATAGAAAGAGAGAGAGAGAAAGGAAGAAATGCAAAGAGACAGATAGAAAGAGAGATAGAAAGAGATAGAAAGAGAGATAGGAAGAGATAGGAAGAGAGATAGGAAGAAATACAAAGAGAGATGCAAAGAGACAGATAGAAAGAGAGAGAGAGAGTTGTATGGCGCAGAGAATGAAGATGTCAGAGTAACGGCAATAGTAAAATAGCTATTCGCACTTCATCACAAAGGACTGAAGTTGTAATAATACATAAATCATTAAACAATTACACAGAAACATCCAACCTAACAATAATATTTGGCTTGTCTTCGATGATGAAAAATACAAAGATGAAGACACATTTCTTATTCAATATGCTAGGACTAATTCTTACAAGGGCTCCTTCTTCCCTAGTGCTATTAGAGCATGTAATAGGTTGCCTGAATCAGCCAGGAAAAGCAATGACTTGGAAGAGTTTAAGTTTTACCATGCACGTTAAGGTTGACACAAATATACGCGCAGGACGTAATTATCTTCTGCTAAGAAGGCAGTGGCGTAGCTAGCACTCTGGGGGGTCTTGACCTCTTTAGGATCCCTGCATTTTGACATTTGACATGAGATAATGGTGTAATATTTAATGTAAAAACAGATTTCGGACACTCAAGTGGACCCCCCATTCCCCAACCTAGCTACGCCACTGAAAGATGGCAATTCCGTCATTGATAAGAAAATACAAAGATATTTGTGTTCGTTGCGTTTATAAATAAAGTTGTCAACTCGTAATATGCTAATACACAATAACAACTGAACCTAAAATATAGCATATTAGTTATTCTCTTAGGCTATATATGATTAAATTAAATTATCAGATCGCAATCAGACGTTTTTCTTCTTCTTCTTGAAACTGTCAGGTAGAGTTGAGCCTTCGGCTCTTGGAACTCTAGGTCAGCAAAATTGAACAAGAGCTCTCTTCACCAGCCTGAATGAGAACAGTGTACACTGTTCTGTCTGACGGATGGGTCAGACTCGTAGCAAGAGGCCGCGTACATTAAGACCCCCGCCATTTTTCTTTTCTATACCAGGCTAACCGTGCGGGACACGCCATTTATGTAACGGCCCCTTGAGGAACAGCGCCTGGATTGTGACAAGGTTGTGGGAGCTTTTTTACAACTCCGCGCAGTGCAATGAGGATGCTCTCGCACCCCTTTAGGCACCCCCACGGGAGTCTTGTTTTGCTACCCTTTAGCCTAATCGTTTCCTCCTACGATCGTTTCCACCCGGGCACCACTATGAGGCAGGGTAGCATGCCCGGGCAATCAGACGTAAACTCATTAATTTCAATGGCCAATGTTGACGAGACTATCAAGTGTCAGCACAACGCCAATACTTCCATAGAATTATTCGGGCATGTATTTGATATTGGTGGACTCAGAGACGTCTTTTGTATCCAAAAGTTAAAGTTATAATCTCTAACTGAAATTCCAACTTGAAAAAAAAAAAGGTGCAAAAATGTTTCAACTAATTCGCCAATTTTTTAATTAAACAGTAAAAGCATTATTTAGCAATAAATACTATTAATCAAATTAATTTTTTTAAGAAATAATTTTTTTTCATAAATGTTATTAAAACGTATATAAAATTATTACATCCGTTTCCTAACGTTAGCCTCTCGAGTTTTAACTTTAAAAAGTAATTAATTGTAAAAAAAACAACAACAGGTGTATTAAACGTAGTATTCGATACAAAACGATCCGTTCTCGGAAGAAATAAAGAAGCCTTTACACATAAGCTAAGCAAGTCCTAAAATATAATAAAATTTGATTTTCAATATCTCATTTTTTTGTCAATATATAGCAGACAGAATGATGGACAGACGAACGGACAGATCACAAAATTATTAGAGGCTTTTCTATTTTAAAAAAAAGTATTGTCATTGTTAAATAGGTCTACGAGTTGTATCTGTTTATATAGAAATAACAAATAATTTCGGTAATTCCCTTTTTATTTCTCAACGTTCGTATTGCTGAGTTGTTCGGTAATTCCCATTATGATTTGGTGAGAAGGAACTGGAGGAGAAGGTATAACCTAGTAGTCACGAAGTAGTCATATAAATGACGCTTTTACAACACTAATTCAGTCTCAAAAAATGGCAAAGCTGTAAGCAATATTGTAATAGAACAGTTGAAAACTAGTGAAGGCCTATTTCAGAAATCCCAATTTGTTGAGATCACGTTCTAGCTGCATGGGGCAAACATAAAATGTAGCCTAAAATAAAATGTGTAAACAACTTTCATTTTGCTGAACGTTGTAATTATTTCGTTTTGTGTTTAACTCTTTCTCTCCTAATTGATGATAACATCGTTGATTTGAGCTCATGAAATTAATGTTTGATTTTATAAGCTTTAGTTTGTCTTCTATGAAAAGAGCATGCATTCCCCTTTAATTCTTTACCAAATAAAACATTTTCTGATAACATATAAATACGCTATTAAAGCTCGATCTAAAAAAAAACAAAAGGGAGTAATATACTACCGAGCATAAGGAAGAATTTCGTCAGGACATAGAAAATACTTACGTAGAGAAAGAATGAAAAGTTAATGCAGTTTGATTCCAAAGGATAATAATAATAATTGTAATAATAATTTTATTTATAAAGCGTTGTTAATAAACAAAATGTAGGCTCGAGACGCTGTAATAACGTTACAAACACAAGCAAGACAGCTAAAATGACAATTAATCTGAAAACATTTTAAACAGGTCTTAATGTTCTTCTTAAAAGTGGTGTAGCATGTTGTCTGAGCATGTTGTCTGAGCTTATTTTCAACAATCCAATCGCTCACCCTTGAAACGGTACCACTGATTTTCTCTGCCAGATGCGACACCTCTGAGGGTACTGAGGAATCGTATAACTGTGATTTATCGGCAAAGAAATGGTATAAGATGCCGGTTGGCCGTATGACACAGCTGAGTGGATATGTATACATAGTGAACAGTACTGGGCCTAGAACTGATCCTTGCGGTACTCCGTTCTTCAAAAGTAAGCTTGTTGATTCTGTCCCGTTAACAACGACACTTTGGGTGCGTTCAGTCAGGTAGGATCAAAGCCACTTTAGGACGATTCCTGCTAAACCAAAAGTGGCAGAGAATCTGGCTATCATAATTTCATAGCCTAGCGCAGTGATGCCCAACCTAATTAGACCTGCGGGCCATTTTAATTTCTGGCACTCGTGTCGCGGGCCATATGGACGAAAATGTACACATACAAAAAAAAAAAGAAATTTACCTGAATTTAAAACTATTAGATTAGAAAAACTTTGGAGCTAAGGAATTGGATTTCTGAAATGATTTTTTTTCACTTGTCAGAAAACGGCTTAATTTCTGTACTTAAAAAAATAACAACATTGTAGCTAGCTGTAACGTCGACTCATTTTATTGTCGCTTTTTTTGGTAAATATTTCCAATAATCCTCCAATCTCTAGGCATAGTCTAACTATATTTTTATTCGAGGCTCAAGCCAAGGATAATTGTTTCATAATGACGTTTATAATTTGTTCTTTTTGGAAACAGCCACCTTTTTTTTTATAGATCACATATGTTGGCTTATTATCATGATCCACACAAAAAAAAAAGTAAGATCCGATCTCTTTTTCAGGTAGATACTCATTTCATAAACACACTAATGTTAAAGGTCATGGTTACCAATCAATTAAAGAAAAATTAAGGGCTCTAACGCCGGATCTGGCCCGCGGCATCACTGGTCTAGCGTATCAAAGGCTTCGGACAAGTCCAGCATGGAAATAATTGAAATGTTTCCAGGAATGGTGGGGGATAGAGAGAGTTTGGTTAAGAAGTAGGGATAGTCACGATTGTCACTAATTGTCAATGCAGCTGCAAATTATTCAAATTTTTCAAAGCTTATTATGTTTGTTATCTGTTTTGTATTTGAAGTATGTAAACCAACCTTTTATAAGAGATGCAATACGTATCTACGATTCTAAGTACTGAACTAAGGCTAATATCTTTTCAGTCTCTGATGATTCTAACAGAACTGAAAAACCTTTCGGTGTTAACTGGTGAAGATTAGTTGGGGTCTCATTGGGGAGGGAGGGAAAATTATCCACTAATTATCTCATGAGATCACTGCAATCCTGTAGGCTTCAATTTTGGTTTGATGAAAGGTGTGTTTTGACAATGTAAAACTCTTTGAACTACTAAATAAAAAAGGACATGTTAACTTTTGGAAGCCAGCGCAGTTCTGCCGACTTGTTGAGGCTTCTTCGATGGTGATGTGGAGAAACGGTCAGACTAATTAAGTTCCTTTGAATCTGAATACAATGGCGCCGAATTCACGTCTTATCTGCAACGTGATGGTAAAGTGATGTCCAAGAACGTTGTTTGCGTTGATTAGCCCAGTTTTAAATATATAGTGTTAGACATAAAAACATTAGAACAACAGGAATTCACGCTGATCTGTCAGCTGGTAAACACACTAACAGAAACATTTAGGATTGTGTTTCCCGGAATGTTCTTTCTTGGCTTCCAGGTTTCCATGGAAACTGGAGACGGCTGCCTTCGGAAGAATCTGTTTCATCGTTTGGCTTGTGAGGACATGTATAATGCACGTGTTCCTACGTGTGTCTACAACATAGAACAAAAGCCAGGATGTCTACAGCCGGAAATAAGACAACCAAATGAACTAGGAACAATTTCTGAGGCAGCATGTTATAACTTGCCATGGAAGACCATGAAATAGAGAGATAACGAAGTATTTGGGACAGAAGTTTTTTTAAGAGTCTAGACAAGACGATTTAAAAATGGTATTAATGTGGGAAAAGTAGGTTAGTCAAGAGTACTTGAGCAGTTGCGGGTCCTTAAGTACTTCTAGTTCTTTGAGTACTTGATATCTTTGAAGTCAAATATTAGTGGAAGTAAAGTTTAAGTGAAAAAGATAGAAAATCCCAGTTCATTTGGATGATAGTTGGATCAGTATATTTAAGTGTTATTATATTCCCCCAGCAAGTGATTCCGTTTATGCCATTATATTGTTATAACTCAGGCTAGTACAGAGGTGCGCACTGTTATAGGATAGACTGGAAAGGATGTCAACACTAGAAGAGGAGAACAATTTCCGCCCAAGTAGAGAGCCAATATGGATAGATGTTGTTTTGTGTACCTGTGATGTCGTGTATATAAACATATATGTGCCTCGTTGAGTTGCCTCACTTAAGTTATTACAATATAAAGACAAAGGAAAAATAAGCATTGTATTGTAAAAAAGTTCCCCTTTCAGACCTTGCGGTCTATCGGGCAGATGTTTTTTTTTTTTGGTCAACGGTTAACTAACTGGCTGTCTTGTGGGCAGCACATAGACCAACAGCCTTTACTTGGTCGTTGTGCTGGTCACATGACGTCCTCAAGATCTGTGTCACAGGTGTGTGGCAGAATAGTTAATTTATTTGTGTAAGCATGGTAAAACGGTCTCTCACGGATCAAGCTGTCATTTAGCTGTGATGTAATTTAACTGTCAAACACTCTGTATGTTTCTAGCAATTTATTTTTAAAAATTAAGTAATCGATTTTTCGACCTCTTCTGCTCATTCGATCGATAACAAATTGTTTGGAGTCCTGATGAAGGCTTTGATTTAGAATTTTGGATACTTAACATTAGTTGGGGAAAACAAACACAGTTGGTCGTTGTGCTGGCAACACGACACCCCAGTTAACATTTAGATCTCAATATCTTAAAGGGGTGCCTTTTCAATAAGATATATATTTGAGTAAAGCTTAGACTGGTTACAATAAAATACAAGTAACATTGTATTGTTTATCTTGTCTCAAATACAGCAAAGTAGATATATATTTACAGGTTATGACTTCATGAGATGCTAGAGCCAGTTAAAATTATAAGAGCCATCAACTTTGACATCAAAAATGTCTTGCACTATCACCCTACAGTTGCCAAATAGCTGTGCCAGTGGATGAGATGGTTTGCTATTGACGATGGTTCTGGGAATAAGTTAGTGGTTTTTTTAACGTCTTTATCATATTTGTAGAGCCTTAACAAATGATTGTCACTGTTAGATCAAGATAAACTGAACATTTCATATATAAATTCATATTGTTTTGTATATTCAATAAATGATGTTATTGCTATTGTTATATTTCTCTTTCTATCTATCTATCTGTCTGAATGTCTCTCTCTTTCTCTCTGTCTGTTCTTAGAGTGTCTAGCTATGTTTTTCTCTCGTATCTCTCTTTAAACATCTCTTTCATTGAATTAAATTTAGTATCTTATAATTTGCATTTTTTTGTAAACAAACCCAATTTTTAATTTTACATTCTCAGGTCAAAGTTTAACCAATGGTAACCGCATTCAGCTTGTTAACGTGCCAACATCTGATGTTGAGAAATCAGTGAAAGTTAATGAACTGGATAAATCGCTGGGACCTGACAGGAGATATCTTTTTGAATTAGTGACTCGAATCTGTTCCCTGATAGTGGACATTGTAATCGAGCGTGGCGCTTTTGTAGCTGGAACAAGTACCCAACCTCATTTTACTGGTTTAATCCACAAAGTCAAACCAATCTCAGAAGAACATTATTGTTCTTGCTGCAGTGATACGAAACAAGCATGTGGGAAAATACAAATATTAGTTTCCGATTTCTGGGAAGTTGAAATTCTTAAGTTTCCAGAGGTGTACTTTCATTGCAACGTGCAAGGGAAACAGTTCACTGTAAATCAATACGAACATAAAGGTAGACTACTCAGCTTTTCATTCTGGACTTGTGATAAAGATTTCTTTGAGACATTAGTAGAGTTGAAAGACAATGTGGAATATGTATTCCTTGAATGTAATGACAAATATGAACAAACAAACCCGGGCCAGCGGCTTTATGTATTGCTATTTAAAGACGTCACTAACAAGACAAAAGTCATCATCAAAACTGGCAAAGAAACCAGCATGCACCATATGGAGGATATAAAAGCCATTTTTGGTTCTGAAGGCTATATACCAGCGCTACGGCTCACTCTAGGGTGTTATGCTCAAAAACAGGGAGAGGACCTGAACATTAAATACAAAAGTAACTTCAACTTTTTGTTTTTATTTTCGTTAAATATAGGGAATATAGATAATGAATTTAATATTTGATGTAAAAAAAATAAATTCGGACACTCATTTTGGGGGCCCCCTCAGGTGGGAATTTTCAAATTCAGACCCCTCCACCTGTCGTGCGCGCTTGAAGTTTTCTTTGCCTTTAATATTGGTGTTTTAGCGTATAGGAAGTAGTTTCTTTTAAGTGCGTTTTGTTGTCTAGAATAGTGTGTGTGTGTGTGTTTACGTCATCCTTAGTTCCCGCAAGAGAGAGAGCGCTTCTTTTGTGAGCTAGGTAGCTGGTTTTTTGGTTCCCCCTTATAAGGGTACGTAAGTACAATTTTAATAAGTAGGCTGATCTTTCGGTACGGGTGTCGCTATTGAAAAGTTCTTTCTTGTAGCGGCATCGCTAGATCTAGGTTTTCTTTTCCTTTCAGGGTGTTAGGCTTTGGGTTATGGGAAAGTGTGTCGTCTTTCCGCCTTGGAGTTGTGTAGTAACTATCGGTGTTGAGGTGTAGGGAGTTGAGATTCTGTTGGGCGCCGAGATGGAGTGTGAGCGTGAAGGTGTGTTACGGAAACTTGTTGGTGTGATACTAGACTAATTATTAATCAAATGCTAACTTCAATGATATTGATGTATATGTAAATATGTTTGAAAAATTACAATTAAGTATATATTGTTCCTGTTGACAACTGTTGTTATTCACTAAATGTTCAGTTGAATAACTGTTATTCAATGTTCGTATTTTACATGCTATTACCTTTAGGTTCTTGTGTTACTCTGTTCAGGCTGGGGATACGGGACCATAATATCATACCCTACCTAAGCGACAAAACCCACCTGAACCACCCACCCTAGCTACGCCACTGGCCGCCACCTCGCAACCTTTAAAGAATTTCTTAACATTTGCTTATTGTGGAAATCTTGTCAGTGTTTGAATGTTTAAGCATATTCAGTCACACACAGTAGTCCATATAGTAAATGCTATAGACTTAGGACACCTATGCTGTGGCTGAGCGGTAAAGCACTTAGTTTCTGAGCCAGGGAGCCCGGGTTTGAATCCTGGTGAAAACTGGGATTTTTTTTTTATTTCGTGATCTTTGGGCGCCTCTGAGCCTACCCACCTCTAATGGGAGCTTTGGCATTAGTTGGGGCGTAAAGGCGTTTGGTCGTTGCGCTGGCTACAGAAACAGATGACCTTTACATGTTATCCCCTATAAATCGCATGGTCTGAAAGGGGAGCTTTTGTTTTATGACAGCTGTGCAATCCTGATCCAAGCACACTTGTCCAATAGTTCAAATAAGAACATAAAACTAAAATGTTATTTAACCTTGGTTAGGCCAATTATAGAATATGCATCCTCCGTTAGAGACCCCTCAACTCAAGACAAAATTAAGAAACTTGAACATATATATTTATAGCTTTTATATAGCGCTACTTTCATGCTTATAGCATGCTCAGAGCGCTTTGATCCAATCTTATTTGTGGACCAGCGGGGGGAGGGGGTATCTAGGAGTTGGTTTTCCGTGCTGCCTTTAGGCGCCCAGTAAACACAACTCTGCCCGAGTCGGGTGTCGAACCTCGAGCCCCTTTTCTAGGTAGCCAAGCCAAGCCAAGTTAAAGCTTACTTGGCCTCTCGACCACGCTTCCCACCAACATACACAAAATAGAGCAGTGAGATTCATGACAAATGAATATTCACACTTAACCAGAGTAACACCCTTATTAAAATCACTAAATTTAGAAAGCCTTCAGGACAGAAGACTCAAAAGTAAAGTAGCAATTATACATAAAACACTGAACCATAATCTTCAAATACAAAAACAAAATTTAATAAAATACTCTGAATGAAACAAACATAAAGGCACATTCCTCGTCCCATATGCTAGGACAAATTTGTACAAATACTCCTTCTTCCCTAGTGCTATTAGAGCATGGAATGGGTTGCCTGCGTCATTGGTTAGTATGCATGACTAAATGCATGACGCGTAGGGCGTAATCATCTTCTTTTCTGAAGTAACGTCTGTATTATATAAGATAAGATAAGTTCAATTCGTGGTGTTGGACAAAACTTATCCTTCCTAGCAACTCATCTTGTTATGCTTAGTGTAATTTTGTTTTGTTCTTCTTGTTGTTTAAATAGCTTTTATACAGCACAATTTTCTTGCTTATAGCATCTCAGAGCGCTATGGTCTAATCTAAGTTGTGGACCAGTGGGGCCAAGGGGTGTCGAGAAGTTTTCTTCCGTCGAAGGTCGTCAAACGAAACCTCTACGTCGATTAAACGTGTCTGTCTATAAAGCCACTAAAAGTAGTCTGTTTATTTTTCACCATTCTTCCTAAAATCCCTCAGGGGTTCTCAACCTGTGGGTTGCGACCCCATGAGAGATCGATTGACGATTTGTCAGGGGTCGCCTAAGACCATCGAAAATATGGATTGTATTTAGTGCATTCTTCTATTGCTGTGTATGTTATGGGGGGGGGGGGGTCGCGGCAGAGTGGGGGATAGTAAAAAGGGGTCGCCGAGCTTAAAAGGTTGAGAACCGCTGCTCTAAGTCAATATGTTTCTTAACAGTAGCCAAGCCAAATGTACTTAGCCTCTCGGCCACACAATGATTTAATTAGGCATTGCAGTAAAAAGATGTGGGCATGTTATTAAGGCATTACATCACAAGATTGGGTATGAGAGAATTACTGTAAATTGTGAATTATAATACATCTATCTTCATATTATATTAACTCTTTCTCTCCTAACTGACGATACCAACGTTGATTCCATTAGAATGTGGTAAATAATTACGGAGAGAAAGAGTTAAGAATGTGATTTTTTTTCTTATTTTCATATGAAGGGAGCAACACATGGTCAAGTGGAACCACGGATGAATCTTCCCAACCTTTGAATCCTATTAGAACAAGTGGATTAAGCTATGAACGTATTGACTTAGTCCGTAAACAGTATGAACCCAACATTAGGGATTTTATCAGAAAAGTAACTCGTCATTTTCTCTTTATGTCATTCACCATAAAGGTTATATTTCTTAACATTGAGTCTAGAAGTGCCGAAGTAATAATGAAAAACATTTTGATCTACAGACAGGAAGCGTGGAATCCCGCGTTCAAAACTTACCACCATTGAAGATGGAGGATCCAATAAGAGATAGTGAAAGGAGCTTGTGCATCCATATTGTAATTAGAAGTAAATGGTAAGTTTCTTTGAATACGATTCTTAATTTTTTACAAAGCAAATCCACCTGTCTGTCTGTCTGTCTGACTGTCTGTCTTTTTGGTTTAATATTCGTGCGCGTTATTTCCCCTATTCTCGGATCAAGCTCAAAATTTGTATAAACATTCATCAACCATAACAAAACACGAATCAAGGAAAAATTGACCATTTAACTAGTTAACTATTGGTTTTTAATGAGTTTTGATTGATAAAGAAAAAGTGAAATAAATAAATGTTACAGTATTGAGATGCATGGCTCTAAATGTGCAGTTCTTTCCCTTTTATAAAATATTTTGTTTTCTAAAAATATTTTTTTTTATATTTTGCTTTTTCACTTTTTTTCACATTGAGAGGTGTAAATTTTTTCCTACCCCAGACTTAATTATCCATTTCATTATGATTCCCATTTGTGCATCCTTGTGGTGGTGAAGAGTTTATTGCTTGATGTATCCAGATTTGTTCAAAATGGAATAGTTTTTTTAAATAACCATTTAAAAAATGTTTTTCTTGTTTAATAAGTAGTGATTAATAATTATTGTAATAATGAAGATGCTTGAATTTCTCTCTGATACATTTGAAAAATAAAAAAAAAAAACTTTATTTAACAGGTTCTCAATTGGACTCTCAGCCTGTGCAGTTATTATGGGATTCTCCGCCTTAGTGATTAATGTGGTATTTTTTAAATAATTCCTTTTTTCAAGCTTGCTAGCTCTTCGTCTACTTAGAAAACAAAAGGGTTAAATTCTCAAACAATACTGTGACAGGTGGACACAATTCTCGAAGACGGCTTTAACGATTTTCCTAGAGATTGTATAGTTTATATATATCTTTATGAAAAAAAATTACTTGTAATTGGCCCTTCAAGGAAAACTCTAGTTTAACTGTTTTCTTTTTTTTTTTTTTTTAATATATAATTTTAAAAATTAAATTTTTACTGACATGTGGGTCATCTTTATTTTGAATAGACATACGTCAGCGGGTACTTTTCGCTTGTAGGCTCTAGGCATCAAATAGTTTAATACATAGATAGACGTCCAGGGACATTTTGCGCACCGTGTTCTGAGTCTGGGTCTATAGGCCTAGCATCAGAATTTTTATCAACATCATTATCATCATCAAACTCCATTTGAGTGAGGGCTTGAGAGGCTCAAATCCTCTCTTGCAAAAGCCCTGGACAGAAACCCTACTGTCTTGCGTAGCGCATTAATGTCGCCATACAGGTCGAGAATTTTGGGTTTCCCAGACCTGTCGAGATGGAGATCAGCAAGTCTGGGGCAGTCAAACAGAATATGAGGCACGGTTTCCTCTTCTTCCCCGCAGCGGGGGCACCGTGAATCGAAATTTGGCATAGCCATGAGAAATATGACCCAACAGGACAATGGCCCGTCCTGCACTGTGCTATAATAGCTTGTTCAGCACTGGACAGCCTCCACCACGGGAAGTGCGGTCAGGGCGTCTCGATTTTTAGATTTAGATTATTTACTATTTACATTCGCTTAACCAGATTTGTTTTCGTGGGTAGGGGGAGTAGGGGCGGGATACAATTGTTTTCCCCTTTTTGTTTGAATTTATCATTCCATAGTTATTAAGAGTACAATAATCTCTCATAAAAGAGGAATTGTCTATTAAAAACACTTTTATGTTATCTGTTTAAATTCACGTTTAAGGTATAGATATTTAGTTCAAATAACAAACAACATTGCATTTAAAACAGCTTAATGTATTATATTGCAGCGGAAAATGACACAGGAGCAAACAGTAAGCTCGGTAGAGAAGAAGGATTTCCCATTGTTTAATGATTCTATAATTCAACTTCTGCATGAGAAGGTGATAAACTTGATTCATATAACAAAGAAACATATTGAGTATCTTTGTGTTTTCTTGTAACGCCTATACAAATAATAATCTATGATAATCTATATATAACAATCTATAATAATCTTTAATAAGCTATAATATGCTATGTTTAATTATCTTTGTATAATAATCTATGTGTAAGAATCTATAATAATCTCTAATAATTTATAATAATCTATAATAATCTATAAGTACTAATAATCTATAAGTACTAATAATCTTGAATAATCTATCTATAATAATTTAATCTTTCTATAATAATCTAATCTTTCTATAATAATCTAATCTATCTATAATAATCCATCTATATTAATCTAACATTAGTTATTAAGAGAAAAACCTTCGCTCTATAGGATGTATAAACGAGGTATTGTATTTTTAAAAAACTGTTATAATATTTTTTAATCATTTCATGAACAGAAAAGACAACTAAATCTACGTAAGTAATATACATACAATTTTTACTGTAATATAGTAAGTAAAATATTTTTAAATTAAAATAGTGTTAAGTCTATACAAATAAAACAAAATGAAATCAGTGTTAAGTTTATAAATTTGAGCGCTTACCTATCAGGCCTACCAGATGGAGTTGATATACCAATGTTTAATTTTTATCCAAACGATCTATCATATTCATGTAGAGGGAGTTGTTGTTTTTTTCATCTAGATCAGAGGTTCTCAACTTGTGGGTCGCGACCCTTTTCGGGGGTTCTCAACTTGTGGGTCAAATGTCAAATTGCCAGGGGTCGCCTAAGACCATTGGAAATTTAGGTTTTCGTCTATTTTCATTGTAAATTTCATTTTGGTCATTTCGTAAGTGTTGTGACAAGCACATCGATGGTAGACATTGAGACTCTAATGTAGGAAGTAAAGAAATAGTACTCAGATTAGGCGTTACAAAATAAATCATTAAACAATTGTGTATCGTCAAAAAAAAAAAAAAAAAAAAGATAAAAATTAAGAGGGGGGAGAGAGATTTAAGAACGTGAATATGTTTAATGTTTTACATATTTCGGATGCTCCTTCAGAGTTGAAGATAGTTTACTTCCTAGTCCAAACCTCCCGCAGGACGACGGGGGATGGGAGCGGGCAGGATTTGAACCCGGGACCATCGACAAATCCAAACTACAGTCCAGAGCGCAAACCGCACGACCAGGCAGCCATTATATTGCCAGATGATACAGAACGATGTTTTAGTGAGTGTAACATTGCTTGAAGTTTGATATTTTTTTCAATGATTTTTTTTTTTTTTTTTCTTCTTAAAAAATATAATTGTCATTAGAAAATAAATGTTGCCGACAATTATATAAAGTTTTGCTATGTAAATACATTATACAGTTAAAATTTGATTATGCTTTTATTAAATTAGCAAAATCACATTTAAGGCCTAAACCTAACTAGAAATTTAAGCGAAAATATGTTAAGGTATGGGGTCACTGTATAAGTGGGTCGCCTAGCTAAAAAGTTTGAGAACCGCTGATTTAGATATTAATGTACCTACTAATAACACATCACAAGGAGGAGATTCGAAACAAGCTCAGAGTCACAATTGTGTTACACGATGACCAGCTGGCCACTGTCGAAAAGCGCAAACTAAAACTCTAGATCCTCAGGCAAAGAACTTCCTTAACTCTTTCTCTCCGTAATTATTTACCACATTCTGGTGGAATCAACGTTCGTATCGTCGGTTAGGAGAGAAAGAGTTAAGAGAACAGTACCATGAAAAAGAAGAGACATAGAAAGCAATGGAAAGACACTAAAAATGGAGGACTGTCATTGGAATATATTATATTCAATGTGAAAGACAGGAAAGGAGAAAGACGGTCTAAAAAACTTGTGTGGTGCTTCAGGCCGTACATTCCTATCCTTTTTGACTGTTGGACCGTTGGGGCACCATACATGATTAGACAACCATTTCTATCATTTCTTTTTCGTTCATAGCTAGGCCGTTCATTCCCTTTTGACTGTTGGACCCTTGGGGCACCATACATGATCAGGAAAGCATCTCTTTAAATTCCTCTGTCTTCGACAAGGATTAATATTTAGTAATTATTTTAGTTCATAGCCCTAATGACTACTAAACCGTTGGGGCACCACACATGATCAGACAAAAAACTCTCTCAATGTCTCCATGTCTTTGGCAAGGATTAATATTTATTTAATAGCCATGCGTCCATTCCTATCTCTTTGTCTCTTGGACTAAGCTATCAAAGGCAGGTTCATCTATGGAACAACCAGATAGACCTGTTAACTACCTCACCCTAAGGTCAATGTTAGTCAACAATCACAAAGAGGAGTGGCTCAACCAATGGGCATCAGGAAACACAGGCGGAGCCATGTACAAAGAAATGACTACGCCTAACAAACTGGACAGTATTAACTTCCTCCCCCGCAAAAAACAATCTACAATATTCCAACTAATACAGGACACACACCACTATTAAATAACCACCTGAACAAAATAAACTCCACACAACTCCCCTTTGCAGACACTGCGCCCACCCCTTTGAAACCGTAAACCATATCCTCTTTGAATGCCCCTCCCTATCCACCTTAGGCAGACCCTACTTCCACTACAGCCCAACATAACCAACACCCTATACGGCAGTGCTGAACAACTGAAGAAAACAGCACACTATTTTTCCTTGGCACAGTCTGCAAAAGAGCTCACAGCACAGCAGCAATAAAGCTGGCTAGAAGAAGAAGAAAAAGAAGAAGTCTCTTGGACAGTTGGGAAACAGTTGGGATCAGACAACCATCTCTCTCCTTTTACTAAGCATTAGGGTATATTAAAAGAAATTTCTATAAATCAAATAAGAACATAAAACTAAAATGTTATTTAACCTTGGTTAGGCCAATAATAGAATATGCATCCACCGTTTGGGACCCCTCAACTCAAGAAAACATTAAGAAACTGGAACAAACACAAAATAGAGCAGTGAGATTCATAACAAACAAATATTCACATTTGACTAGAGTAACACCATTAGTAAAATCACTAAATTTAGAAAGCCTTCAGGACAGAAGACTCAAAAGTAAAGTAGCAATTATACATAAAACACTGAATCATAATCTTCAAATACAAAAACAAAATTTAATAAAATACTCTGAAAGACACAAACATAAAGGCACATTCCTCGTCCCATATGCTAGGACAAATTTGTACAAATACTCCTTCTTCCCTAGTGCTATTAGAGCATGGAATGGGTTGCCTGAGCTAGCCAGAAAAACCAGTGACTTGTCAGAATTTAAGTCATTGGTTAGTATGCATGACTAAATGCATGACGCGTAGGACGTAATCATCTTCTTTTTTGAAGTAACGTCTGTATTATATAAGATAAGAAGATAAGATAACTAATGTCTTTGGCGAGAATTAAAATGTATTTCATAGCAGAACTTCCCTTAGGATTATTGGACCATTGGGGAAACACACCTGCTCAGACAACCATCTCTCTACTATCCTCCATGCCTTTCGCAAAAATTAAATTTATTTCATAGCCAAGCCGCTCATTCCCTAATAAGGTTCTTCCATGGCTTTTTTCTGTCTTGCTCTTATTTTCGTACTGTGACCACTATAAAAGATTTTTCGAGTACCAACAATTTCGTTGTTTGACAGTACAGTCTAAAGTATTTTTCGCTTCCTCATAAGATTGCCATTTGGCCCAATTTCTATAGTGATCCTGTTACGTTATGTTGTTGTGTTATACCTAAAATACTTTTGTTTTTACAAAGCTTATATCAATTCTGTCTGTCTGGTAAAAAGTTTGAACACCTCTATTTGTCCCACATCCCATTCTCGGATCAAGTTAAAACATCGCACAATTATTTCAGACATGAATCAATAAAAAAAATTAACAATTAGCTAACTAATTTTTGGGGATTAATTATTAATTATTTGCTATTTGATATATACACATATATATATATGGATTTAATCACCGCATTACGTTGTGACCTGTTTTATTCTCCCATTGCCCATTCTCGGATCAAGTTTAAATTGTGCAAAATTATTCATAGTCGATTATAAAATACGAATCAATAAAAAAAATTAGCAATTAGTTAATCAATTATTCATAATTAATTAATTTCGTTTTATAGGGCAGAAAGGGAGCTAAACACTGCCATCTTCAGATAAATGGCAGTAATTAGCGGTTCATTTTCTTAGTATACTTTTACTTGTTCTCCTTATATTTCTCTCTAGCTTTGCTCTATAATTTTATAGAGCAAATATTGTTACTTAATAATATATGTATATATTTATATATATAACAGATAGATTGCATAGTCTGAAACGCTCACCAGCGAGTGCACATATATCTTTGGCTCTGCCTCCAAGAATTCCTGGCTCTGAAGACAAGCAAGGTATCCTTGGCTGTACTTAACATTCCTTTACATTGATGCAGTGGTTCCCAATCCACGGTACGCGATTCTCAAAGGTTACGAAGTTTGTATTGAGGGCATTTGTTTCAGCTGTAAAAATCTAAAGCAGTGATGCCCAACATACGGCCCTCGGGCCAAACCCGGCACGCGACGCGTTGTTATTCGGCCCGCCGAAATATTAACGCAGAGTGTCGAGATAGGCATATTTTTAAAGAAAATAAGTAATAATAATAAAATTAATACAATTATCATAGAATTTAATGCCTCTAAATTTTAAAAAATTAAAACTTTTTTTTTTTTTTTAATGGCCCTTATGGTTATGTTATGGTTGCTACGCTAATGGGCGAGTTACCGAACTGCTCACATTTTAAGACCATTTCTGAAGGTTAATTTTACAAAAAAACTGCTTGCTAGCAGGGATAGAAGAAATGTGAAGAATGCAATTAATCCTTAAAACGCGTGTGGTAGTTTCGCCTCTAAACAACACAATTGTAATGCCATTTTGTAGGCGCTCATTGTAAAACAGCTCAGCATTTTAAGGGTTAAAGCCGTCAGTCTTTCTCACAATGACAATTAGAGGGGGTGATCTGACGAAGAGTCTCTTTTAATAACTAAAAGGCGGATTCAGAGGATTTTCAATGCGGCCCGCGACATAAGTGTCGGACAGTTATTTGGCCCTCAAGCAGAATATGGCTGGATATCACTGATGTAATGTCAAAATAAAAAAAAACAACCTCTAAGTATCAGTTGGTTTAAACGCAGTACACAGTACGCCCTTATACAAACAGAATATTCATGATAAATACACATCATTTTGAAAATTCTGAAAAGACACTAGGATATATATTTGCTGATATCCAATACAAGAGAACACTACGAAAAGGTCAAACTTTCTATACTTGCTGGGTTGTGCTTGGATGTAATACTTGGCGTAGATTTTGTTAGTCTTCATTAGGAATCGACCATACCGTACGGAGGAAAACGCAATCCTCTACACATCTGTGGTCTTAAAGCAGCACGAGTCGAAACACCTAGCCTATTCAGTAAACTAACTTCTGACTGCAGACCGGTGGCTACTAAGTCCCGAAAGCACTCTATAGGTCAGCGGTTCTCAAACTTTTATGCTCGGTGACCCCTTTTTACAATCCCCCACTCTGCCTCGACCCCCCCCCCCCACACACACACAGCAATAGAAGAATAGACAAAACAATCCATTATTTCGATGGTCTTAGGCGACCCTTGGCAAATCGTCAATTGACCCCCAAGGGGATCGCGACCCACAGGTTGAGAACCCCTGTTATAGGTGATAAAAAATTTATTGAGTCTGAAGTGAGAAAACTCCTCTCGGACAAAATCATTGAACCTTCAAAGTCTCCCTGGAGAGCACAGGTGCTTGTGACAACAAACGAGAGACATACAAGAAGGATGGTCATTGATTACAGTCAAACAATAAATCGCTTCACCTTACTGGATGCATACCCAATGCCTCGAGTTGATGAACTGGTAGAACAGATATCAAACTGTTCCGTTTTTAGTACTCTAGACCTCAAAAGTGCCTACCATCAAATACCAATCAAGACAGAGGAAAGGCCGTTTACTGCATTTGAGGCATGTGGCAAACTTTGCCAGTTCTGTCACATCCCTTTCGGTGTTACTAACGGAGTTGCATGCTTACAGAGAACAAGAAATCCAATTATTGAGAATGAAAAGTTACAGCAAACCTTTGCATAAATGGACAATGTGACGGTATGTGGTCAAAATATAGTGTCGTACGATGAGAATCTGCAGTGATTTCTAGCTGCTTCTTGAAAATATTGGATCACATATAATGAAAACAAAAGTACGATAGCCACTGACAAAGTTTGACTATTGGGATATGAAATCCGTTGGTACTTGCTATCGACTAATACTTATTTAATAAATCATCATAGTAAATCATCAAATAAAAGGATTCTAAAATTTGTGGTAAAAGACCAAAACTTTATTGTTGATGTAAGGTATATTATCCTTGTATTTTTTTGAACTTAAAGAAAATAGTCACATGTAGTTTCCGAATGCCTGCTTTTGTTTAGTATTGTATTTAATCTGGATGTCAATAAATTTCTTGGTTAAAGATTGAAATAGGGATGCCCGCTCTCTGTTAAGTAATTAATCTTTTTAATAATGGTAGCCTAATATAATAATAAGAAGAAGACTTGTCTTCGAGTCCGAAGATTAATAAGGAATGCAGTATTTCCCGTGGATATGCAGCCCAATCTGTGACCTACATATATTGCACAATTTAACTACGAGTGGAACTAGTTGTTTATTTTTTTTAAATGCCGCGACTCTCTAAAGTTTGGGAACCACTGTTTAATGTTTTAACATCCGAAAGAGCAGAGCATGTACCTTAGGCACAGGTGTGTATTGTCTTGTGGGTGTAAGAAATAACCCTACAGTCAGGGCAGACACCAGATGATGACAGTGTTAACAATACAGAAATTAAAAAGACATCTCTGTGTTGCGGGTACATTCCAGGTCGAATCGTGCTACCCCCATGGAAACGTCTGCTAGGGGAGAGTGATACACTGAGAGGGAAACATTTCCCAAAGTGGGCACCCACAGCACGTTCAAGCGAACCAGCATTGCACACGCCGTTACTCGATGCTGCGATTTTTGCTCTCTCACGGTTAGCGGCTCTATATTATTGGAATACGTAAGAAACCCTCTAAAAGCTCGGCCTCCGGCCTCACTGGGATGGGAGAAACTAGGCGGGGGCTCAAGAAGCAGTGTCTCACAGCGATGGCTGTAGTTAAATGATAGTCTTCTTTATAGGAGGGCTTCGTATAGACGGATCAAAAAAGAGCCATCTCTCACATCTGGCCTCTGGGTAAAATCCTCTTTGGTCAAGTGCCGTCATAGGAACCAAGCTTGACTCTTAACGGTCACTCACTGAGGTGTGGTCTTCTTCGATGTGTAGAAAAAAAAAGTGCAGACAAAACAAAAGCTTGTCAGATACTTGTCTGTCCAGAAGAGGACAATTGAGGACTAGCATTAAAAAGGACAACAGCACGATACAAAGTAAACTTTAAAAAAAAAAAGAAGCTGGCAGTTTGTTTTATTTTTATTTTAAGAAGAAGAAGGAGAAGAAGAAAACTGAAGGCTGCAAAACTTGAGTATTTCGTATCACAGTTCTTATATGAAACGACATCGAATTAGCTATACATTCGTGTAAACAATGCCTGGATTGACGATACATCACCTTAGACACCGCACTGCAGACACAGTTTACACGGTAGTGTTGATCTAGCGATGCAGAGATTGATGACACATCAGACACCGCTCTGCAGACACAGTTTACACAGTAGTGTTGATCTATTAATGCAGAGATTGATGACACATCAGACACCGCTCTGCAGACACAGTTTACACAGTAGTGTTGATCTAGTAATGCAGAGATTGATGACACATCAGACACCGCTCTGCAGACACAGTTTACACAGTAGTGTTGATCTAGTAATGCAGAGATTGATGACACATCAGACACCGCTCTGCAGACACAGTTTACACAGTAGTGTTGATCTAGCGATGCAGAAATTGATGACACATCAGACACCGCTCTGCAGACACAGTTTACACAGTAGTGTTGATCTAGCGATGCAGAAATTGATGACACATCAGACACCGCTCTGCAGACACAGTTTACACAGTAGTGTTGATCTAGCGATGCAGTGATGTATGTGCCTTAAAGAAAAAAATGCTGTTGTCACTCAAGAGGATACTGCTAACCTTAACCAATGAAACAAGTATCTTGAATTTTGTGACAAAGGCGATATATTTCGGAAGGTAACTAGAATAAAAATAGTAAATTAGTTTATATCTAATATTCTTTTAAAACATAATTAAACATTCAAGGGTATAATGAGTTTAAAATGATTATTTACTAATATAACTTCGCTGGAGACAAGTTTGCAAACAAAAGGTGATAAGTTAATTCATAGATATAACAAAATCAATGTTGTTTTTTCCCATTAAGTGCAAAAAAAAAATTCACTGTTGCCTTGATAAGCCTCAAATCCTTTATGTGTTATCAACTAAGTATTTGAAACATTATTTTTTTTTTGAATAGCTTTTGTATGGAGCATCTTTTATGCTTATATCTGGCTCATTTGTGAGAGGCTTCCTTGTTGCCATTAAGCTCTTATTAAAACTCAACTCAGTCTAGTGCCTCTGTACCAGAAATGCATATGTTGAATAACACATTTCAACATAGGTCAGTGTTGCATGAAGCAACTGAGCCAAAATAAATCAACTGTATCCCAGGAACTACCAAATTGTTATCAATCCCATTAATTGTCTGATAAAGTTTTCAGTTGTAGAAGTTAACAAATGTCATAATATATAGGATATAATGTTAGGTTAACCAAAAATTGTTTTAAACAAATGTGATTATATATACCTTACAACATAAGGTTGTCTAAAAAACAAAGTTTTAACAAATTTAACTCCAGTTCGCTAGAATATCTCTAAACATGTACTAATATTGTGCATTTTTCTGTTCAGATCCTTACTTTAAAAAAGATTACAATGTATGTGTCAGAACAAAAACGACCAGTAACTCTAATGTCCATGCTAGAGGTGTTATAGTGGATATCGACGGACTGGTCATTATGTACTCAGGTAAGTCTTATGCATTGAGATCATCCAACTCAACCCGTGCGCCTTCTGGTTGTAATATCTTGTGTCTTTTGTAACGGATGCATGTGTAATTAGTTGTATTTAAAGTATTTCTGAATACCTTGACAGTTCTAGATGAGTGCGTATCTTGTAAGATGTATTACATATGCGAGTTCTCATGCGATCCGCCACAAAACTGTATACGATAACAAACAGGATGAAAGGCTCAATAACTAAGTTCAATCCAGATGAAAATATAAACAATATTTAATACAGAAAGAGTCACAGTCGAGTCAGTCACTAAAACGATGTTATCCCTTCGAGAGCCTAGCAATAACTGATCTAAAAGTCTACACTTATCTCAAACCCCAGCGTCTATGTCGTCACTATAAAATGTGCGTTCACTGTCGGTCTATTTTAGTGCGTAACTAGACTAGCTAAATTAAGTGTCGAACACTTTCTAATCCTCAATTAATAAAAAAAAAAAAAAAAAGAAAACTATTTTGGTTAAGATTATATGAAACAAAATATAAACTTAAATATCAGTTTCAAGTTTCAAACACAACAGCTGCAATGTAATATACGTGGACGGGACTATCTCTCCACAGTCACATGAGATGAACCATAGTCGTTAAGATTGAGACAGATCATATATTTAAGGATTTAGTGTGTATTAATTTTGCAAATTGGTTATGGCGACCTATTATTATTATTATTTTGACAACATATACATTTTTTTTATATTCATCACTTCTCAATTACTATCATTTGTTGTTCCTTTTTAATATAAATTAATTCTTCTTGTTACAAAACAGGTTTGTACTTTGTCTACAGCGGTGTTAGCTTCAAACCTAACTCCACTGACTTCTCTGCGACATTTGCTTATCAGGTAACTGTCCAACTTGCACCTTGTGTTTTTGTGAACGCTTTACAACACTCAAAGGGGTAAACAAAACTATTTGTAAAGCGTTCACAAATTTCATACACAAAGACCTGGCCTTGACATCTATTTGATTAAAAAATTATCTCATTTCCATACGTAATAAGAATGGGTCTATTAAAGATTCTAATCTAGTTCAGTTTTTAGTACATCAAAAGCCTGCAATACTAAATTTAAATCACCAGAAACAGATTTGAAAATCTAATTTAAAATGCGTGCGTAAAATATTGAAAATGTATTATTATTAAAATAAAGCTTAATTTAAAAATCTTAACAAATTTACAATAGTATCGATTTCACCTGTTATTCTGATTTAAATCTGCAGTCCTATTTTAATTTTCATCTTCCAAAGCACGTTGTTTTTTTTTAAAGGGGGGGGGGGGGGGGGGGGAGAAGAGTCTACTGTGTCTTATCTGGGGGCTGCAAGTTGTTTGCTGGTCATGGAGGAATAACTTACTGTATGCATTATTTTATTTCAGTTTTGATAAGAGATGGACATATTAATATAGTTTATATCATCTTGCAGTTAAAAAAAAAGGGGGGGGGGGTAAGTTTCATTAGCTAGTCACAACCCTCTATACTGTTTCTCAATAGGAACCATTTTCTTAATAGCGGACTACATACAGATGTGGCGTTACAAAGTAGGACAATGATTGTTTCCATTTGCTTTGGAGTATGTCTCTATCTATCATGGGCGAACTGGCTATATGGGCATTTGGGCAAATGCCCGGTGGGCCGGTATTCAAATGGGCCTAAAGGGCCTCATGAATGCCACTATGGCACGCATTAAATTGTTAAAGGTTTTATAATATTCTCATATATAAGGGGCTATACGAGCGTCATTTTAAAAGCATCTTTTACAGACTACAGTGTAATACTAATTTAATCTCACACATTTTCAAAGATAATGTAATAGCCTACATCCGTAGACAGTGTTTTAGTAGGCTTTATCATATTAGGGCGTACATACATAACGATTCATAAGCAACATAATGCCCAAATTTCTTTTAAAGATATAGTTCATGCATACAATTATCAATACATTATAAAAAAATAACACAATAATTTTGACAACCGATAGGCCTATAGTTGAGTCCCATTATATGATATACAATTTATGAGCTGTACTGTATAGAAATGCCTGGGCCGATTTTGACATCCAGTCCGCTGCTGCTGTCTATAACCCCTAATAACGAGGATACGGTGTGATCTATGTGTAACTGCTTGAAACTTTCTCAGACAAAATTATTTAGCACTGGCTGATGGACGTAGCCCTCAGGCGAAGTCTACTCTTAATACAATGAGACGTAAGATAGCCTTTTTTTTTTTGCTTATTACAGAAAGCATCAGAGGCTTGATCTATAAGTTCACAAACTGGTTAATTAACAACAAATCGATTTGTAATAAAGTTTTTTTTTATTCAAAGTTCTTAATACAATTTTTAAATAATGCTTCGAACCTTTAATAAGAGTCCATGGCAAAAATGTTTTGTCTCAATCTATTTCAAATATTTCCTCAGACATGGTTCCAGTACATCTATAAGATGCGGCCAAACAGCCCAGCTCATAGTACAGTACTGACTCGAGTTGTCCACACTTGCTGTCTGAACTGTACCAACAGTCAGAACACAGCTTACTCAGGTACAAAATCAAATCTGTATGATTGTTTCTGCCTAATTAACTAATCTAAAAAATAGGTAGAATAAGAAGGAACAGCAAGGAACGAAACAAAACTTAAAAATTAAATCATGTAGTTTCTTAGACCAATTATATATATATGTCCCTGAAGAATCCTTTACGCTGAGCTTGCAGAAGGAGTCAGACCGAAGGGCCGCCTAAGACTAAACTACAGAAATGTCTGAAAGCGAGGCATGAGAACCACGGGCATCGACCAAAGTATGTGGGAGGAGATAGCCCAAGACCGGACAGCATGGAGACAGACTGTACGTGCTGGTAAGAACTTCGCCGAGAGCAAAAGTAATGAAGCTGCATCAGTCAAGAGAAAGAAAAAGAAAGCTGCCCAGTAAGTCAGCCCTAGGACAGATGCATATACATGCACGAACTGTGGCAAACTCTGCCACTCCAGAAGTGGCTTGATCAGTCACTCCAGATTCTGCACCGTCTCAAGACGAAACCTAAGCCAGTGACTCATCTAAGCGCATCTATTGTCTTCCGAGACAGGAGAAGCCATATAAATATATATAGAGAGAAACATAGTTTTGATTCGTGTCGATGTGCCAAAAGCTAAAAAAAAAATTAATACGAAACTGGTAAGATGAGGTAATGTTAAACAAATATTTTTTTTCTTAGGAAGCTGGTATCAGGCTATTGATAAAAGTATGGAAAACCTGGGGGCAATTTTTTAAACCTACTTTTAAGCAATGTAGTAAAACTAAAATGGGGCGACTAGTGCTGGCTTGTACATTGCTATTACAAGTATGTTTACGATATATTTGACCTAACTCTCGGCTATGTAAACAACTAATAATTTTTTGTGTCATAATGAGTTTATCAAATTATATTTACTATTACATATTGTGTCTATTTGCAATGTTTAAATGATTCGTTACGGACCCTATTGCTTCAGTTGTTAACAATTTTATCTTTGTTCAACAAAGATTTGATTTGTAGACAAATTCAAGACATTTTAGTACAATATACTACTGCATATATCTCATATTTGAGACTTATAGATGGGCCCTTGCCGAAGACAGGTGCAGACGACGAAAAGACAACTGAAGAGGACCCCCAGTAGACAAGGCTTTGTCTGCATTAAGTGTAGCAAAATATGTAGTATGCAATTGAGCTTGCGTGGTCATGTGAAATACTGCACTCATTCTTTTTAGAATCAAAGACAATGACTATATATATAACCCTATAACTTTGACTGATATGTTTTTGACCACCTATAAACTATGGTGTGAGAGATAAGGCTTTTTCGTCTCACAAAAATCTTTTTCTCCGAGGCAGTGGTCTCCGAAGCCATTCTATAAGACTCTGAGGCCGGGTTGCACATATAGAGTCTAAGGTTTCTTTGATATTTCCACCCACTGTTTCTGTCATTAATGGACATAGTCACGATAGTATTTCTAGTATTTCGGAGAGAGCTGTGTTTCGTCTCTACAATCATATGACATACGCGGATTTAGAGGTGCCTATAGATCTGTTTAGCACACTACTAGGGTATAATGAAGTAACTCAGCGCTGAATATTCTTTTTTGTGAGTTCATTGCTCTCAACCTCAATTCAGAAGAATAAGTAATCTAAAATATATATCCCTTGTGCAATGAAAATACAGATCTTCAATAATCCATTACGGAATAATGATAATTAGTCAGTACGAATAGTGTAACAATGGTTACTTGAAACAATGACCAACTGTCAGGACTGAGTTCTGGTCAGCCTGGGTCTCCTGTTTACTGTAGAGGAGAAGGGGGGGCAATTCAGGTTGTTGACTTCAAAACTGTTATTGTTTTGGGTTGTTTTGATTTGGTGAGATGTTTTTGTTGAAAATAATGTAACTCATTATAAGGCAGTGTGGTTTTGTTCCTAGTCCAGGACAGTTGGACTTTAGGATATAGATATAGTCGAAGTGTGGACTCTAATTATTTCTCTGTGTTGTCACTATTCAGTCTATGGAATATTAAGCTGATATATTTTAAATTGATACTGGATATTTCAAATGTCTGAACGGATTCTGTATTATAGTACAGATAATGTAATAAACATGTTATATGTCTGTGAGTTGGCATTCTGAATATTTGTTCTATCGTTGTATGTGTCGTTGTGGTATTGCCCAGGATTTGGGTACATTTAGTAATACACATATGTATATTAGAGAAGAAATGAGTCTTGACATTTTGGGGGCTCGTCCAAAACAACTACATGCGATGGATGCATCAATCTCCAGTGAAGCATCTGCTGCATCCAGATAGCGTATATCTCTGAGTACTATAACCTGAAGTATCTGCTGTATCCAGACAGTATATATCTCTGAGTACTGTAACCTGAAGTATCTGCTGTATCCAGACAGTATATATCTCTGAGTACTGTAACCTAAAGTATCTGCTGCACCCACACACCCATAAGGAGCGGAAACTCGTCGTCTGTATTTTAGGCTGTTACTATCTAATAATAATGATTTAACAGGCCTACTGTGTTCACTATTAGCAAGTAATAGTAGCACCCCTTAGTACGTCTAAACATAAAGGTATATGCAAGGGCAAGTTCGTCCCTCATAATTGGATTACCAATACGCTCATTCCTTAGATTATACTGAAGAAGCTGCTGCTGGATCTAATACGTATATGAATTTAACTTTTGTGGTACATTCCAAGCACCGGTACCACGCGTAGGTATAAAGCCATGTTGGGATTACCTGTTGGATTATCTACCGGAAATAGACTAAGAGAAATCACCTTATTGGATAACCTTGGACTATTGCCTTTAACCTGTTGGAGTACCAGTTGAACAACATTAGTAGGAGCAGAGGTATTAGTATTATTTTAATTTTGCTTTAATTGTTTTTGTATGTATATCATTTTGTGAGCTAATATTGTAATAAAGGACACTGCTCTAGGAAAATGTCAGAGTTTATACCTCGTCCATTTGAGGAGATAGTAGCCCAGGCTCAAATGTTGGGGTTTAAGGGCAAAACGTTAAAGAAATTTATAGATGCCCAACAGAAAATTGACTTAGATAGACTGACAAGGGAAGCGGAGGAGAGAAGACATATAAGAGAGATGGAGGACAAACAACTAGCAAGACAACATGAAATGGATAAGAAAGACATAACAGTTAACGACAACCCCAAACAGAGTAAACAGTTAGACAAAAACCTAAAATGCATGACAGACAAAGAGGACTTGTTATTCTACTTAGAACTGTTCGAAACAACTGCTACTGCTAACGACATTCCCAAGACAAGATGGCCACTTGTCCTCACTCACAAATTAAATGAAAAATTAAAATTGTTTATGATACAAACAAAACTGATACATAACACTGACTGATCTTGTTAAGGGGGAGCTCCTAAAACAAGCCCAACTAACGGAAGAAGCCTGTCGGACACTGTGGCATGAACTTTCCCCAATGACGGACGATATGAAAGATTTTTATGTCCATTTGAAAAGGACATTTGACAACTGGCTTAAAACATCACAAACCCCAATGACAGTAGACGGTATAATTGACCTGATAATGAGAGACAGACTTTACAGTGTGCTATCTTCTGAGGCCCTGAAAGATATTTTGCTACGAAAGCCTACTTCAGCCCAAGAGGTCTTAGACTGTATTGATCAATTTAGAGATGCCACGAAAGGCTCTACACATATTGTAAAGGGAAGTAACAAAGTAACTAGTAACGATATCCCATATGTAGCATTTGGTGCCACTGGTCAATCTAACAGTCGTCGCCCGAATAATATAAACACAGATGGGACACAAGTGATATGCTATAGATGTGGAAAGGGCGGACACATTGCTCGATGGTGTCGGGTAAAGATAAATGAGAATAGAGGTCCAACACAGCAATGACTAAGAGTATTACCAGAAAGGGGGCAACAAGTGGGATTGTTTGCATGTCACACTGATACATATAATTTTTTAGATTATAAAGATAAATCAGTTGGTGGATTGAAAATAGTTGAGGGATTTTTAGGAGATCGAAGGGTATCGGTTCTACGAGATACAGGGGCGAGCATAATTGGGGTCCGAGAAAGTTTGATAGAAGAAAGTCAGAAGATAGATGGGTTTTTCACTTTAAAATTAATAGATGGACAAACTTTTCAGTATCCACTTGCGTGGATAGACATTGATACTCCATTTTTAAAAGGAGTCTTTGTAGCGGCCATGTTTAAGGACCCAATAGCAGATATTATTATTGGAAATGTTGATCAGGCTAAAGCATTTTTATATGGGAATGCTGTTACTAGGGCAATGGCGAAAGCAGAAGACATTAGGGTCAAATCGGAAGATAAGGACAGGATTGGTTTAAGTAAGTGGATGGAATTGGACAGTGATTTTAGAGAGGATCAAAGAAATGATAGTTCTTTAGTTAGATTATGGGAAAAAGCGAAAGCAGGAACGGTCGAAGATAAGAAAAAGGGATTGGTATCATTTATTGTGGAAAAAGGTCTACTTTACAAAGAATTTGAGAGAAAAGATAGCCCTGGGGTAATAGAACGACAACTTGTAATCCCTACGAATAGACGTGAACTAATATTAGAAATAGCACATTCTACACCTTTAGCTGGACATATGTCTATAAATAGAACCAGGTATCGGATATATTCGCATTTCTTTTGGCCTGGGGTAGATAAAGATATAAAAACATACATTAAATGTTGTGACCTTTGTCAAAGAGGTAGACACCCAGGAAAAGCTGGAAAGGTAGAACTAGGGCGCATGAATATTATTTCCACTCCATTTGCTAAAGTTGCTATTGATATCATAGGACCACTCCAAATGACAGATCGGAAGAATAGATTCATTTTAACGTTAGTTGATTTGGCAACAAGATGGCCGGAAGCTGTACCACTACCTAATACAACAACACCAGTAGTAATAGAAGCTCTAAGTGCTATTTTTACTAGAATAGGATTCCCGGAACAGATACTCTCTGATAATGGATCTCAGTTCAGATCCGAATTATACAAAGAAATATGTCAGTTTTTTTAAATAAAGATTGTTAAATCAACACCATTCCACGCCATGTCAAATGGGGGCGTAGAACGCTTTAACGGGACTTTGAAGTGCATGCTGAGAAAGACGGCCGAAGCAGAACCTAAGAACTGGGATAGAGTTATAAATGCACTTCTGTTTGCGTACTTAGAGGTACCAAATGAGTCTACTAACATTTCCCCTTATGAAATGTTGTATGGAAGGAAAGTCAGGGGGCCTATGTCAATTCTAAAAGATCTTTTTACTAATCAACAGGTAGAACCAGAAATAAAGAATGTGTTTGACTATTTATTAGACCTAAAAAGTAGGCTGGCTGTGGCTTGTCAAATAGCTCAGAAAAATAGCTCAAAATGTAAGGAAAGTTATAAAAGGTATTATGATAGAAATAGCAAAGAAAAAGATATTCAAACAGGTGATTCTGTGCTTTTACTGAAACCACAGAGACAGAATAAGTTAGCCTTGCACTGGGAGGGGCCCTATAAAGTAGAAAAAAGAATTAACAAGTTTAATGTAAAAATAAAGAAAGGCAATCGAGTAAAAATTCTCCATGTTAACAGACTTGTAAAATATCATGAAAAAAACAACACGGAATGTACGGTTAAGGAAAATAGTGATCTACAACTCTCGGGAACTGCGTCACATGTCTTGTATGGGGGTCAAGGGGAAGAATTATTACATGCGTGCATAGCGTCCCTTGTAACCGACCAGGAAGATGATAACCAAGAGAATGAAGTTACTGAGTTACCTACTCTTGAGAGTACTAATTCCAGGGAACATATTAATATCAATACTGAATTAACCGAATCCCAAAGAGAACAGATTCAGACGCTAGTTGAAAAGTATAAAGATATAATTACTGATATACCGGGTAAAGCGAAGGTTAAAGCATTCAACATTGAGCTCACAACAGAAAAGCCTATTACACTGAGGCCATACGCAGTTCCTATTCATATGAGAGATGTCTTAGACCAGGAGATAGAGAACATGATTCAAATGGACATTATTGAAGAGTCTCAATCGCCCTATGCATTTCCTGTTGTTTTGGTTAAGAAAAAAGATTCAACAGTACGTACTTGCATAGATTTTCGGAAGTTAAACGCGGTTACCAAATTTGACGCGGAGGCTATTCCAGACCAAGAAGACCTTTTCTTACCACTTAATAGTGCCAAATTTTTTACAAAGATAGATCTAACAAAAGGCTTCTGGCAAATACCAATAGAAGAGAATAGTAGGAAGTACACTGCATTCAGGGTACCAAGTGGTCACTTTCAATTTAAATATCTACCGTTTGGTCTGCTTAATTCTCCTAGTTTTTTTAATCGCACTGTTAGGACCATTCTTAAAGGACTGGAAAATGTTGTGTTTTATTTTGATGACATTTGTGTATTCGGGCATGATTGGTCATCACACTTAATAGCACTAGAGAAAGTGTTGTCCAGGCTAAAAGAATATGGGTTTACTATCAAGCCAAGCAAACTCGAAATCGCGTACCATAAAATAACTTTCTTGGGTAATATTGTAGGTGAAGGAAACATATACCCAGAACCCAATAACAGAGACAAGGTATTGAATATAAAAGCACCAAAAACGAAAAAAGAGGTTCGATGTTTGCTAGGTATTGCTAATTTTTATAGCAGATTTATTCCAGCGTTCGCGGAAATAGTATTTCCAATTACTGGATTGTTAAAAAAAGGGACACCGACGAGGGTCAATTGGACTCCAGAATGTGACCGGGCATTAAGAAAAATTCAAATGTGCATGACACGGGATCCTATACTGAAATTACCAGACGTTAATAGACCATTTATTGTGCAAACAGACGCGTCGGACATAGCCATATCATGTTGTCTTTTGCAGGAAGTAGAAGGAATATTCCATCCTGTAAAGTTCTTAAGCAGAAAACTGTTGCCCAGAGATCAACGGTATTCAGTGATTGAGAGAGAATGCCTTGCCATTGTTTGGGGGGTGCAACGCTTGTCCAGATATTTATATGGCGCTAAATTCACAATTCAGTGTGACCATAGACCACTGGCCTTTTTGAAGAGCGCAACATATGGGAATAATAGAATTTGTCGTTGGGCTCTACTATTACAATCATTTAACTTTGATGTAGAACATCTAAAGGGCAAACTAAATGTAATTGCAGACTTTCTATCTAGACTAACAGAATAGACCAACATAACATTGATTACAGATAACTGAAATTTAATATTTATTCATTTCAAAGTTATTTGTTTGCTAGGATTGGGGATATGTAATTAAACGCCTTTTACAAAAGGTAGAATATATGTTTGCACACTAATTTTTGTTTACATGTTGATATATATATATACGTATAATGCTAATTGCTTAGTATGTTGTATATAACATTTAAATATGCTTGTTCACTGACTATTTGTTTTTGTTTACATGCTGATATATATATATACATATAATTATTATTGCCTAGCAGGTTGTGTATAGTATTGACATTTCATGTGGATACATCGGTTTTTTTTTGTGTATTTTTTTTTTACAAACTGTAGGCTATGTTTTAGTACCAAGATTACTTTTGTTTGCATGTTGATATATGTACGTTTTGGAAATGTCTTTATTGGAAGTTTGTCTGTTTTAAATGAACCCAGAAACAGACAAAAATTAGAGGGGGGAGAAATGTCAGGACTGAGTTCTAGTCAGCCTGGGTCTCCTGTTTACTGTAGAGGAGAAGGGGGGGCAATTCAGGTTGTTGACTTCAAAACTGTTATTGTTTTGGGTTGTTTTGATTTGGTGAGATGTTTTTGTTGAAAATAATGTAACTCATTATAAGGCAGTGTGGTTTTGTTCCTAGTCCAGGACAGTTGGACTTTAGGATATAGATATAGTCGAAGTGTGGACTCTAATTATTTCTCTGTGTTGTCACTATTCAGTCTATGGAATATTAAGCTGATATATTTTAAATTGATACTGGATATTTCAAATGTCTGAACGGATTCTGTATTATAGTACAGATAATGTAATAAACATGTTATATGTCTGTGAGTTGGCATTCTGAATATTTGTTCTATCGTTGTATGTGTCGTTGTGGTATTGCCCAGGATTTGGGTACATTTAGTAATACACATATGTATATTAGAGAAGAAATGAGTCTTGACACCAACGGCTAACGACTGTGTACAATGACCAACCAACGTTATTCTTTATCTAGAACCGTGTATCGAACTTTCTGGATGGTTTCATCTCTGATAAGTTCTATCAGCCTCCAATAGTTCCAATATGACCCAATAATAGGAATAGTTGACTTACCACCGGTCAGCCGTTGTCGTGTGCTGTCAAGCGTGACACTATACACACACATGAGACATATAGAAGAAGGACATACTTGTCATATACAGGTTTTAAAACCCCTGTAATATCTGGTGACTTGTAGTTACTGAACTATTCCGTGCAGTTAGCACGAGATTTTGTTTGGTCGGAAGCTGACCACGAGGTGGACAAGTCAGTTGATGTTGGGCTCTCGTAGAGAGAGGTATATTATGGATATCTTGTCCAGTGTAGTAATGTATAGATATTAAAGTTGATTTTTGGAGCATGTGTGATATCTAAAGTATTCCATTGGATTCTAATGTACTATGTTTTGTGAATACTTCTTGATGGCTGGACTTGCCAATATCTTTTGTGAACTATATTTTACATGTAATAAAATCCATGTCTGCTACCAGTGAGTCCATTACTTATTCTAAATATTGTAGTCAGAGAATTCTGCATGTTGGTGTTCTCACGCACTAGCAAATTTAGTGCGCGAGTGAAAGTATTTAATTAAGAAGACAAAGAATATCATGGTATCTACAAGAGGCATCTACAACATATTCATATAAATATTTTTTATATATAAATATTTCATATAAATAATAATAATAATAATTCAATTCAAGTCAACACGCCTACAACGAGAGCTAGGCTGTGACAATACTACATAATCTTAAACTGATAACATTGAGCATAAATTATATCTATATTAGTAATCTGCTAGTGAATCTCATCTTTAGGTCTCTCAAAGTAATACATTTTTTTTATTTCTTGATAGGAGGAGCATTCTATCTGGAGACAGGAGACATGCTACAGGTGTGTTTAACTGGTCAAGGTCTAATAACGTTTGAGCCTAGCAGTACTTACTTAGGACTGTTCATGCTGACCAGTGGTTTAAGACCTTAATACTTAAACTATATGAAACATTTATTTAAAAGAGATGTTTAAATTAAATGTATTAATCGCTATTGTTTTTAATTAAAAACGTAAATTTTGTATATTTTATATATTACATTTATTTAATTCAATTAAATTTTTAAATGTCTGGGAAACGTTAGATCAATGTTTCTCAAACCTTTACTTGTGATGCCAACCATACAATTTATAATTGCGCCAGAACAAGAATATCTTGACATTGTGGAGCTCCCAACAAGGGTCCTAGGACATTTATTATTATTATTATTATTATTTTGGACTTCATCTATTATTTCTCTTGGAGTCTACCATCGACTTCACCTTTCACCTATCTCTTAGTCTGCTGGACCGTTGGAGCACCAGACAAGATCTGTCAACCGTATTTCTACATTCCTCTCTGCCTTTGCCTTGGATAAAAATGCATTCACTGACAGGCCTGTCCATTCTTTAATGTTGTCTTCCCATCGCTTCCACTGTTTTCCTCTTCTTCTTTTTCCTGGTGCTGTCCCCTGAAGGAAGGTCTTTGCGAGCCCTGAGGACCTTGTGATGTGGCCATAGAGTTTGAGTTTACTTAGCAGTTCATCGTTGGGTCCAATGGCTGTATTAATCCTGTGTCTACTCTTTTCAATTGTGATGCAATGCTTGTAAGTGACACGTAGGATCTTTCTGTAGCATCTTATTTCTATTGCTAGGATCCTAGGAGGATACAGCATGTCAAATTAATTTAAATTACAAAGAGATGTAACGGTGGCCAGAAATATTCGTCTCAATACTGTCAAGACTAAGACTACGACTGCTTTATTGATCCTTACGGAAATTTGTTGTGATTATAAGGACTCTTTTCTTATATAAAGACAACACAACAGAAAAATACACATAAATACAACAGACAACATAAAGAGTTCATTCAGCGACTACACACAGGTATCTTAGTGCATTTCATGTTCCCTGATCAATGAGTGGCGGTGATAGAGTCTGACCGAGTGAGGTACGAACGAGTTTTTGTACCGCTCCGTTCTTCGCGACTCAGTATAGCATGTATGTTTTTAATGGGCTTATTTGTCGTAAGATCAAACTCCTGTTTAGTAAGACGTCTTTTTCTGAGCCTGATTGTTCACGCAAATGGCGTCAATTGTACGATTGCCTGTCAATTGGAGAAATTTGACCGCTCTGGAAAAATAGTGGAATATTTAGAATATTGTCGGTGAAGATGTATTGAAATGTCTTTAATGGAACGATTTTAATCGATCTTGTTGCAAACGCGTTTTGCTAAAACAGTTTGAAGGTTCGACTTAGCAGATTAAACGAGTTTTTTTAATTTAATAATTTCTAATTTGTAACATTTTGTAATACATGAAAACTCATTTTTTGCTTGATTAAATCTTAGATTTGGGTTTACAGCAACAATAAACATACATTTTAATTTATTTTCAAAGGGAAAAACTGTTGTATTCCCATGTAAATCCACATTTGAAAATTAACTAAGTTAAAATGAAATGATTAACCTATGTTTAAATTACATGTTGTTTTTTTTTAATTTTCGTAATAGAAGACTTAAGATACCTTTTGGCGAGAAGCGAAGACAATAATATTGAATCGAATTGCTCTTTTGAAAACCATTTTAATCAGCCTCTGTTAACGCGATGATAATTACATCTTTAGTCGCTAGAACGGTCAAAGTCCGCTACTTGACATGTCGTCATTCTATTGACGTATTTTACATAACAAAAACACGCTCGCTTCTTCATGTCTATCTTAACACGATGATGATTTTACGACAATGCAGTCTACTTTAAGTCATACTTACAATGTATTTCGCTTTTTAGTACTGGCTAGTGACGGCTCCTTCATTGACTTAATTTCACCCGCGCTTTACGCAATTCAAATGGCAGGGAAACGCTTGACGGACCGCACTTAATGAGCTTACTGTGCTAACTAGGAGGAAGAGCAACGTAATATGTTTTTTAAGGAAGCGACAAAGGTAATGGTTTGAGAAACACTGACTTAGAAGATGATTTATAGAAGGAGAAAAGATGTTTTTGTTTTAGTTAACGTTCTGTATCTATCTTTTTATGTATTTTCAACGAGTTCTGTTAAGCGCTACTAAACATACGCTTCACTTGTTCACCCTTGTCTTTTTAGTATTTATCTTAAAAAGCTTAATGACAACCGGCGGACAATGGTTGTGTTTGCACTGGTTGTGGCAAAATATGTAGGTCACAGCTGGGGCTGTTTAATAGTATTTACTAGACCTATCTATCTTTAAAAAAAAAGCTTAATCGACCACCGGTGGACAATGGTTATGCTTGCCCTGTATGTTGCAAAATATGTAGGTCACTGCTAAGGCTGCGTAGCCACGGGACATACTGCATTCCTCATTAATCTTCGGACTCATCAAAGAGAAGCCTTATTATTATTAGACCTAACTAAAAATACTTGAGATTAAAAAAAAAAAAAAAAAATTCGAGCTATTTCACCGTTCACGTCTTTCAAAGTTGATACTCACATGTTTTGTCTTAGGAATTTTATTTCTTAAAGGCATTTGCTAGCCGACACACCATAAGACTTTTACATTTTCCTATTACGGACACTGACTTCCGACATACAAAAATGGTACATAATGTGTGATATAGCTAAATAAATAGTAAATAAAATAGCTACTATGCTACATTGGCTATGTTCACTGTTGCGATTTGAGGTTTTTAATTTATATCTCACTTTAAATGCAGTGTTGTTTTTTTTTGGCATACACAGCTGAAAATGTCACGCTTTCACTTTGTTGTTTATAAAATGCTGTAGCCTACATGTAGATGTGTTCATGTGCTTAATATGTGGACTTTGTTTGGTAACAATAATGTATGGCATTGGCTTTATTTAATTACATTCATTTAAAAAAATGATTTTCAAAGATCTTTTAATACGAAATATTAAGAGCATGACTCAGTATCTATACCTTTTAATAGATAAACTAATATTATGATACACAGAAATTGTACACAGAATATGTATAAATTACGTTTTGAATTAATGTGCAATCTTATCTTAACTTACATAATTGTAGACGTTAATTCAAAAAAATAAGATGATTTCTTCCTACGCATATAAGAACATTTTCTGCTTTTATTGTAATTATTAGCTTTTTATTGTATGCATGTTTACAAATTGTATATTAAAGTAAATAATATATATTTCTATGTCGATTTAATTTGTTATTAAACTGTTTGGAGATGCATTGTAGATATATCTTAGATCCCTAGCTTCAAATCTTACAGATGGTTATGCATAAATAGTCGAACATAATATGACATCTGTGTGGTGGATAATGTTAACAAAACATTAAAAATACTTTAAATAAAGCTTATATTAACTGTAATGTTTCAATTAGTTTGGATGTAATTAAATTTGCTTTGACTGGCCGACTAAACCAGGTAGAGGGTATCTGACGTGTCCATGGCACTCAGTACACTTAGGTTCTGTCAAACCTAGCATGTGAAGTCTGGACTTGGCGGGCTGTGCGTAACGTCACAAAACTAGACTAATCGGATAGAAAGGCAAATACCAGCACAGTGCTGTGGAGCACTCAAGAGCAGGACAAGACACACAGAAAGTCTCTGGTCATCCACTGCACCCAAACTTGTCCCCGGACGTATTGACCAAATCTTGCTTCCGGAAAAGGATGGGCTTTAGGGTGAGAGAGTGAGGTCGACATGTTGCGCGAATCCTCCTCACTTTAATCCAAATTACAGCGCTAGTCACTTGTCATCCCCCCCCCCCCCCAAAAAAAAACACAACTAGCTCCAGCTGGAATAACCTGCCCAGTGTGCGGCCGAACATTCAGGGCTCACATAGGTCTCACCAGCCACATGAGGAGGCATAAAACCCCAGTGCAGAGCCCTCAGCCCCCTGGATGACAAAGTAGTCATCATCGAACCACGATGGACGAACTATAATTAAATTTGTAATAGATCTGAACTAAGAATAGTAAATCTGTGCGCTTAGAATTATTTTTAAGAGTAGGTTTTGTTTAACGCAACTTCATGCTTTTAGCTTTCTGAAAACGCTTTGATCGTATCACTTGCCTGAACTAGTTGGCAAATTAGGGGGAGAAGAATAAGGTATCTATGTGAATGTTAACGTGATCGCTTTTAGAAAAGTTGTACTTCTTTAATTCGAACTTAGGGCTCAAGCCTCCTCAAGGGGACTAATTTAATATATAACATCTTTCAAAGTGCAATTTCTTTCCCTTATTTGATACTTAACAAAATAATTGAACGCAAGCTAAAAATCTATGGCAATATTACAAGATCTTCGGGGCTCGCAAAGACCTTCCTTCAGGGAACAGTACCAGGAAAAAGAAGAAAAGGCAGACAGAAAGCGATGGGGGGGGGGGGGGACAACATAAAAGAATGGACGGGTCTGTCATTGAAAGAGGTTCTAACTAAGACAAAAGACATAGAGGAATGAAGAGGATTTTAGCCTCTCAAGTTTTCACTAAAATGGCGTTTGATAATGATGATAAAACTTTATAATTCAATGATATTCCGGCAGACTGCATCTTTATCTATGAAAAGTAGTTATTTATAGAGTATGCTTTTGTTTAAAGTGCTAAGAACCTGAGCATTATAGCTTAAAGAAACTTTGCACCTAAACGCAGAATCATAAAATTTCTTCTTTTTATTAGAAGCCTAGATACTAGTATCTGAATTGTTACAAACAAATGAATTAAATACAAACACACAAGGTTATATGCCTATATTTTGCAAGGGGGAATTTGGATGACTTGCCGTATTAGTAATATCGGGTTTATCGTGTTTGCAGGAAGTGAATAGTTCAAATCACAAGATAACGCAGAGGAAGAGAAACTGCCTAAAAAACCATTACATTAGTCAGCTGAGTTAGTTACACTATTGAGTTTAAAGGTCAAGAGAGTGTTTTAGCAGGTCAGATGTGATTTAATTTAATTAATAAAACATCTTTTATCGGCGAAATATAATTGTAATATTGATGAGAAATTCTGAAAAAAAAAAGCATAGAGAAAAAATATGGTACATGGAGAGAGAGAGAGGGAGAGAGAGACAGAGAGTTGGGAACAGAGTGTAGAGGGTGTTATAAAGGGACAGAAAGCCTCTCTGGACATCTTGCCAAGGGAACCCGCAAAAGATCGTTTCCATAAGACTCCATGACAAACGAAAATTCACATTTGAATAGAGTAACACCATTAGTAAAATCACTAAATTTAGAAAGCCTTCAGGACAGAAGACTCAAAAGTAAAGTAGCAATTATACATAAAACACTGAATCATAATCTTCAAATACAAAAACAAAACTTAATAAAATACTCTGAAAGACACAAAAATAAAGGCACATTCCTTGTCCCCTATGCTAGGACAAATTTGTACAAATACTCCTTCTTCCCTAGTGCTATTAGAGCATGGAATGGGTTGCCTGAGCTAGCCAGAAAAACCAGTGACTTGGCAGAATTTAAGTCATTGCATGACTAAATGCATGACGCGTAGGACGTAATCATCTTCTTTTTTGAAGTAACGTCTGTATTATATAAGATAAGAAGATAAGATAAGATATATATATATATATATAATAAAAATAAGTTAAAATTTTTAAAAAATGTAAAAAAAAAAAAAAAAGAAAAATTAATTAATTTAAAAAAAAATAAAAATAAAAAAAAAAACATAAATAAATAATAAAAAAAATAGTAATAAATAAATAAATAACAAAAAAAAAATTAAATTAAAGCTACTTTATATTCAACAATATTATGAACAAGTTTTATTTTGTTATGAATTGTTCAGTTTTGTTTTCAGTATAGAAATTAGTTCTTAGGGTACATTTTATATGTATATTTTGATAAGCTAATTTATGTTCTATTTAGGCTATATCTAAATAAATATAGGCTACCTTTTTATATAATCAGTTGATTAATTAGTTATGGAGATAGCCTACATAGAATTTTGGAATTTTGTATATAATATATATCTTTTACTCCCTGAAAACTTTACAATTTGTTCTGTTAAAAAGCAAGTAAGAATGGGAAAACTTCTAATACAATCTTAATTTTCAGACCTGGTTCCACTATGTGTATAGAACAAGGCCCAACAGTCCAGCAATGTCCAGTGTTATATTGCGTACTGTGTTTACCTGTTGCCCGCATTGTTCTAAAAGCCAAAATAGTGTTTATATAGGTAAGGATGGGGTTGCCTGAGCTAGCCAGGAAAACCAGTGACTTGGCAGAATTTAAGTCATTGGTTAATATGCATGACCGAATGCATGACCCGTAGGACGTAATCATCTTCTTTTTTGAAGTAACGTCTGTATTATATCAGATAAGAAAATGGGACGTTAAGGCCTAGTAATAATCTTTTTGTTGATTATTGAAATATACTTAGTGATGTTCGATAAAAATATAAATTTTAAACAATTAGAACTCACATTTGATTTTTTCTAATGATTTATTCCTAGAAATAGTCTTGTCCACATATAACATATATAGGTCTGTGGCCTTGTCATGATCAGCATAAAGGTCTTGTTGCTAATTTTTAAAATTAAGATCTTAATCACACTTATATCTAGATACTACAGAAAATTCGATTTTGATATATTTTTATTAGTATTAGTAACATCTGTATTATATAAGATAAGATTATTTATGCCGATGATCGTTTATTGGAAACAGGGGAAGAAGAGGAAACCGTGCCTCATATTCTGTTTGACTGCCCCAGACTTGCTGATCTCCGTCTCGACAGGTCTAGGAAACCAAAAATTCTCGACCTGTATGGTGACATTTATGCACTACGCAAGACAACAGGGTTTCTGTCCAGGGCTTTTGAAGAAAGGATTTGAGCCTCTCAAGCCCTCACTCAAATGGAGTTTGATGATGATGATGATGATGATGATGATCGGAAACTTTATCCGGGGACCCACAGGGGTTAGCGAGACGACCGTAGGGGTCCGCAGAAAGATGAAACTTGTATACAATTAGATAACTTCTTCTCTAAAAGCCATTTTATCTTATCGGATAGTTTAATGATAATTAACTCACCCCTTCATTCCTGTTTAATATCTTTATCACGTACATTTCTAAGATGGCCAAAAACAGGAGTTTTCAACCTGTGGGTCGCGACCCCCTTGGGGATCGATTGATGATTTGTCAGGGGTCGCTAAAGACCATCGAAAAAATGGATTGTTTTTGTCTATTCTTCTATAGGTGTGTGTGTGGGGGGGGGGGGTCCGCGGCAGAGTGGGAGATTGTAAAAAGGGGTCGCCGAGCATAAAAGGTTGAGAACCGCTGCCCTAAACCAAATATTTGAAGACATTCTTTACTTGGTAATTGGTATTGAACTTAGAGCCCAATCACAGATGAATCCATACTACTAGAGGAGTAGCGTTTTGAAATATCTAGAAACGAGGAACTTAAATCAACGTCTGAACAAGGATACCATACAATTCTGGTTACAAAAACAAATTCCCATTAAATATCCTGCATTATTGTCATTGTACAGAATTTGTTGACTGCTTTCCAGTATTCTTATTAGATACAACCTGGATTCATTTCCTGTAATGAACATCATCACAGATAAAAGAAGCTGAAATGTGCGTTACTTGAGATTCGCAGTGGCAACTTACAAACATAGAACCAGACCTAACTACACTCAGAAAATCTCGTCAACCTTATCCAAGTCATTAATTTGTTTTGTTTATTTTATCTAGTTTATTTTAAAGAAAAGCCATGAGCAACAAATGTTGTTTTAATTACATTTGTAAGATATATATTCTGCAAGGACAAGTGTGGCAATGGAGAGGACTCAGCATATCTAAAAACTGAAAGTCTACAGTGCTGTAGTTCTCCCGTCACTCCTATATGCATCAGAGTCCTAGACCCTATATTTCCGCCGCATCAAATAGTTAAGCTCCTTCCAACTACGTTTTCTAAGGAGTATCCATAAGGTGCGTTGGTCTCAGTTTCGAAGCTGACGGTAAAACAGGAATCTCCTATCGTGGGGCTCAGGGGTGGAGCCTGGGGGTTGTTGTCCCAATGCCGCCACGTAAAGCTGTCACGGGCACATTAATACATCATACATTTAATCTTTTTTTAAGAATACCCAAGTTCTGTTTTGTAAGGTCTGTATAAAATATAGGTTTCCATTCTCACTGGGATTTCCTCATAGATGACGTCATATCTTCTTAGAGAACCAAACTATGCAAGAATGTTTGAGCTTGGTAAATAGGTAATCTTTGCGATCCTGAGGATCCGATGTTTATATAGTTTAAAAAGTTAGACGCGACTGACGCAATCTGTTAGATCAGTGTTAACTATAGAAATATCAATTCAAAACCACTGGAGTAGCGTAGCTTAAGATAAACAAAGAAATGTGATAATTAAAAACGCCTTTTAAAATAGATTAGTTAACACGTGTGATCTGGTTAAAAACAGAAATAGAGAGAATAGAGATAGATTGTCGACATTCGTATTTGGTGAGCGGTCTGACAGACTTAATGGACAGGTCAAGGTCAAAGTGTCATTATAATTGAGTCACTGGCGATGACATATGCATCAGACCCAAGAATAAATTAATAAATTAATCTTGGCGCACAGAACAAAAACGCCATGCATTATGTCATGCGTTATATGCTGACATAATGACGTCAACAAATGTTTAATTCTGTCGAACTAACACGCTATAAACAAACACTACTTCGACAAATATGTTCGATTTCCTTGATTCTTTTGCATATTTATCCTTCTGCTTGCAACGTCACCACTAATTCAGTTTACGACAGAGCATTCAATTGCTTAGTTCTAGTAAGGCAGGCTATAATTACAAAAAGCAGAATATAAAATATTCTTTTAAACGTTAACAATTATCTTCCTCTATGGACTTCAAATCCTGTCCGGGTAAAAGAAAAATTATGTTAATGTTACTGAGATTTAAAAAGGCGGAGAAGCAGGATCCGAAACTTTAGAAGGGACTTTCTGACATGCAACGAAAATCTCCCATGCGATGAATACTTACTTCCCTTATTGACAATGCATTTTTTTGAGGAGGTGGTCTCGTAAAGTAAGGCTTCAAAGCTTTAAAAGATAACTACTTTAATAACAACAAGAATTAACGACATCTAACCTCCATTGTGTTCCAGATGAGTGGGTAATGGTAAGCCATATCATATCTTACATTGAAACACAAACACACAGTGGCACACACACTCAAATGTATCGTAAACTATAGAAAAATGTATGACAAACGCAAAGATGTACCCCAGAATTATGCGGTTTAATGCCCAGATAACCTGAATTACAATGTTCATGCCACAGGCTTGCGGTTTTATTGCATTTCCAAGGTAAACAAGTCACAATGGGTGATTAGGTCAATAGGTCTTCATTCATTTGGAAGTAATGTCAAATGCAAATGTAGAAATTTAAAATCACTTCCAAGTAAGATTCAACTGTTTATGTATTGCGTGTCCTTAAGCAATTAGAGGGCCTAGGAAAAGTGAATAGGGTTGCCCCAAATGAAATAGAACAAAAAAGCAAAAAAATTAAGACCCATAAATACACAATGCATAGAAAACCTTTCTGTATCTATACCTAAATCAACAAATAAGTTCAATGTAGATAGCGCCTATACAGCACTAATGTGGTTCATGGACGATTCATAATCACCATACTAGAAATAACATTTGGACATTTCACCAAAAGGAAGAAACATTGGTCTTCTAACATATGTAGTCTAACAAGTAGATCTAAACATTTCTGAATAAACCTTGAATCATAGTAAAAAAAATTGTTTTAAGTCCTGTGTGAGGCCCCCATCAATCGGTGGTCATAAGCGGCTGCCTAGTTTTCCTATGCCAAAGGCCGGCCCCGATGACAAATGTGTTATGACAACTATAATGTGTTTAAGAAATATTTTTATAGCACATGTAACATTGAAAATCAATTTGTTAGCTCTAGGGGAAAAAACAACAACAGCATTGCCAGAGTTACTAGAATTTATTTTTGAAACAAAAAATAAAAAAATACAAAACCTGAGAAAAATTCATATTATATATTCATTTTATTCCACTCCTTCGGCTAATAATATGAACAACAGCATTAATGCACACATCTCTAAACTGCTAATTAATACAGTAAATTCATATATGTAAAAATTATACTAACAATTAAAAACATTTGTAAAGTTTTGATAACTATCAAAGTTCATATCGCATATTTAATTACAAAACCTTCATTGTTAATCATAATGATTTAAACAGTTTTAAAATATTGCACTCTCTAGGATACAAAAAACATGTTATCTTATCTACTTATCTTATATAATACAGAAATTACTTTTTTTTAAAATGTTTTGTCATGAGAATATGATCAGGCTATACATACTTTTGCTCATGGCATTGAATGGTAGCTACTCTGTTATGATATCAGACATGATATTTTATGCACAATCTTAAAATATTATATACAGATACCGTGACTAGAATGCAATAAATATATATTTAAAAAATACACTAGCACTGGTTAGGATTAGAGTTTGTGCATTGACAAGTCATAGAGATCAGGTTAAATGAAATTGAAATAATTGCTTCCAAACATCAAGACCTGGTACATTGAAAATAAGATCATTTCATGGACATATTATAACAGAAAAATACACCTCACGTAAACTAGAGTTAGTTAATCACATGCAATCTGAGCACAAATAATTTTTAACCCTGGTACACATTCAAACAAAAGATATAAAAATATCACAGATGTTCAGTTCCAGATGTACAGAGATCATATGAAATGAGATTGGAAGAAGGAGCTTGTTTTTGAAACACATATTCTATACATTGTAAGGCTTTTCTTGAAATGATTTCTACTTTGCTATCACTTGCTCATCGTACTACCACTCCTCTAAACAGAGTGCGCTCTATGTCTATCCAAGAGTTTACATCTGTATCCACCGCTTACATGCTACATTTTCATTACACTTATATAAGAACCTGGAATCAACCAGTTTTCCTTTTTGCTTGTAGCAAGTTGACAAGAAAGGACAACTTAAGAGATTCAGATATTTTTTAGCAAATGCAGGCACTGATACTGGGTTACTGGGCGAAAAAAACAAAAAACTACTTAATGTTGAATGTCTCTTGCTGCGTTGGCTTCACCTAATATAAAGCTTGGTTACTAGACCCTTCTACCGCATTGAGGTGCAGCATCAGAAGGGGAATAATATGTTCTATGATCTTACAGTTAAGAATCATAACATTTATGGTTGGTCCAGATTGGGTTGACAAAGAGGTATCTTGATTATACAATTTTTTCACTAGTAACCATAAATAGTCCTAGAAAGGATGAATCTCGAATAGTGTCCAATCCCATAATTCCCTGACCTGACAGACATACTTGTATGATGTCACCAGCTTTAAGGTGAAATAGTCCTCCTGTAAAATAAAATAAAAAAGCAACAAATAAACATGAATTGAACGTATTATTCTCGACATATATTTTGTCACAGTCTTTTTAATATTTTAATATATTGGCACAAAGTAATGGAGTCCACTTGGGTTCTTGTTCTTATCATATGTTAAATGAATCTTGTAGTCTCTTTTTAAAACATTACTTGTCCTCAAATTTTTTTTCTGTTTTACACCCTATTATATTTATTATATTAGTATATTTTCATTGTAATGGTCATCCCTAGCTGTTTTATTTACTATCAATGTTTGTAGTTTATGTATGTAGTTTATATATCATATCTGGGCCATTAGGTCCTTATTCTATAAACTATAGAGCTTAATTCATAACAGAAGATAATAACACAATAACGATAATAACGCATGTACCTGTGTTAATCTAGTCGTGCAAGTTAAACACTTAAACTCTGCTATGTCTTTTGTTTTCCTGATCAATTCAAGAAACTAGCTCTATGCTTTAATGGCACTAGGGAAGAAGTGCCACTTGTATGTAGTTTTGAATAATAAATGTTTGAAATAGGAAATGTGCCTCTATCTTTGTCTCCATCTAAGTATTTAATGGGGATGTGATGTTGTTTTTTAATTTATTGTTCAATGTTTTATGTATCATTTCTACTTTTCTCTATAGCATGCTGTTTTCTGTCCTGGTGTGTCTTCAAGTTTAGTGATTTTACTAATGAAATTTGATCTAGGTCTAGTGAAATGTGAATATTCATTTGTTATGTCTCAAGTAAAATTAAAGATTCAAACGTTCTAACATGTACATTAAAAATACATCAACCCCATCCTTACCTATATAAACACTATTTTGGCTTTTAGAACAATGCGGGCAACAGGTAAACACAGTACGCAATATAACACTGGACATTGCTGGACTGTTGGGCCTTGTTCTATACACATAGTGGAACCAGGTCTGAAAATTAAGATTGTATTAGAAGTTTTCCCATTCTTACTTGCTTTTTAACAGAACAAATTGTAAAGTTTTCAGGGAGTAAAAGATATATATTATATACAAAATTCCAAAATTCTATGTAGGCTATCTCCATAACTAATTAATCAACTGATGATATAAAAAGGTAGCCTATATTTATTTAGATATAGCCTAAATAGAACATAAATTAGCTTATCAAAATATACATATAAAATGTACCCTAAGAACTAATTTCTATACTGAAAACAAAACTGAACAATTCATAACAAAATAAAACTTGTTCATAATATTGTTGAATATAAAGTAGTTTTAATTTAATTTTTTTTTTGTTATTTATTTATTTATTACTATTTTTTTAATTATTTATTTATGTATTTTTTTTTATTTTTATTTTTTTTTAAATTAATTAATTTTTCTTTTTTTTTTTTTCACATTTTTTTTTTTACATTTTTTTAAAATTTTAACTTATTTTTATTTTATTTTATATATATATATATATCTTATCTTATCTTCTTATCTTATATAATACCGACGTTACTTCAAAAAAGAAGATGATTACGTCCTACGCGTCATGCATTTAGTCATGCATATTAACCAATGACTTAAATTCTGCCAAGTCACTGGTTTTTCTGGCTAGCTCAGGCAACCCATTCCATGCTCTAATAGCACTAGGGAAGAAGGAGTATTTGTACAAATTTGTCCTAGCATAGGGGACAAGGAATGTGCCTTTATTTTTGTGTCTTTCAGAGTATTTTATTAAGTTTTGTTTTTGTATTTGAAGATTATGGTTCAGTGTTTTATGTATAATTGCTACTTTACTTTTGAGTCTTCTGTCCTGAAGGCTTTCTAAATTTAGTGATTTTACTAATGGTGTTACTCTAGTCAAATGTGAATATTCGTTTGTTATGAATCTCACTGCTCTATTTTGTGTTTGTTCCAGTTTCTTAATGTTTTCTTGAGTTGAGGGGTCCCAAATGGTGGATGCATATTCTATTATTGGCCTAACCAAGGTTAAATAACATTTTAGTTTTATGTTCTTTTTTGATTTATAGAAATTTCTTTTACTAAACCCTAATGCTTTGTTGGATTTTTTTGTAGTTTTATCAATATGTGGATTCCATGACAGTTTTTCATTTATTATAACACCTAGGTATTTTGCGTTTTTAGTCTGTGTTACTGGTTTGCCATGAATAAGATAAGTGGAATTAATTTGTTTTAGTTTTTTTGTTACTTTTAACAACTGACATTTTTCTGGGTGGAAAGACATGCTCCAATTTGATTCCCATTTCTGTAATTCATCTAATTCTCTTTGTAAAATATCTGTGTCTTGTGTTGTTTTTATTGTTCTATATATTATGCAATCATCTGCAAATAATCTGACTTTTATTCCTGAACTAATGCAATTTGGTAAATCATTTATGTAAATTAAAAATAGTAGTGGACCCAAGACTGTTCCTTGAGGTACACCTGAGTTTACTGTTATTGGTGTTGATTTAGAGCCATTTATTATTACAGTTTGTTCTCTCCCTATCAGAAAATCTAATCCACTGATGCAGTGGACCATTAATGCCGAAATATTTTAATTTTTTAAGCAAACTATGGTGTTGAACTTTGTCAAAAGCCTTGGAAAAATAGCATCTATTTGTTCACTATTATCTAAACCTTTTGAAAAATCATCAATTAGTCCTATTAGTTGTGTTTCACATGATCTATATTTCCTAAAGCCATGTTGGTATGGGGTGATAACATTATGTTTGTCTAAGTGGTTTATGATGTTGCTACATATTATGTGTTTTACATGTGATGCTGGTAAGTGATACTGGTCTGTAGTTTCCTGGATCAGATTTTTCTCCTTTTTTAAATAGGGGGGTGACATTAGCTTCTTTCCAGTCCTTTGGTACTCTGCCCTGGTTAAGCGATGCCTGAAAGAGTATTTTGAACACTGGGGCTAGCTCATTGCTTAGTTCTTTGAGTAATCTAGCTGGAATACCATCAGGTCCAGATGCTTTATTTGGTTTGGTGTTGGATAATAGTTTTTGAATTCCATTTTCTTATATATATATATACCAATTATTCAATTTTAGATTATTGTTTTACCTGATAAGGAAAATGTTCCGATGATACATTGGTTTTAGGAAGATAGAAGAGACTACTGTAAATGAAATAGAGTCCTGAAATAAAAATTAAATTCACTGAAAAAAGCATTAAATACAAGTAGGTGTAGTAGGTTCTAGTTATGAGATAACTTTATTGGTCCAAACAAACCGTTTGTCCTATACAGTATTTTTACTATATGCTAACATAGCATAGTATGAAATGAGCATTTCTTTATTCAAAGTTTCATATGTTATGACCCATAAAAAGAACAAAAACATAATACAGCATGTAAGTTTTGATCTATAGCCACCATTAATTTGTAAGTTTTGATCTATAGCCCACAATAAAACTAAGCTGGACAAACAAGGTCTTTTAAAACCAAGAACAAGTTTTTCTCAGGGATTCTTTTAACTAGCTTTCAAATCATTAGACTTAAACCTTCCATGTTTATGATTTTTATTATGATTTTTTGTCTTTTTACATTTACATATTTTTTATAGGGCAGTGCTGTCTCTATTATAATATATTCGTACCTGAATATAAGATTTCAATGCCATCATGTTTAATGTTCACACCTCGGGCTTGGTTGTTAGAATTTTTCTCATTGTACGAGGTATCTAGCTGCACTGTCACATGGTCTACGTTACTAAAGTTCATGGCTGAAAACAACAAAAAGTCAGTATATGACTGTGTTTAAAATTCGTCAATATTTGTGTATATACATTATTAAAATCAAGGATTGATTTTGCAATTTAAGAGAAGAGAAGAAAAAAAACATTTTTAGTTGCGTACATAATAGTAAGAAATGTGTACTAGCAACACAGAGTAGGACTTGTCTTATAGCTCTTCCTAATCTTATTCATACCAAGAAAAATCATATCTACCCATGTAGTGACACTAGATTAATAAATACCTTTGTTTGAACTAAGTAGATATTTGTGAGCACTAACAGGTGTGAATGACTTCGTATAATTCTGTTGATTATATTCTGAAATAAAGAAAAAAATATGTTATATTCATATTTAGTAATATGTGTATAGGTTCTTGAATGTTGCATATTATTAGTACAGCATACTACTTTTCGAGAAATGTGTACCACATCCCAGTCTGATATTCGGTCCTCTTGGGTTAATTATGTTTAGTGAAACTCTTAAAAGAAGGACTAAACTAGGAGCAATGGTCGGTTATCATCCAGCCAAGCAAACCATTAGAGCTGGGTGGACTCAGAGACAACCTAAAGAATATGACAATCCCAGTCCCAATCCAGTCTTCACCAGGATTCGAACTAGGGAACCTTTCGATTCAGAAGCCAAGCATTTTACCACTCAACCAACATGCCTCCTTATATATTACAATATATAATAATAAAGTCTCAAAAAAAAGTGTATTTCTAAATGAATATTTTTTACTTTATAATATTCACTAGCAAAACATTATATTTTTTTTTATGAAGATTATAGTATAATATCTTGGATTGTAAAAAATAATTAACGCCAACTTACCATATTTACGTTTTCTTATTTCAATGATCTGTAAGAAATAAAAAGAAATAGCCTATACATTACTCTTCAATTCAATTACTTTTCTATTGCTATAAAATTAAATGATAGCATGAAATCATATATATATATATATATATATATATATATACATACATAAACAGCATATCAGCACTTTTTTCAATGTGAGGTACACATGTTTACTTTTCTTGTATTTTAACGTTTATTAGTAATTTATTAGTAGTTAAAAGTCAGGCAATCCATCATTGAGTGCCAGGATCTATTCTTTATTCTTTTAGAAAAAAAAAAGCAATGTGAAGGCCTATATATATATATATATATATATATATATATATATATATATATATATATATATATATATATATATATATATATATATATATATATATATATATATATATATATTTATTTATTTATTTTTTTATTTATTTATTTATATGTAATCTAAAAAAAATTTACTCTATTTACTCTTGAATAATGAGCTACATGTGTAGAGTTGTACATTGTTATTACCTTTTGTGCAAAAGCGTTCACGTTTTTATCGGTCAGAGCACAGCAAGGGAGACTGAATTCCTTCCTTTCAGTTAATCCCCCTGTTACTCCATAATTCTGTTTATCATACGTTGTGAAACAATCTCTACACTTTGTAATATTATTAGTTTGAACAACGCCATTCTAATGGAGGGAACAGAAAATGACTTTAATAAGCAAACAATAGCATTTAATTTAAAGAAAATAAAAAGTGAATTCTTCATGTAGGGTTATACCTGTAGGCCTTCATTGTTGTGGGACCTGGTGATGATGAAGATGAGTGCCACTAAACTCATGATTAATGCAATAATATGGATAGCGACTCTTAACCATTGGAAGCCAACACTGTGGAATATTTTAAACAAATAATATATAAAAAATGTAATTATTGCAATTTTACTTTCTAAAAATATCACAAAGTTCTGTCTCAAAATTTGGCTTAAATTGAGCACCCAGCACTAACCTTATTAATTCTGCATATAAAAATAATAAATAAATATAAAGCATACATATAATACATACATATATAAATTTATTAGTTATTTATTATATAATTCCTCTTTCAGACCTTACGATCTATAGGACTGATGATATTAAGGTCAACTGTTTCTGCGGCCCACTGTTAACGAGAGTGTCATGTGGGTAGCACAACGACCAACCGCCTTTACTTTTCCCCAACCAATTACACACTTTACCATTCAACCACCAAGCCTACAGTCACACAGAGAAATATATCTCAGTGGGACTTACTTAGTTGCTGTTGTCTTGTATATCAAATGACCCTGTTCCACATTTTCGTTTTTACAAATTACGTCGCCTCTCTCTAAAAAAAACATCAAACAATAATTAAAAGAAAATTAAAATCGAGAATACGTTAAATCTTATCTTATCTTATATAATACAGACGTTACTTCAACAAAAGATGACTACGTCCTACGCGTCATGCAAATTTAAAAAAAAATTAGTTACAATTTTTTTCTTAATTTACTACTTCACCATACTGTGCAAATCAATCAGTTTATCAATAAATAAATCTATCTTCATATGTCATTCTGTCTATCCATATCACACTACAGTGGATCCCTGGACACATTGGCATCATGGGAAATGAAAAGGCAGATAAGCTTTCAAAGGCAGGTTCATCTATGGAACAACCAGATAGATCTGTTAACTACCTCACCCTAAGGTCAATGTTAGTCAACAATCACAAAGAGGAGTGGCTCAACCAATGGGCATCAGGAAACGCAGGCAGAGCCATGTACAAAGAAATGACTACGCCTAACAAACTGGACAGTATTAACCTCCCCCGCAAAGAACAATCTACAATTTTCCAACTAAGAACAGGACACACACCACTATTAAATTACCATTTGAACAAAATAAACTCCACACAACTCCCCCTTTGCAGACACTGCGCCCACCCATTTGAAACCGTAAACCATATCCTTTTTGAATGTCCCTCCCAAATCCACCTTAGGCAGACCCTACTTCCACTACAGCCCAACATAACCAACTCCTTGTACGGCAGTGCTGAACAGCTGAAGAAAACAGCACACTATTTTTCCTTGGCACAGTCTGCAAAAGAGCTCACAGCTCAGCAGCAATAAGCTGGATAAAAGAAGAAGAAGTCTATCCATCAATGTATGGTGTGTGTATATACATGGTAACGTTTATCGCTATTGCTACAAAAACTCGATCGATCTTTACTCGGTCAAATTGTATCAGCGCTAGTCGTTGACTGAAACTTGAAAATGATCAAGAAAGACGTCTGTGTTGTCACTCAATGAACTCTTTAAGTATAATACTATTATTAATAATAATAATAATAATAAGATGTATTGTCCGTAAGGAAATTCGTCTTACAATTGTTGGATTACACCGAATAAAACATTGTAACTATAAAAAATGTAAATGTTTTTGTTGTCTGTTGATGTTTTTATATGAGAAAAAAAGTCCTTGTAATCACAACTAATTTCCATAAGGATCAATAAGACAGTCTTAGTCTTATTATGTATATAAATTAACTAAATGAATTAAAGTTAAAAAAAACAAAAACAACAATGAGATTTGACTCGAGCTGAGTTTTCTGAGTTTGAAATAAAACTAATAGGCCTAATAATGAGTTTGAATTACGTATACCACCAACACCAACCTGAATACAACATAGTAAATATCCGCGAGACCAAGTACCAATTTAAGGGGAAAAAAATGTAAATTTATATAAAGTAACACATGACGTTGAAGTTAAGTTTCGGGATTCGGGGCGTTTCTAAATACAACATCAAACAATGAAAGAAAGTAAAAACAAGGGAATTTTTTTTCAAACAAAAACTTGAGATCTTTAACTGTTAGCGGTAATAAAATCTTTCCCCGAAAGTTTGCACTACGTGTTAAATCGAGCATGATAATTAGATATTAAAACTCTACATCTAAAGTCATTGCCTTTTATGACTGATCCAGGCAACCCGTTCCATGTTCTAATGGCGACAAGGGAGATCCTAGCATACGGAATTTGAAAGAGTCTTTATTTTTTTTACCTTAAAAAGATATTATATCAATTTTGATTGCTACATGCGTTTTAATGCATAATTGCTATACACTTTCATTTTTATATATACACACTCTGCACTTTGGATTTATTACCTAGATTACCTATAAATGACATATAGTTTTATCTTTTATATACTACAAAACATTAATAAATAAATAAATAAATATATATATATATATATATATATATATATATATATATATATTATGTAATTGAAGTGAAACTACATTTTCTTCTGTTCATGTAAAAAGTCTAGTTTTGTGAAAGCGGTAATTTCCTATTTTAAATGATCTCTTAAAGAAAGCCGGCATTTATTACTGTTTCTATCCAAGTCATAAGACAGAGAGGAATAGAGAAAGACGGTCAGCAGATCTTGTGTGGTGTCCATCGGTTCAACAGACTAAGGGATAGGTAAAGGTAGCCGGGGATATTAATAGTGATAATAATAATAATAATAATGGCAATGTCTTCGATAACGTAGTTGCGACTGGCATATTTTTCCCACAAAGCCGTTGTCCGTCGGTGGTCAATATTTTTTTCACTTTCAAATATTCTAATCAAATGTTTTAAATACAAATGCTATTGTAAATGACAATTAAAATTGACATTCTAAAACTATTTTTTTAAGAAAAAGAATATTTTTTTTGTTCTCCCATTTCTTTTTTTTTTTCCCATATGGTTGTGAAATTTTTACGAAGCAAAGTATAATGCACACACACACACACACACACTTATATCTCTTCCCAATACCAATGTATGATAGTACTTTGACATCTGAATGTCCTAAGTATAAAATATAATAACATGCTATATAGGCTACTTAGATATGTAACCTTTTTTTTTTTTCTTTATTCTATTTAGAAGTTTTCTAACAACTATTTTTAAAATCAATAGTTTAGAAAATAGAATCACTCTATATCAAATCGATTGCAATGAAAAAAGGTTTTACCTTGACCCTATTTAACTATTTTAAGTATACTTACCCATTACAACAAAATTTCTCAGATTGCGCCCACAAAGACTACAACTTCTGTTGAATGAATACAACTACAGCAATGTATTTGTATTTGTATTTTGGGTTTCGAAATTCGAAATTTCGATATCTCCGTTTTTAGACAAATAGGAAATTTCCGATCTTATCCCGTATAATTACACCACCCATCCATTCAAATATATAAGATAAATAATAAATAGTTTCTAGTTGTGTTTACAGCATCAATACACACACATAATATTTTTTTAAAATAGTAAATAAACTAAAAATAATAATTTTGAAAGACTTCAAATAAAAATAATTTTAGGAAGATTCTTAGTATTGATAAAGGAAAATAAATCTATATAATACAATGATAATAATATTAATAATCTTTATTATCCATGTATTTCAATAGTGTATGCCTCAACAAACCATTTTAGCGAGAGCAAACGAAGTATATGTTCTGTGACGATACGAAACTTGCATGCACAAGTTCATTTGAGTTTTTCCCAACTTAAAAAAATTATTTTCCTGTCCACCCATAACTAAATTCTTATAGAATTTATCTCCCCTCGCACTGTTTCTCACGGGACGAATCTCGACGTACAACATTAACTAGCTTCTCTAGGGCTAACTTTTAATTTTTGACCGCTGGACAGGTGACCAGCACACAATAGTCGCTGCACCAGCGCTACACGCAGCGGCCTAATAACTGTTCGCACCTATTTCTTATATAGTATTACTAATGCCGCTATGGTTGTCAACATTTGAAACCATAGTTATTGTATTTGATTTGTTATGTTTCATCCTTTCCTGTATCTTAGCGATTGATGTAAACAATAACCTTTCGTGATCTAAGTACTGTCTAAGAACTTAGAGATCACAGTGCTCTAAACCTGTGAGCGCATGGAAATCTAAATTATTCACATTCCTTTTATATATCCCTCATACATATTATGTCTCACACCCTGGTGAACTTATAGTTCCTTGGATGAATACAATTTTAATTAATTATATCAAACCCTTATTACTGTAGCCCTATCCCTAGTATTTTACTTTCATCTTATCCTTTAGTATATAATATGCTCATTCCCCATTTTACTATAACAGATTACTTATCGTCGTAATCAAATTTAATGGATGAATCTTGACTAGTATTATCCTACCTTGTAAGATAACACATTTATTGTGGTTATCTTACTTGTATCTTTTTTATTATTGAGTTATATACGTGCTTAAAGATTTTATACATGATTGTCTTAAATGCCTTATCGTGATTGATACCAATGCCTGCATCTGATTGATTGCAAGGCATATGGGAATCCCTGCTCAATGCCTTTAGGAGGTTCCTAATTGTCTGTCTAATCTCCAGCCTGGTTTCTACACACGATTGCTACACCCGACTGCTATAACTACAAGATCTCCATAGAAAGCTGTAACCAAAGCCGACCACACCAGATACTCCCCCCCCCCCCATTACATACCTGTCAGCAAGAAGGCATTGCCTACTGTCCTTGGCCATACAATATTGCCTAGTGTCCACAGTGCCCTATACTGCCCAGTATCATCTGCCCAGTACCCGGCCCAAACTGTCCACTGCCCAATAGTTATCGTCTAATGCCGACTGCTTAGAGCAACCTTGGTTGCAGAAGTCTAACTGGTGTGAGTCAGTACGGGCATCTACAAGCTAGAGACCATAGCTGACAGGTCCACCCCACTACAACTTAGTCTGCAGCACCAAACCTCTCTACTGCTAAACAGGCAGCGGCCTCACCATAGAACCAGATTGCCTACAGCATAGAGAACATCCCGAGCAGACGTCCTAAGCCAGAGCCGGATGACTCATCCTTCTGAGTGCCAGTCCTTCGACCGCCATAAGACGACCCACGGGCTAGCAGCTAAGAAAATAAGTAGCCAGACATAGGAACACTCTTCTCTTCCAATCACTCACCAATTAGTAATCCATGATGAGCAGTTATGTTAGATATTAGCACCTTCATTTAATTTCTTAATTTTAATTTTATTTGATAATTTATCTTTTGTAAACTTTCATTTATTAAATTATTTTTATTTATGAACTTATAATATTGGTCTGTTCTTACTGTTAGTTCAGCGCTATATAAAAGCTATAATTTAAATTAATTATGTATTCTTACAGTGTTTTTTTTTCTAGCATAATTTTATGTTTGCACAATTTCAAGGTACAGTGGAGGGAACCCGAAGAAAAGCTGGCCACTGTATGACATTAAAGTATGGACCGCCCTCTCTATTCCTACTCTGCTAAGAACAGCTGCAGAATGGGAAAAACGGAGGGATTTGGTTACGCAAACTGTCACAGTACTCCTACGACGAAAGACAAGGAACAAGATGACATGAAAGACGAGATGACTAGATAACTGTATCGGACATTCCATTCTGTTGGTGACATCAGCTGCGTGGAGAGAAGGGGAACTGCCGTGTGGGCGACACCGTTCCGACCATAAACAATGCCCAGGCTTTCAGCTCTCCTCAGACAACGCCGCTTGCTCGCCGGATGGAGGACAATCGCATCCCAAAAGTCATCTATACGGGAACTCGCTCTGGCTAAAGAAAAACTGCTTGACCCCACCTACGTTACGTGGATGTAATAAAACGGGACCTCAAAACAGTGAACATTGATACTGACCACTACATGGAGAGAGACGGTGATCAAGAAAGCTATGGGCAGCAAAAAAGACATGGGCCTCAACTCTGAAAGAAAGCGTATCATACGATCCTCTACCACCGAAGCGAAAGCAACCTTAACCTGCGATATATGTGGACGGGAGTGTCTCTCCAAAATAGGGCAGGCTCCACATTCACGTAAAGAAAGTGTTCGAGATGAACTATAGTCGTTCTACGATTGAAGGAGGCCAATAAGTGGCCAGCAAAACGACCAACGGCCTTTACTTTGCCCCAACTAACCCATTAGAGCTGGGTGGTCTGAACCGGGTATGTTTAGCTCTGACTCGTTCTAGTACATAAAGATTATTATTAACAATCATTACTTTATTTGACTGCCTTAGATTTTGAATTAATGTTTTCTTTTCCAAATAAAAAATAATGATGTGATCATTGTGAAGAAATTGCTTCACTGCCAATTCTAGTAAATTCCCCTCTTACATATAATATAGGTATATGGGGCTTATATATATATAGTTCTAACGTGTTTTTCTGACTTGAGCATGACAAAGCAAATTACTGTAGTCTTTATATGCCATGTGATACTGCACTCCTAATGACCTCATTCACCAAACGTAAACAAACAGCATTTTGCCACGTGGTTTTTTATAGTTTCTTTACAAATTACGCAATCCATAAAGGCTGTCACGTAATACGTATTTTTCATTGTTTTATCAAGTGGCTAAATGTTGTTTGTATACGATTGGTGAATGAGGTCCATTAATCATTGGGAAAACCCAAATCGGGAATTTTTTTTTCCCTACTGAAAATAGAATGGGAATTTTATGGTTAGGGTAATTACCATGCGCGGACTGGGTATCAAAATCGGCACGGGCATTTTCCATATAACCGGGCCCACAAATGACATAACATACTTTATGTGTATAATAGGGGTAGATAAAGTTTGATAATGCATCGGAGACTGGATGTATGCTGGCGTAGGATTACGTACTGTATCTTATTTATGCATCTATATAATATAGTCTCAAAACTATTAACAGTACAATAGAAGCCTAAATGAGTTTTAAATGAATATATTGTTATATCTCTGCTCCTATATTGAAGCATAAGGTGCGCACCAGGGCACTGTTAAAGATGAGTGAGTGGGTAGAAGCAAGATGGTGGATTTGATTCCGGATACGTAGACAGAGAAACAGAACTAAATATAGGTTAGAAGTTTAGAACAGCCTGAGTTGTACTACAGTTGTAGAATGGATCATAGCCAGTGTGGTCAGCGGTTGAAAAGCAGTGTAGGTTGGCTGGTCAGGAAGAAGTCTTGTGAGGAAACTGAGGAAAGGGTCGTTCCTGTTAGTGAAAGACATTCCTTTTAGTGTATTTAGGCCTATACTATCGTTCCTAGGACACTTATTGTGACCTGTGTTAGTGGCAAGATAGAGAACCCTGTTGGAACATTAAGACATAGGCGGCAACAGTGAACGGTGTATGTTAGTGGAAGGCAGTGGCGGAGGCAGGCCAGAGCAGCTAAATAAGGGGTTCTCAACCTGTGGGTCACGACCCCCATGGGAGTCGATTGACAATTCGCCAGGGGTCGCCTAAGACCATCGAAAATATGGATTGTTGTTGTCTATTCTTCTATTGCTGTATGTGTGTGTGTGGTGGGGGGTCGTGGCAGAGTGGGGGATTGTAAAAAGGGGTCGCCTAGCAAAAAAGGTTGAGAACCGCTGAGCTAAATGAATACATAGACTACATGACATTTATGTTAATTCTGATCGTCTAATATCTTGTAAAAAAAATGTCTTGTAGATAAACATCTCTCATTTCTTCCCCTTTATTCTTCGTTGAGTGTTTACCCTAGATTCGTTACAATATTATTAAATGTTTTGGAAACTTTTTGGTTCTACTTATAGATTACAAATGCTACTTCAAAAAAGAAGATAATTGCGTCCTTCGTATTACATGTGTCAATCTAGTCATGCATGTTGATCAGTGACTTAATCTGGTAGGTCATTGGTTTTCCTGGATTTGAGAAAGCAGAACGGTTAGAAAGGCAATTATTAATGTGAAAAGCCCTTGCTTCGTCTTAGTACATTCACAAAACGCGATTTTTATATGAATCTATCATGACCCATTACTTATAGGGCCGGATTTAAGTATGTGGAGACCCCGGGGCAGGATTTTGTGAAGGCCCTTACAGTTTTTCAAAAGCTTTAATGAAATTCCACTTATGAATAAAAATACTTATGTCTAAAAACATGCTAAACTTAATCTCAATTTCCATTTTTTTAAACATTTAATATGCTAATTTTAGTTTTAAGAAGTGTATAATTTTGACTTTGTGGAGGGTAAGGCCATGGGCGTGCACGTGCACCCCTCTGGATTCAGAGTAGCCGAATTCTAACCAATTTTTGCACCTTCAAATGCATTAACTATTTCTGAAGTACAGTTGTAAGGATAAGATATTGTATAATAACAATAATAATTAAAATAATGTTTATTATCGAGAAGGAAATTTTCTTAAATGTGTTCATTACACCACATGTGCACCCCCTCCCTAAATAGACAAATTTTAGACACTTTTTTGCACCTTAAAATCAATGAACTTCTTGAAAGTAGCAACTTAACCAGTAATGCGTTCACTTAAGTACAGTTGCAAAGATACGCTGTTATTGTAATAGACTAAATAAGCTAAACAGGATTTGATGGCCGACCATGTCTGTGGCATTTAGTTCTCGAGAGAAGATCTCTTCCCTTTGCAACTTGAGAAGGAGTGATCTCTTCATTGCTAGGAAAAGCTTGCGTGATAAATTTGCGAATGCTAGGTTTCCCATTCGTCAACAATCGTCACTCTTCCATACTGACATCGCAATTGGTGTCAGGTGAATGGAGAGCTTGCCGGAAAGCTGTGATCTTACCACAGTCCCCCCTGCCTGCGGGACTCCAGAACCGGATTTTTTGTTAGTGTTCCTAAAACGATGCAAGAGCTGGAACGTGAAGAAGACTCTCAGCACTGTGCACGATAGGCGTTCATCGCCAGCTTGTCCATCACGACGAGAAGCAATTCTTCAGTAAAGTTATTGACAGTTTCGAGAGCCACAGTTAACGTTTACAGTTTTTTGGGTTTTTTTCTTGGGGGGGGGGGGGGGGGGCGCACGAATAGAAATAACGACGTGTACAGTCAATAGTTTGTTCGCTTCTTTAGTTGTTTTTTTTTATTTCATGAAACAAGTATTTACAGTGCTCTTAATATTACATAGGCAAAAGGAAAATGAAGGTCGCACTAGCTCTTTTCTTTAATAATTTGCGTAACTAGATAGTGTTAAGAAAGTTGAAGCTACGACTAAAGCCATATGTCGCAACTTGCAACCCACTTTAAAAAATCCAGGGTAAGGCCCTTAGAAGACGTACTGCCGTAATTCCGGAGCTGCATTCATATATTACGAGCATACCACAAGCGGACACTTCACGACAGTAATGCCAGCCGGCTTAAGATTTAAAGTGTTAGCGTTAAATCAAAAGTTTGCCATTAGCAAAAACAAAAAAAATTTTGGATTTACAATTAAAACACAATTAAAAGAGGGGCTCCACAAGCATCCAATATATAGGGCCCCGCAATTCGCAAAACCGGATTTGCAGCCTCTACCTCTTGATAACGTGTATAAGATCCTCGGAAACCTAGAAACACGGTCAATCATTTTCTTCTTTCAAGTAACGTCTGTATATTACAAGACGTGTGTGTGACTGTGTACACATACAAACACTAACGCACAAACAAACTGCTATGAAAAATAAGCTTAATGAAGCAACATACAAAGGTTTTTAAGGTAAAGTTCGATATAAAACAACAACAAAAGAATACTATTTCAAAACAAAGCTTATAGAAGGGTAAGTCTGATTGATATATAAGTCTAAATTGATTATAACATCGATACTGTAGAACAGCAATGCTCAAAATACGGCCCACGAGCCAGATCCGGCCCAGGACGTGGTTCCATCCGGCCCGCCGAATTGTCGGCACACAGTGTATAAAATTCTCACCCCCCCCCCCCACCCAAAAAAAAGGCTTAAACTGTTGTTTTATATTTTTATCTATGTTAACTTTTCCTTTGGTGGATTGGTACCATGACCATGACACTTTAATGTAAAATCTACCAGGAAAAGAGAATGGATCTTTACTTTTTTGGAGGGAACATAATAATAAGCCAACATATGAGATTTGTAAAAAAAAACAACATATAAACGACTTTATGAAATACTTATGGCGGTATTGATGGAAATGTTTACCAAAAAAAGAGACAAGAAAACGAGTCAGAAGAAAAGTTACCAACAATGTTGCACATTTTAGCTAGAGAAATGAAGAATTTTTCCGACAAGGAAAAAAAAATGAAAAGAAAAGAAATGAGCTACGCTGGTGTAAAAGCGCGGGAAATGTAAATAAGTTGTTTTCGATTGTTTTCGATGTCAGGCACCCTCCAACCGCACGGGATCAAGATTCGACAGATAACTTAAGCCTATTCTGTGTTAATTGTTTGTCATTTTTTGTTTGGTTTCAAGCTGATGAAGACCTCGTGACGCAAACGTCCTTTGTTTTTCTTGGTCCGGCAGGGTTACATGTATGCATGTTTATCGAATAGGAATAAAGCACACAAATATTTCCTTACATGTTCTAATGCAGTCTTTCTCAAACTGTAGTCCGCGGACCCCCAGGGTTCCCCGAAACGATCGTAGGGGTTCAAAAAAAACAACTTGGATATTAGTTTAATTCTATCAGATAATAATCAACTGACCCCCTAACTACTGTTTAATATGTTTATTATGAACAATTCTATGACTAGTGTTGGCGCAACTTGTTAAAAAAACAATGATTAATAACAGTCCTGCAATAAAAGTATATTTTACAAAACAATCAAAGTCGTTCTTCCAATTTCTCTGCTTTCTCTAAAGTTGGTCAAAATTCGTTTTAAACTTTTCAACCGAAGACCCTGAGATTCCAAGACTAATCGACATCAGTCTGCTCAGAGAACATTTGTGTTTGTTACATTGTTTTTCGCACGCCCATCTAACCGTTAGATTGTGGATAAATATTTGAAGCGTAAGCTGACATTTGAAGAAGAGCAAGAGTGTAATGGAAATAGTGACAGTGAGCTGAGACACGATGCCATAAGAGAGGACGCACCACATAATCCAAAACTAAGTAAAAGTGATCCAGAAAATTTACAATTCGGATTTCTACCGTACAAAAGAGACAGTGATCAGCCGCAATGTTTGTCATGTTTCAATGCGTTATCGCATGAAAGCTTGAAAACTGCTAAACTAAAGCGACATTTTCAATATTTTGTAACAAATCATAATAAAATAAAAGACAAACCCTCAGATTTCTTTAAACGTGAAGCGAAAGTCTATGCAATCAAATCAGCACAAAATTATGACCCATTCTACGACAGTGAACGCTCTTAAGGCTTCAAATATTGCATTGTGAATAGCCAAGAGGTAAAAAGCAGACACCGTTGCGGACAGTTCGATTATGCCAGCGGCTTTAGAAATATGTGATTCGGGCAGACAAATTAGGCTGTGTCGCGGGTCCGCCAACATCGTATGGATTTCTTTAAACGTGAAGCGAAAGTCTATGCAATCAAATCAACACAAAATTATGACCCATTCTACGACAGTGAACGCTCTTTAGGCTTCATATATTATTGCATTGTGAATAGCCAAGAGGTAAAAAGCAGACACCGTTGCGGACAGTTCGATTATGCCAGCGGCTTTAGAAATATGTGATTCGGGCAGACAAATTAGGCTGTGTCGCGGGTCCGCCAACATCGTATGGATTTCTTTAAACGTGAAGCGAAAGTCTATGCAATCAAATCAACACAAAATTATGACCCATTCTACGACAGTGAACGCTCTTAAGGCTTCATATATTATTGCATTGTGAATAGCCAAGAGGTAAAAAGCAGACACCGTTGCGGACAGTTCAATTATGCCAGCGGCTTTAGAAATATGTGATTCGGGCAGACAAATTAGGCTGTGTCGCGGGTCCGCCAACATCGTATGGCTTATAAAGAGTCCCTTAAGTGAAAAAGTTTAAGAATCTCTAATTCTTATAAACTACCGTTTATATGTCGCAATCAGCCACACAATTATTTTTTTTATCTATATATTTACTAGCAGTATACACCGGCTACGCCCGCTGATTTATTACCAGGCTTTATATTGTTTATTATGGCTGGAACAAAGAACAGCTTAGGCGTCAACTTTCCTTGGCTGACATAGAAGAAAGCACCTGGTTGCATGCGGCCTCAGAACGAGACAGCTGGAGCTCACTCACGAAGGCCGCGGGATACACATTTGAGACCAAAAGAAAATCTGTTGCCGAGGACAAACGCAGACGGCGAGAAGAAAATTTAAATCGACCACCTGCGGACAATGGTTATGCTTGCCCTGGATGTGGCAAAATATGTAGGTCACAGCTTGGACTGCGCAGCCACTGGAAATAGTGCATACCTCACTGATCTTCGGACTCGAAGACTTGCCTTATTATGGCCGGAACACCCCATTTAAAAAAAAATTAAATAAGCCATATCTTGACGATCAACCTAACATACATTTTTAGCCCTTGAATAAGTGTATGCTACAATGAAATTTTACAGCACGCTTTCTCTCTCTCTCTCTTTCTCGCTCTTTCTCTTTTTTTGTTTATTTGAACCTGCGCTTCGTAATTTCTACGAACATGGACTTCTGACTTACCTTGATTTGGGAAGACTCGCTTCATAATGCGCCCACGACACATACACACTCATATTGTTGGCCCGTTAATTATAGTTAGCAGTTTTAATTATCCGCTTTCCCCCTCCACCTCGGCAAAAAACAAAATGTTAGTCCTTCGTACACTCTCTGACTTTTCTTCGGCTTCTCAATTCAATGTATAGTTCGGCCGTGAAAAAGAAAAAAAAATTACGGAATATGTCACATATTTCTATTTATCCTTTTTAACTCTTCATCTCCGTAATTATTTTTCCACGTTCTGACAGAATTGTTCATTTTTCACATTTGTACATTCTACCCTGTTATGATTAAACTTCTATAAAAAAAAAATTTTGTATTCAGAAAACTTTATTTTTGGTACAGAATACATGCTTCTTTTATATAACACAAATTAAAGTTTATGAAATCAGAAATTAGTTTAATTTAGTGAGGTCGAATTAACGATGGTATCGTTAATTAGGAAAAAAGGGTTGATTAAACTGCAGCGTTTTGGAGAAATACCGAAAATAAAATACAAAGTCTTGCGAGTTTTCGGCGAATAGCTGTCCTCGGGATACCATTCTGTCAAAAACTGTTCTTAGTGAGCGTCTAAGAGGTATAATGAACTTATTTACGAAATTTCAAGCGGATCTATAAGACGTGGAAGAGATCTCAGTGGTAACTTACAAATATATGGTAAATTGTCACCCATGTCAAAAGACAGTAGGTGGGGAACTCGACAAAGCGTCGCACGATGCGGAGCATGTACTGCGACAGAATGAATCGCGTCTCAAGCAATAACACGGTGGCCATTACGAGGAAAACCCAAACAGGGATGTCCGCGTATAATCTGGCGGCACATCATCATAAAGCAGTGGACACCAGCTGAGAAGAAGCTACAGACATTGCGAGGGACTTGATTTCTATGGAGACTCGTTGTCTGTCTCCTAAGGCCCCGGAGGATTTAAGTCTAATGAAGTTAGTACGATGCAGTTATAAAAATAATTGGACGACGTAATCCGGGCCTGACTAAATAACTAAAAAAATAGTCAGTGGTTAGCAGGTCATCGTGCGGTCCAATTGCTGTAGTAATCCTGTCTCTAACCTCTTCATGATTAGTGCTATTCACTGAACCGTAACTCAGTAATAAAAAAAAAGCCTAATACAAAGCTCTGAAAGACATAAAGATAAATGTATATTTCTTATCCTATATTGATGAAACTATCAAGAAAGAAAACAAAGCATTAGGGTTTATTAAAAGAAATTTTCTATAAATTAAATAAGAACATAAACTAAAATGCTATTTAACCTTGGTTAGGCCAATACTAGAATATGCATCCTCTGTTTGGGACCTCCCAACTCAAGAAAAAATTAAGAAACTAGAACAGACACAAAATAGAGCAGTGAGATTCATAACAAACGAGTATTCACATTTGACTAGAGTAACACCTTTAGTAAAATCACTAAATTTAGAAAGCCTTCAGGATAGAAGACTTAAAAGTAAAGTAGCAGTTATACATAAAACACTGAACCATAATCTTCAAATACAAAAACAAATTTAATAAAATACCCAGAAAGACACAAAAATAAAGGCACATTCCTCATCCCATATGCTAAGACAAATTTGTACAAATACTCCTTCTTCCCTAGTGCTATTAGAGCATCGAATGGGTTGCCTGAGCTAGCCAGGAAAACCAGTGACTTGGCAGAATTTAGGTCATTGGATAATATGCATGACTGAATGCATGACGCGTAGGACGTAATCATCTTCTTTTTTGAAGTAACGTCTTTATTATATAAGAAAAGACGTAGCAGAGTTTTAAGTCCAATTAACATGAACTGCATAAACTTATAGATACGTGTAGGGCGTAATTTTTTTTTTTTTTTGGAAGGAACGTCTGTATTGAATACTTAGGCCTACTTGTTAAATGTATTGCGAAATAGCAAGCTAGGAATTTCCGTTGCTTTCCCCTTCCAGCTACGTAGGGTAGTTATGGTTGAAGAGGATGTATTTTTAATCTTTGCTACAAAGTTGGCATGAGTTGGCGGCGGCGTAGAGACTGAGTGTTGAAGCGCTTGGCTTTGAAACCAAGGTATCTCGGATTCGAATATCGACGAAGGCTCGGATTTAAAATTTTAGCGTTTCAGGATTTCCCTGAATCCGCCTAACTCTAATGGCTACCTGACACTAGTTAGGGAAAGTTGGGTCTTGGTATTGGCGACATGACATCTTTGCTCTTTAACCGTTTACCAAAGAAACAGATGACCTTTTGGATTTACATCATCTGCCCCATAAATCCCAAGGTCTCAAAGGGTTCTTTACTAATGATAGAACTGAATGGGAAAATGAGTGTGTAGAAGAGGTGTCCATAGATAAAGGCTGGATCTTAAGTCTCCATCTATAGCTGACGAAAGAAAGCTTTGTAAAAAAAAAAGGGGGGGGGCGCACTTTCGAAAATTGTTTTCTAAACCTATCTACTCTTTTTCTTTATCGATAGTTTATTTTTATCTTTATTTTGCACTGAAAATGAAAAAAAAAGACAGACTAACTCTAATTGGACGTTAAAGTGAAAATAACAGTTGCAATCAGTTTAAAAGGTCAATGACTCACAGGATGATAGCTAATCTTTCGAGAACGTACTGCTATTTTTGGTCATGTCTAGGACAATTTTTCAGAAATTTAACTCTACAGTTTGCCTTCATTTTTTATTTCATTGATTAAAAGAACCTAAACTTTCTTCTATTTATATTTCTTTATAAACTCTTCTAATCTTGAAAAGATCTGAATAATGAGATTCTCATTGATTTCAAGCTAGTCTAACAACTAAAACTCTTTCACATCAATGCTTCATTCTTTTAGGTGCTCTAAGCATTGCACTGGTTCCGTAAGGTTGTAAATGCCGCAAGTGGTAAAGATTTAAGAATACCATTACCTATAAAATGCTTCCAAAGGCACGCGTGTCAAATAGCTTTTGACAACTGGTGTGGTTCAGATATTAAACCCGGAGGAATAGTTACGACTGACAGAAGGGACAAAAGGCGAACAACTGGCGCCTGAACCAGTAAGCTTCGGGCAGGAGGGGCTCGTTATCCTTTGTTGGCTATCAATCTAAGAGAAGAAACTATTCTCCGCTGCCAAACACGGGAAAGGCTTTGGGAGGAAATATATAGCTGGCGATTCTTGGGGCGGATTGTGGCACATTGTGCTACAAACTGGCAAAAGCTGTGGCGCTACTGATTTCAAACTGCATTGATATTCCGTTCCTTTGGTCACATCAGCTGCATAGAGAGGGGGAACTGCTGTGTGGGGAGATATCCTTCCGACCATGAATAATGCCCAAACTTTCATCTCACTATCTACGAGATGAACCTTAGTCATTACTGCTTAAAGAGGCAAACCAAGCATTTATAACTACTAATTCAGTTTGTGACCTTAAACAGCAGAGTAAAGCCAGGCATTTTCACACATTAGACCATTGCCTGTTAGAAGGAGGATGCATTATCAAAAAGGAGGTCAGGTCCTTTTTTTCTGGACATCCTGTAGCTTTATATAGAATTTCTCCTATGCTTATTGTGGAAAACAAATGCTTATCACTAAGTCAATAGACAGTTGTGGTGTGTGTGTTTGTGTCTATTGGCTGGTAAAACTTTAAGATTATCACAGATGACTGGATAGAGGTAGATCGGCTAACCAAGATGGAGACGGACACATGTGTTCATTGTATGGTGATAGTAGTTCATTTTAAATGAGTGGAAATATGTATATATTTTAAATAATTCAACTTTTGTAACTTAGGTTTTGTTTCTTATATTTCTAGGCTGAGACTGAAATATGTGATAAGTGTGATAAAATTTCAATTTCTTTTTGCATAAAAAAACTTTTCTGAGCCTCATTCAAGTTTCTGTATCAGCTCATTAATACGCATATCAGAACAAGTTAAATTTGAGATTTGAACCCAAACAGAATGCACATCAACTTATGTCTTCCCCCCCCCCTCTTTTGTGCACTGATCATCGAAATGCAAGAAAAACAAAACTACTAAGAGAGTTTGTGTGGAATGAAAAACTCCAAAGTGGTCCAGGTTTCAATATTTTCAACTCAATATTAGAAGATTTGAATTCAAATTATCCCCTACAATTACAAGCCTACACCTGTCCATCCAAATTAGCTAAAAATAATGCATTTCGTAGATTTTTACAGCTTATATAAAAAAGAAACAAGTAATTTAATATTATATTCTTTTAATTGCAGTCGGCTTCAATCGTAAAGCGTCGGCATTCCGCCACATCTTTCCCCAGAGGACAATATGCTTCATGGAACGCTCTTTCACGGTTAATATCGGTACATTATATTGATACGGAGGATATCCTGAAAGGATCGGCTTCCGGACTCTCTGGAATGGGGGAAACTTAAATGGGGCTCAAGTAGAAGTGTCTTACAAAAAATTGATGTAATTAAATGATTATCTTCATCATATCCGCAATTCTAATTACTATTACGTTTCTCTCTTACACTGGCTAACACAACAACTAACTCAAGAGCTTTCATCTAGAGTTCCAAAATAATTTGGTAGATTAATAACTAATAAATCAACAGCCTATACTGAAAAATTGGCTACACGATACACTTGACTACAAATGCTTTACCTTACATAATCGTACTGCAGTTGTCTGCTAGTGCATATTAATTGATTTCTTGATTCCTAGAACGCTGAAAATAGTGTATGCTTTTAAATACCTTGGTACTATCTTGTACAATTTATTAAATTTTACTGCAAACACTGATTATATCAGAAAAAAAAGGGGGGGGGGGGACAAAGATTACGATTACTATGAAAAATGTCCTCGTTTAGTGTAAGCAAAAAGGCCTTGGCTATGTTTTATCATGCTTACATTTGCAGTATTTTAAATAATCGGAGCCCCTAGGCGAAGCGAATAGGGGAGCCCTGAGCGAGGTGAGTAGGATGACCCAAATGAAATAGAAAAACAAAATTGAGACATAACAAGGTTACAAAGACAGTTTGTGTGGAAACACAAACTCAAAATCGGCCCCCGAAGTGGCTACCCAGGCAGGTTAAAAGGCAGGTAAAAAGGCAGGTTTTAATATTTTCAGAAAGAATATCAGAATGAAATTCTATCAAAGGCAAATGACAGAGAAGAATGGAGAAAGAAGGTTAACAGATGTGGTGCGTTGCCCCAACTGTCCAGCAGTCCAAGGGATAGGTGAAAAGGAAGATGAAGTTAGATGTGAACATGACCTAACTGATGTCATATAATGATCATCTAACTGATCTAATTGTCTTGTTAAGGGTCAATCTCTTATTCAAAGCCTCAAGAAAAAATTTTACAAATTATCGACTATAGTTGAAACGCCGCACTGGAAAAGCTTCTTACTTGTTGTTTTAAATTATGTTCCACTTATATGCATTTTAAATATAATTTTTTTTGTCTTGAAAAATAAAAGTAAACATATTTTTTTTTGTTACTGTAGTAGCTAGTATGACAGAACTTGCTTAACTTAACAATACATTTGTAAAAAGAAAATTGATAAAAAATCTAAAATCGTTTGCATACATGTGTTAAAATATGGTACAAGGTTCTCACTCTTACTAAATAGCCTCTCGTGTTTGTTGCTATTAATAGTGAATAGTTGTAAAAATGGTGTATTTTTATGAAAAAAAACTGCTTGCATACTTAATTTTTAAAATTAATTTTTTCGCTTTCAGAAAAGAAAAAAGTTGCCGTTGCATCAGAACTTTGAAAGGTCTAAAATATCTTGGTGTCGGATTTTCAATATCTTTTCTAGTTTACGAGATCTAAACGGACGGACGGACAGACAAACCACATAAAACTAATAGCGTCTATTCCCCTTTTGGGAGCCGATAAAAATACGCAATAAATTATAAACCATCCTGTTTCTATATCTAAATTAATAAATATGTTAAATTCATCAAAGCGCCAATAGCAGTAATGTGTTTCATGTACTTTTATGATCACCAGTCTAGAAATAACGCTTCGATATTTCACCAAATAGGAAGAAAGAATGACCTTCTAACATATATAGTCCAACAAGTAGATATAAACATTCGCTAAAAATAGCTTGAATCATAGTAGAGATTTACAGCTAGGCAAACAGACAAAGCATAAGGGTTCTGCTATGTTTGAGATTTGATCCATGTTTCGCAATTTTCTATCCAAAAAATCTGTGAGAGGCCCCACCAATTGGAGGTCCTAGGCGGTTGCCTAGTTTGCTTATGCCTAAGGCCGTCCCTGGCCTAGAGTTTCATCTCGTTATTGCTTTACAAGATGTGCAATAGTCGTTCTACGACTGAAGATAGCCAACAATCACCTCAACATCCCTGCGTATAGTTGTCCTTAAATGACAGCATAGTGTCTGTCCACAATGGCTTAACTACCATTTATTTATCTGTTCATTTATTTCTATACTAGCAAAATACCCGCGCTTTGCAGCGGGAGGATTATTGCATTAACATTTCAAATTTGCTTTAATTAATAGGCCTACATGTAACAACAAAACATTCTCATTTGTGCCAGGAGTGTTACCGCAGGGAATGTAGCGCATGTATTTTTGGAATAACCGGAACAACGCAGTTTTTGTGTGGCTTTTTGCAATGTTAGTCCGATAAGTAAAAATAATGTGTCATATGTACTGCCTTAAATATTTCATTACTAAGAAGAAAAGTAAACCTTTTGAAATAGAGAAGAAACATACATGTACCAATACACAGTTATTTGTTGAGGATCTCTTTGTACACCACGTTGTCAGTTCGGCCCTCCGGCTGCAGTATGACCAATCCCTGCGCCGAGCTTACTCTTGAGCATGCGACGTACAGTTGCCCATGTGAGAAGCAGTCCTGTCTCAAGTCAATGCCAACCTTTTGTAGTGTCTGTCCCTGAGACTTGTTGATTGTCATGGCGAAGCAGAGCCTTACTGGGAATTGGAGGCGTTTGAATTGAAATGGGAGGTCAGAGGGGATGACGGGGATGCGAGGAATCAAAACTGTCTCTCCTGAGCCACTGCCAGTGAAAATAGTTGCCTCAATGAGGTTCTTCTGCAGAGACGTGACTTGAAGTCTGGTGCCGTTGCACAGTTTAGGTGGCTGCAAGTTCCTCAGCAACATTATCGGTGCCCCAACCTTCAAAATGAGACGATGCTCAGGAGTGCCTGGAGGATTCAGAGAGTTGAGAAACTCTACCGGATAGTGCACCGCGTCTTCCATTTCCACAACTGAATCCACAGACTGGTATGTTTTAGATTGTGAGGGGAGTTCTTGGAGTAAAACGTGGTTTATGGCCGTGGTCATGTCGTTTCGTGGTGTTAGGATAGCTCTCTCCCTCAACCATGACACGTCTATATGCTGGAGAGTTCTTAGATTTGGATAAACATTGTAACGAAGGTTTTGCAAGGTCTTCACCAGGAGACAGAGATTTGAGGGAATTGCTATTTTAGAATTTTCTTGACTGAAGCTGCCATCACCAATACTCATCAGAAGATCAGAGAACTCTCCGGCTCTTGTGTCGCCATTCAGATGAACCCTCATGTTTATTCTTAAAGTGACGACAGTGATTTGACGCCACAGGTACGAAGACTTCAGACAGGCTTTCACTTCGTCGGCGCGTGTTCCTCTGGGCACGACTGGTAGGGTTTGCCGAAAGTCTCCAGCCAGCAACACTGTCAAGCCTCCCATACGTGTGGTGGTGTTTCGGATGTCTTGGAGGGTCCTGTCCAAAGCCTCGACACCCCCTCTGTGTGCCATGGTGGACTGATCCCAGACAATCAGCTTGCAATGTCTTAGCACTTCAGCCATGTTGCTCTGCTTTGATATGTTGCACGTGGAGGACGAATCAGTGGTGTGGCTGAGGTTGAGAGGTAGCTTGAAATCTGAATGAGCAGTTCTCCCACCCTGAAGAAGAGTTGCTGCAATGCCGGAAGAAGCCACAGCTACAGCAATGTCACCTTCCGCTCGGACTTTCGCAAGCAGAAGGTTTATGAGGAATGTCTTGCCAGTTCCTCCTGGAGCATCAAGAAAAAACACCGTGCCAGTGCCCGAGACAACGCTCCTCATGACTTGCTCGTAAACTCTCTTTTGGTCACCATTCAGCAAAGGCTCATTGTTTGAGACTACATTGGCCAACTCAGAGGTGTCGTAAGAGGTTTCCCTCAAGTACTCGGGATTCGACGTAACCTCTGCCAGTTCTCTCGAAGGTGAAGGCAGCCCGTAATGATCGACAGAGAGACCTCCGATAGCAATGACGTAGTTCTCAAGCAACTGAAGACACTTGTTGTAGATCATAGGCAACCACTGTTGGACTTCTGTTCCTCAATGATCTCTTTCAGTCTGTCTCCTAACATCTTCTGCCATGCTGTCTCTATGTTTTTCCCAGAGATTTAAGGGGTTCTCCATTTGGCAGAAGACCAGCATTACAGCGAACAGTTCACGGATCTTTTGAGGTGAGCGAGACAGAGCAGCTTCCTGGAGAGTCTCGTCACAGTTGACATCGTCCTGTAACAAACCAAGTGCCCTGCAGGCCGACTTGTAGGTTGGATGGACAACACCGTCAACTGTTCTGAGAGATTCGAAAGAGGTGGGACCTATGATTTTGTAGAGCAGCAATCGAAGGTGGTAACATTCAGAGTTGTTCGGGTGCACAGTGTAGACCCTTCCAAGCACATTATCTTTCTTCACCCCCGAATGTCCTGGCACAGCCTTCCCCTGCTTCCTCCGACGAAACATGTTTCTTGTCCACACATAATAAGATGGAACTTCGTGATAATAAAGCTCCTTTGCAAAGTCATCATGGTTGCAAAGATCAAAGAAGGCTAACAGAGTCGTCTGTGGTGGATTGTGTACTTTTTCTGCAACATTGCCCTCTGTGAAATAAATTCTCTGTCCGTTCTCGAGATGCACTGCAAGATGAACGACCGGAGGGTAGCGTTCGTGAATGGGAAAGCAGTAAATGCGCCACGCTGCTTCAGAGCTGCTGATGTAACGACCAGCTTCGTACCGAGAGATACGAAAGTTCAACATGGCGGACGTTGTCGACCGTTACGACCGTTAAATAAGTACGTACATCGGTTTCGGTTAGCGCAGGGAAGCCGCGTACCAAGTTTCGTGAAGATGGCTCCATAAATACGAACGTTCAACATGGCGGACGTTGTCGACCGTTACGACCGTTACGCGTACGATTGGGAAACGAAACCTGCTGCACTTTGGTAAGTAAGCAGTAGGGAATGCGCCTGCTAAATTTCACCCTTGTACCTACATGGGAAGTTGCAGAATTAGTGATGAGTCAGTGAGTCAGTGAGTCAGGGCTTTGCCTTTTATTAGTATAGATTTCTGTCAAGTATTTTTTTCTTATAGACACTGACGCTTATATATTGTTATAAACCTGGTGGTGGCACAGATAGGGGTAGTGGTGTGTGTGTGTAGACAGACGACGTAAATCGCCCCGGGGCCAGCGCTAGTCGAGCGGTCAACCGTGACGAGTTACGACGGTCAGCCAAGACGAGTGTCAACATGACGGTTCGGGAAGGATCGGCGTCGTGAACAGAGCTCAGTCATGTGATAACTAGAAGGGCCGAGTGATCTTGCGTTCCATTCAAAAAGGCCAACAGGGATCCTATATACAGGGCAAAGGTATCGGAGAGCAGGAGTCACAACTTCCCGATCTACGGTTCGTGACGACGGCTCTGTACAAGTCGGAGACGCGACGGAGAGACCAGTGCAAGAGTTGATAACGGAGATATATTTGTACAGTCTTGTGTTACGAGCTGCCAATTGTGCAATATTGGCTGTTATTTATTGACATTAAACTATTACTTTATTTGGAGCCCTGAGTTGTCAAGTACTTTCAGTTGCTGGTATCTTGTGGTGCAGTTTATAGAGAGCCTGGAGAGGGAGACTCGTAACAATATGTTTGTTTCGGGTGTTCCTTCAGATGTGAAGAGTATTAAGGGGATACAAAAACTAATAAAGAACATAAAACATATAAATCAAACAAAGCATTAGGGTTTATTAAAAGAAATTTCTATAAATCAAATAAGAACATAAAACTAAAATGTTATTTAACCTTGGTTAGGTCAATAATAGGATATGCATCCTCTGTTTGGGACCCCTCAACTCAAGAAAACATTAAGAAACTGGACCAGACACAAAAAAGAGCAGTGAGATTTATAACAAACGAATATTCACATTTGACTAGAGTAACACCTTTAGTAAAATCACTAAATTTAGAAAGCCTTCAGGACAGAAGACTCAAAAGTAAAGTAGCAATTATACATAAAGCACTGAACCATACTCTTCAAATACAAAAACAAAATTTAATAAAATACTCAGAAAGACACAAAGATAAAGGCACATTCCTCATCCCATATGCTAGGACAAATTTGTACAAATACTCCTTCTTCTTTAGTGCTATTAGAGCATCGAATGGGTTGCCTGAACTAGCCAGGAAAGCCAGTGACTTGGCAGAATTTAAGTCATTGGTTAACATGCATGACTGAATGCATGACGCGTAGGACGTAATGATCTTCTTATTTGAAGTAACGTCTGTATTATATAAGATAATATAAACCCAATAAAGCATATGGTCCCAGGCTAGATTACTCAAAAAACTAAGCCTAGCACCAGTGTTAAAAAAACTTTTTCAGGCAACTCTTAACCAGGGCACAGTACCAAAGGACTGAAAAGAAGATAATGTTACCCCCCTATTTAAAAAAGGAGAAAAATCTGACCCAAGAAACTACAGACCAGTATCACCAGCATCACATTTAAACATCAAGAACACATACAATGTAAAGCTAGTGTAAACCACTAAGACAAACATAATGTCCTCACTTCATACCAACATGGCTTTAGGAAATATAGATCATGTGAGACACAGCTAATAGGACTAATTGATGATTTTTCAAAAGCTTTAGATATCAACGAGCTAATAGACGCTATTTTATTTGATTTTTACTAAGGCATTTTACACAGTTCACCACCATAGCTTGCTTAAAAAATTAAAATATTTTGGCCATGATGGTCCATTGCATCAGTGGATTAAGGATTTCCTGATAGGGAGAGAGCAAACTGTAATAATAAATGGCTCTAAATCAACACCAGGGCGCGCGAGGGTTCTGATCGCCTGCGTGCGAAATTTTAAAATGCCGACCCCCTTTTTTTTAATATAAAAAAAATGCACTAAAACTGAGCTGGGCACTGTTCCAAAATTGCCCTTTGATTTAAATCCATTTTCCCTTTCATATTCGCACAGCTGTTGTACCCTTGTGCACAAGTACTACTCGCTTATGCTCCTGTATTTGTAACGATTATAATTGGTGAGCTGCGGCAGATATCTTACAATGAACAGTGTAAATGATAATAATTTATATACAATTTCTCGATAAATTTAACTGCTCAACAGTGTTAGCCTATATGGTCTGCATGTGGATAAGTTAACTTCTTTGTTAAATGTAAGTTAAAGCATAAACCGAAAAAACAAAAGCTCGAAATACAAAAGCCATTGACAATGGAACTTTTTCAACGTTCCGTACACTTTCATAATAATTATCATGATTGTATTTTGGAAAGATGTGCACTGTATTCACAACCATCTGACATACACGGATTCAGAGGTGCCTACAAATTTATCCTGAACTTATGTGTAGTAATGGATTAAAGATTTTCTGATAGGGAGAGAACAAACTGTAATAATAAATGGCTCTATATCAACACGTATTGCAGTAAACTCAGGTATACCTCAAGGAACAGTCCTAGGTTTGCAACTATTTTAAAGTTACATAAATGATTTATAAAATTGCATTAGTTCAGGAACAAATGTCAGATTATTCGCAGACGATTGCATAATATATAGAACAAAAAAACAACAACTCAAGATACAGAAATTTTACAAAGAGAATTAGAAGAATTACAGAAATGGGACTCAAATTGGAGCATGTCTTTCCACCCAGAGTAACAAAAAAAAAACACAAAAAAAAACTACCTATTTTATTCATGGTAAACTAGTCATAAAACTAAAAACTCAAAATACCTAGGTGTTATAATAAATAAAATGCTATCATGGAATCCCAATATTGATCTAATTATTAAAGAATCAAAGCATTAGGGTTTATTAAAAGAAATTTATGCAAATCAAATAAGAACATAAAACTAAAATGGTTAAGCCAATAATAGAATATGCATCCTCTGTTTGGAGTCCGTCAACTCTAGAAAACATTAAGAAACTGGAACAGACACAAAATAGAGCAGTGAGATTCATATCAAACGAATATTCACATTTGACTAGAATAACACCTTTAGTAAAATCACTAAAATTAGAAACCCTTTAGGATAGAAGACATAAAAGTAAAGTAGCTATCATACATAAAACACTGAACCATAATCTTCAAATATAAACACAAAACCTAATAAAATACCCAGAAAGACTCAAAGATAAAGTTACATTCGTCGTTCCATATGCTAGGACGAATTGAATATGTACAAATGCTTCATTTTCCCTATTGCTATTAGAGCATGGAATGGGTAGCCTGGGTCAGCCAGGAAAACCAATGACTTGGCAGAATTTAAGTCATTCACATGCATGATTGACCTAGGGACACACATAGGAAGTAATCATCTTTTTGTTTTTGAACTAACGCCTGATAAGATTAAGTCTTAGCCCAATCCGCTCGTATGACGACATGAGATAACAGCACGTAGTATTAGAGCCAGGGATCATTGAAAGGACAATCCCGAGTGCATGCCACATGTCCAGGAAGCCATCCCTTATCAATAATTTGAAATCAGGTTGATTGGAAGTTGAGAATAATTCATTTTTACAGTAGTTTTAACTAATGTAATGCTAGAACATTTTTTTAGAGGTTTGTGTTATTTTTGGTTGACCACACACTTAGAATCTTTATCTTCTTAGCTGACCTAACCTAGACCAATCGTTACGGTAGGCCTGACCGCTGACCTGAGACGCCGCTGCCTGTAGACGCGAACGTTGCAGGTCTGAGTTCATAACTACTGGTCTCGCCTAAACTCAGTGCTGTTTTAACGTGGACACTCAAGTCATAGTTTGTTATTAATTTATTATATTGATAGACTCACCATTTAACAGATTGCCTTCATCTAGCTATAGAAAGATCTAGATCTACAGTTGTGGTGACATTCTCATGCGACGAGCAATATCCTAGATGAGCAATATCCTAGATGAGCAATATTCTAGATGAGCAATATCCTAGATGAGCAATATCCCAGAGTCTAATTCCACACAGTCTAATGAAAAGAAACGATAATCCAATGATTTAATGAATAAACAGTGAAACACAATCCAAGAACTCAATAAATATGCCTTCTAAGAATCATAATAAGGCTTGTCTTCGAGTTCGAAGATTAGTGAGGAATGCATTATTTCCCGTGGCTGCGCAGCCCCAGCTGTAACCTACATATTTTGCCACTCCCAGAGCAAGCATTGTCAGCTACGAATTTTCTTTTGGTCTCAACTGTGTATCCAGCGGCCTTTGTGAGAGACCTCCAGCAGTCTCGTTCTGAGGCCGCATGCAACCAGGTGCTCTCTTCTATGTCAGCTATTGCAAGTTGGCGTCTAAGCTGGTTAAGAATCATAAATATACACCAGTACTCCAAGGAATCACAATGGATAAATACAAATACTCCAAGGAATCAATAAATAGATCTAGAGTCTTAGATCACCAATAATGTTATGAATCAATAAATACACACTAGATAATACTAATAATCCAAGGAATAAATAGATATGGAAAAAGAATAGGCTAGATCTATATAGATCTAGATCTAGGAGATCTAAATACCTACCGATAATCCATGGAATCAATGGTAATGAAGACAAATAATCCTAGGAATCAATAAACACGCACCAATAATGCAAGGAATCAAGAGATACCTAGGAGGCTAGGCCTCGATCAACCGATAATCCAAGGAATCAATAGAAGTTAGAAGATCACAAATAATTTAATTTTTAATAACCTAATGAACACGGCCGGCCTTAACCATTGCGGGCCCTATGCGAAACGGATTGCGAGGGGCCAGTATGAGTTGGGGTAATGATAATAAGGATAATAAGTAAACAATTATGATTATGTATTAGAAAATAAATTCGTTTCCTACATAGATGACGTTCTATTGTTAACCACCCCACCCCTATTACTCCTCACACGACAGAGGTCAGATGTCCCTATCTAAAACCTATAATTCGTGATATTACTCCTCCGGTGTCTTCAAAATGTGCTACGCCTCTGGTGACTACATCCTCCAGTCTGCTTAAAATAATGCACCTAAACGCCCAGTCATGCAGTAACAAAGCTCTTGAGCTAACAGACACCATCACTGACTTGCCGTAAACTTAAAGCCATAGATATTGTCTCTTTCAAAATCGACGTGACCTTTTTGCTGTTGCAACAGAGCAACACAGACGTTCTCAGCAATTACAATTCTTGCTTGAAAAAGTTGCTGGACAGCCATGCACCTCTTGTCACTCGTACAGTCTCAGGCCATCTGCACCCTGGATGACGGAAGACATAAAGACTGCCAAACTTATTCGCCGACGTGTCGAACGTACATTTCAAAAGACAGGTCTGACGATACATCGACAAATATATTTCCTAGAAAAATACAAGGTTAACCGTATGATAAGAGATGCAAAAGCTAGTCATATTCGACAATAAATCGAAACTTCTGATTCTTCAAAGGAGCTATTTAGGATCACCGCTGAAATGTTATTGTTCAATCTATCTTCGTGAATTGAATCATTGAATGACACCCCAATATGACAATTTTTGTCCCTATTTTTCAGGAGAGTTTTATGCGTTTTCGGAAGAGTTTAATAATTTCAGGAGAATTCCATTAGCTCCAGGAAAATCAGGAGGCGCGGGAATTCCTGATTTATAATGGTTTAATTTAATAATTTACACCTAGAATTAGCGTGAGGCATATGCAAAATTGGGGCCCCCTGCGGCCGCATAGGTTGCAGTGGCGTAATACCGGCCCTGCCAAGGAATCAATAAACACGTGACAGTACACTTGAATACAGTGATACACACAGTGACAGTGACACCAATCCAATAAATAAATATTTATGAACACAAATAATCCAATGGAATCAATAAAAACGCACCAATAAAACAAGGCATCAATAAATTACATATGCACCAAATGATTCAAACAATTAATAAATACACACACACGAAATCCATGGAATCGTCACAAAATAATCCAATTTGTAATGAAAATAAAGCAAAAATGTCTTTACTTCTGCTAGATCTATCCAGGAAATACGTCATCCTCACAGTGCATGCCACAAGAAGCACACGTGTCTATTAGCGCACGAGCTTCACACACACACACTAATGTGTTAACATTGACAAGTGTGCACTAAACCAGACAAAAAATTGTAAATTGTTCATCATTTGAATACCAGGATGTTGACACAGCAGATTCTACCTGCCAGAATTCTCTCCCTTTGCATTAGCCACCAAATTATTAGCAGCAATGTTTAGTAAACAAAAAAAAACAAAAAAAGAGGGATAACCGGGGGGAGGGGAAGCCGGACACAGTCTACTTTGAACTAACACGGTCTACTTTGAACTGTGTTGTTAAAGATCCAGTACCATACAGGGGAAATAACAAAAGGCTTTTCCATAAAATCATTTTTATCTTATAAAAGAAAATAATATATCCATATATTATCCATGTTATAATCTAGTCATCTTAGTAAGTAAAGTTACCCTTTCAGATCTTGCGATCTATAGGGAATATGAGGTAAAGGTCATCAGTTTCTGTGGTGGACTCTTAACTAAGGTGTCATGTGGCCAGCACAATGACAAACCGCTTTTACTTTTCCAAAAGTAATATCAGTTATCCATTAGAATTGAGTGGACTCATAGTGACCCTAAAATTCAAAATCCATTATTATTATTATTATTATTATCATCGTTGATAAAAAAAAGTTCTCCTAACTATATGCAAGGGTACACAACTATATGCCGACTAATCAGATGCCTTATGTTACAGAAGACCTGAACACTGACCTGCAACGTTAAAACATGTGGCTAGTTAGACCAATACCTCGTTGCCACGTACGTCACTGGTCTGTACAATGTGGCAACGAGCTATTGGTCTAAACTGCCCACAGATTGTGACGTTTCAGGTCACTGTTGAGGCTTTCTATAACGAATGGTGTGGCATGGACCCAGGTGAAGAGAATAGCCCAGAAAAGTTTCCGATGGCGAAGTGCTATTGCGGCCTTTTCTCCACATGGAGTCGAAAGGACTAAGTCAGTCATGAGATATCTGTGGGAAGTTTGGACCAATACCTCGTTGTCACGTCACTGGTCTGTACAATGTGGCAACGAGCTATTGGTCTAAACTGCCCACAGGTTGTGACGTTTCAGGTCACTGTTGAGGCTTTCTATAACGAATGGTGTGGCATGGACCCAGGTGAAGAGAATAGCCCAGAAAAGTTTCCGATGGCGAAGTGCTATTGCTTCCTTTCCTCCACATAGAGTCGAAAGGACTAAGTCAGTCATGAGATATCTGTACAAACCGTTTGTAAGTAAAAATAGCTGATATAACATTCAAATGAAAATAAACGGTTTATTTTGCCTACTACATTTTTAAAGACTATTTGTCTGTCAAAATCAATTTTGTCAAGGTTGTCATGAGATTGTGTATATTTATATCCTCATCAAAATAGTTTATCGAAATATTCAAGTAAAGTTTCCCTGTCAGAACTGTTCCAGTGTTCCATAGTTAACAAGGGTGTCATGTGACCAGCACAACGAACAACGACCTTTACTTTTCCCTAACTGTTGTCAGGTGTACCAATGAAAAATAAGTCTTCACCAGGATTCCAACCCTGGAACTCTCAATTTGGAAGCCAAGCGCTTATCCACTCAGCCACCGCGCCACCATTTTATACAATACCTCTATTATACTTACACACACTTCCTTTAATGCAGTGTTTCCCAAACTGCGTTCTGCGGAGGCTTTAGAACAAAAAAGAGGGGGGGGGGACGTATGCTACGCTGCGGGTTGGCTCGTTGTATATATAGCTGTTCACAAATTGTTATAACGATTTCCATGTTAAGCATTTTTTTAGGAGACGAGACGGAAATCCAGGGACGGAGTGGATGTACAAATCGGGCCGGGCATTTCTATACCATCCGGCCCATAAATTGTATATTATATAATGGACATCCAATTCTAGGTCTACCTGTCCTCAAAGTCATTATGTTAAGTTTGATAATTTATCGATAGCTGTACACATGCATAGAGTGAACACTATATCATTATAGGGAATATAGGCCTTAAGTTGCTTTTTAATCGCAAAGTGTGTAGGTCCTAAAAGGATGAAGCCTACTTGTAGTACTGTCTACGGATGTATTATAGGCTCTTACATTATTTCATAAAATGTGTTAGATTAAATTAGTAGAGTCTTTAAAAGAGGGCCCCTTTTGTATGAGAATACTATAAAACCTTTAACAATTTAATACGTGTCATAGTGACATCCCTGCGGCCCTGACGATTATAAAAAAAGATTATTACTGTAGTCCTACTGGACAATTGGGTGCCGGACCACCGGGCATTTGCCCAAGCGCCCATATAGCCAGTTCGCCGCTGAGGAAACCTACAAACTAATCTAAAAAAGCTGTAAACAGTATTAATTTATTTTTTTTTGAATGTAGTGAAGCATGAGATCATCGAGAAGCGAGCTGGAAACCACGCATGCGCTGAAAGGCCCGCAAACCGAAACTTCTAAGCGCTAGGCTCTCATAGGGACATTTAGAGTGTTCAGTTCACTAAAGTGCAAGAGCGTTGTTCTGAATACTCTAGACTCCTAGAGCTTAGCGATTTTGACATCGGGTATACCTGCTAGCACGGCATTACACTAGTCAAGACGTGAGATTATGAATGCTAAATTTTGCTTTTTTGTTGATTGATTCTGTTGTCAAATAAGGCCTAATCTGCGTAGGTAGAGATTCTTGTAGACCTGACTTATGTATGGATGGAAAGACAGTTCTGATTCGAAAAAAAAATATTAATAATTACGTAGGTGCTCTTTGTTTTTAAACTCTGGGAATAATGGGGTTTTTTTCCTGTTTGATAAAACAATGATGAAATCAAAGTTTCCAAGTATATTAGTAAACGAATGAATTAGTGAAATACTAAATTCGTGAATTAGGTTAATTAGTGAATTTGTTAATTAGTGAACATAAAATTCGTGATTTATTAAATTAGTGAATTTTTTTATTATTGAGACAGTATATTAACTAATCAGCAAATAATAATAACTGATTTATTTAATAACCCAATAGGCCTAACTATTGAATTATCGAATTAGTAAATTAGTGAATTATTCGAATTGTGAATTATTGAAGTAGAATTTTTTTGAATGTGTGAATTAGTGAATTTATAATGTTTACCTGAAAGTATAACTGAATTATATCCACTTTTTTAAAAACTGTATTGAATCATTATTTAGGCAATCCGCATATTTATCACATACGGACATAGTTTCGCTAGTAGCAAGTAGGAACAAACTGGTGACCTTATTTCTTCTCATGGCCTTAACAAGCCAGCCAGACGCAGAGGTTGAACTCATTTCAAGTTTGTCATAGACCATTCACTATAGATATAAAAGAAGAAACATTGATTTCAATTGTAAACTAGTAACAGGAACATTATAAATTCTTTAAAAAAAAAAAGAAAACTTATACTAAGTGTTCTTGTATCAATTAGTTTGGATCAGTTGTGTAATTAAATTTGTAATAGATCTAGACTTACAATATAAAGCATTTACAAAAAAAAAAAAATAAAATAAAAGGGAACGACCTGAATTACAAATAAAAATGCAGTTTTTTGGATTATGGGTGATTTCAACCTACCTGATATAAATTGGAAAACACTAACCATAGATAAACACCAAAACCTTAAGGACATAAATGAGCTTTTCATAGAAACTTTACACAACCTAAGTTTAGATCAAATCATTAAAAAGCCAACTAGATTAAACAACACATTAGATCTCTTCTTAACCAACAGACCTGGATTAGTAGTTGATTATGATATTATCCCTGGTCTATCAGACCATGAGATCATAAAAATACACAGTCAGATAAAAGCAGTAGCCAATACAAAACCCAAAAGAAAAATCTTACTCTGGAATAAATGTAACCTAACACAACTACACCAAGCTGCATTAAACTTTCAACAAACATTCTTATTAGAAAAAGACATTAACCAACCAGTCAATGACCTCTGGAATTTCATTAAAAACCATCTTAAAAGCATTATAGAAAATCATATACCAACTAAATACACATCAAACAAAATAAATAAATGCTGGTTTAATAATAGACTAAAGAAGCTTTGTAAACAGAAGGAAAACCTATATAGAAAATTTAAAGAAACCAAGGCAGAAAGAGTTTACAAAAAGTATATAAAAATTAAACACTTAACCCAAAAAGTAAGCAGACAGCTGCAGAGTGAATACATAAACAATGTAATATCTAAAGATAACAACAAAAACCTATGGTCATACATTAAGTCTAAGAAAATGGAAACAACAGGCATAGCGCCATTAAAAGATGAACATAACATAATACATAATGATAATGAAACTAAAGCAAACATCCTAAACAAATACTTTGCATCAGCATTCTCAGCCCCAGGAGACAAAGACATATTTCTTAATTTGAACCAAGTAGACAACATAGAAGATATAGTAGTACAAGAAAATGGAATTCAAAAACTATTATCCAACACCAAACCAAATAAAGCGTCTGGACCTGATGGTATCCCAGCTAGATTACTCAAAGAACTAAGCAATGAGCTAGCCTCAGTGTTCAAAATACTCTTTCAGGCATCGCTTAACCAGGGCAGAGTACCAAAGGACTGGAAAGAAGCTAATGTCACCCCCCTATTTAAAAAAGGAGAAAAATCTGATTCAGGACACTACAGACCAGTATCACTTACCAGCATCACATGTAAAATCCTAGAACACATAATATGTGGCAACATCATAAACCACTTAGACAAACATAATGTTATCACCCCATACCAACATGGCTTTAGGAAATATAGATCTTGTGAAACACAACTAATAGGACTAATTGATGATTTTTCAAAAGGTTTAGATAATAGTGAACAAATAGATGCTATTTTACTAGATTTTTCCAAGGCTTTTGACAAAGTTCAACACCATAGTTTGCTTAAAAAATTAAAATATTTCGGCATTAATGGTCCACTGCATCAGTGGATTAAAGATTTTCTGATAGGGAGAGAACAAACTGTAATAATAAATGGCTCTAAATCAACACCAATAACAGTAAACTCAGGTGTACCTCAAGGAACAGTCTTGGGTCCACTACTATTTTTAATTTACAAAAATGATTTACCAAATTGCATTAGTTCAGGAACAAAAGTCAGATTATTTGCAGATGATTGCATAATATATAGAAAAATAAAAACAACACAAGACACAGATATTTTACAAAGAGAATTAGATGAATTACAGAAATGGGAATCAAATTGGAGCATGTCTTTCCACCCAGAAAAATGTCAGTGTTAAGAGTAACAAAAAAACTAAAACAAATTAATTCCACTTATCTTATTCATGGCAAACCAGTAACACAGACTAAAAACGCAAAATACCTAGGTGTTATAATAAATGAAAAACTGTCATGGAATCCACATATTGAAGAAACTATTAAAAAATCCAACAAAGCATTAGGGTTTATTAAAAGAAATTTCTATAAATCAAATAAGAACATAAAACTAAAATGTTATTTAACCTTGGTTAGGCCAATAATAGAATATGCATCCACCGTTTGGGACCCCTCAACTCAAGAAAACATTAAGAAACTGGAACAAACACAAAATAGAGCAGTGAGATTCATAACAAATGAATATTCACATTTGACTAGAGTAACACCATTAGTAAAATCACTAAATTTAGAAAGCCTTCAGGACAGAAGACTTAAAGGTAAAGTAGCAATTATACATAAAACACTGAACCATAATCTTCAAATACAAAAACAAAATTTAATAAAATACTCTGAAAGACACAAAAATAAAGGCACATTCCTCGTCCCATATGCTAGGACAAATTTGTACAAATACTCCTTCTTCCCTAGTGCTATTAGAGCATGGAATGGGTTGCCTGAGCTAGCCAGAAAAACCAGTGACTTGGCAGAATTTAAGTCATTGGTTTGAATGCATGACTAAATGCATGACGTGTAGGACGTAATCATCTTCTTTTTTTGAAGTAACGTCTGTATTATATAAGATAAGAATTCGAAATTGTGAGCTAGTCTTCTCAGGCTTCTCAAGCCAACTCGGTAACCACTCTGCTTGCGTAGTGTTTCTGAACATGGATGACTGTATAGTTATCTATTGTTTCTATTTCATGTTTGTGTTTACTAAGCCTCAGACGGCAGCCTAAATGAAGGGGACTAATTTAGCTAATACCACCACTTCAGTCAAGTACTATTTCATTACCTTGTTTGTGATACCAAAACAAAGTAATTTATTACCAATAGTTAATTAACTAATTGGTTAATTCTTTGTAGTGATTCTTGTGTTGTCATGTAAAAGAAATAATTGTGCAGAGTTTCAGCTTTATCCGAGATTGGGTGGGGGGAGAAATAACGTGTACAAACTTTTTTACCAGACTACCAAACTACCAGACAGACACACAGACAGACAGATTGTAAAAAATACGTACAGTTATTATTCGTAGATATTTTTTCTTTTTCAAACCCCACTCTCTCATGCTTTTCATTGTCAAGTGGTGCGCATCTATTGTTATGAAAGATAAAACAAGCAATGTTAGTGATTTTCATACATAGAGGAAAAACTATTTAATAGCTAGTCTTTTTAGTGTATGCGGTGTACAAAATTTAGGATGGGTTACTAAGTCATGTTTTTAACAGGTGTTTGATCATTTTGTGAATGTTTTAGCATTGCACAATCGAATACATACAGGATGAAACAGGTTGGAGGACACGCACTAACCATGAGATATATCAATTGTATGAAGACACACCGATAGTGACCGAAATAAAAAAGAACAGACTACGTTAGGCAGGTCACCTTAAAAGAATGTCAGATAACAGAGGAGCGAAAATCGTATACAGGCAAGTACTGTAAGCATTGGAAGAAGAAGAATTACTACCTTGTGCATCGCAGATGACATAGATAGCCTAGCAGGGACAGCAGAAGAATTAGGTGATAAACATAAACATGACTTCCGCAGCATATGGTATGCTAATTAATGTCCAGAAAACTCGAATCATAACCATTAGCCATTTTGTCTTTAAAAGAGGCATCAATATTGGAGGTGAAAAGCTGATAAGTGTCAGTAGTTTTAAAAACATCGGAACTGTCGTCTCAGATAAGGTAACCAATCTTAAACTACTGGCCAGAATTGCACAGTTCCTGGCAGCACTTGCAAAACTCAAAACAATTTGGAAACTTGGAAAGACAAAGGCATAGCCATCAACACCAAAATCAGACTGATGCGCTCCCTGGTCATGGCCACATTTGTATCTGCTTGTGAGTCCTGGATGCTGGCTGCAGAGCTAGAGAGGAGGATCCTAGCAATGGAATTAAGATTCTAATAAAAGATTCTATGGTATCACATCTGAAGACCGCTTTACAAACGAAGAGATTAGAGACGGGGTTGTTACAGCAATTGGTCTCCACCATGATGTGCTATCTACTTAACAAAACGCAAACTTAAACTCTAAGACTGTATTACAAGGTCTTCTGGGATCTCAAAGATATTCCTTCAGGGAACAGTACCAGGAAAAAGAAGAAGAGGCAGACAGAGAAATCGATGGGTAGACAACATAAAAGAATGGACGGGCCTGCAATGAAAGAGGTTCTATCCAAGGCAAAAACATTGAGGAATGAATAAAGACGATCGACTATCTTGTATGGTGCCCCAACAGTCCTACAGACTAAGGGATAGATGAAGGTGAACAAAAAAGAATTGATACGAATCTCAAATGCCAGGCATTAGGATAATGTTTACATTATAAATCAATTCTTTTTTAATTTGTTTTAAAAAAATATATATTAATTTATGTTCAAAGAATATAGTAATCTAAACATTCAAATTTTGTTCATCGATGAAACATAAAGAGATAAAAAAAAAAAAGGGCAGAATGGGTATCGAACCCACGACATTTGCGTTATTGCGGACAAACCCAATCATAATTGCTTTTTTTTTTTTTTAGAAGAATTATTTTCTTAAATTGTAATTTTAAAGTTTTTTTTTAGAACATAATGCTTACATAACTCTTCAAAAGGTTGCTTCTGCGAGTTTTATTTCTTATTTGCATAATTGTTGTTTTTTTTTTAAATATTGTTCCTTATTTAATTAGCTCTGCTGACTATCAGATCTAGTTATGATAATATATGTGATAATAACGGTAATTCTCTATATACTCACCACACACGAATAAGAAGAAAATAGGATACCATTATAGGCTCTGCGACTTTCCTATTCCTACATAGATCTATTAAATGCAGCCATTGTTTTTTTTAATTTTATTTTAAGCCTTAAGGAATACCATGTTACTAAAAAAAAGAAAGCTGATTTACTTTACGGGAAAACAAAACAATAAAGGGGATTTTCATTTAGTGGACATCGGGAATATCCAAGATTAAAACAAAAAGGCCCAGTTTCTAATCTTATCTTCAATAATATTTTATTTTATTTTGTTCTATAACTTATAATAAAAAAAAAGAAATTAAAATCTATATGCAAAGTTGCTTACGTTCATGTAAATATTAAAATTGTATAGTATTTAAATATGTTCTACTACCCGCATTAGGAGGATAAATATATTACTTTTTTTAAAAAAACGTTTAAGGATTCCCAAAGATGTGTATATCTCTATATACATTTATGGGCCCTTACCTTTAAATATATTTACTCACAGTAATAACTTTTAAAACAAACCACATACTACATTATCCATATGTTTAGAATATAAAAGAGATGTCCTCTTAATCGTAACAAGAAAACTTGTTTAAAATCTCTCAGTGACACAGACTTCATGCCGCTTTAATCTAAAATGTTTATTTCTACATTTCTAGATTAGAATACTCCGATTGCGTGTCGTTATTTTAAAAAACTTAAGAACTCGTGGCTCTATTAATATTTTGTGTGTGTCTGTGTTTGGACCAAAAGGTAACTTACTTTCACATAATAATGAAATTGTGTCATAATGACACTGTAAAAAGCATTAGCATTTGTGTAGCGCTAGACATTGTGGTACGCTCAGTAGCGTAGAGGCTAGGGCGCAAAAGGGGTTTGATTGTTGCAACAGGATCCACGATTAACAGGATTTATAAGGGGTTGTGGTTAAAAAATGTGTTAACAATAAGAATTTCAGTGCTATTCGTACAAGATGTATATTCATATAACACTTTGTTTTACATATTTCGAATGTTCCTTCAGAGTTGAAGATAGTTTACTTCCTACTAAAAACCTCCCGCAGGACGACGGGGGATGGGAGCGGGCAGGGTTTGAACCCGGGACCATCAATAAATCTGAACGACAGTCCAGCGCGCAAACCGCACGACCAGGTAACCACTTTTAGATTAACCATTTTTTTTTCTGGTCTACTTGGTATACAGATAGGGAAATCAGTTGAGCAGTTTAATGTTGTATGTTTTATTTCTTGCGTGAGTACACTTACCAAAGTAAGTTCCCTTTCAGAACTTCAGATCTATAGGGAAGACGATGTAAAGGTCATCAATTTCTGTGGCCCACGGTTAACGAGGGTGTCATGTGGCTAGCATAACTAATAGAGGATGGGATGGGTTGCCTGAGTCAGCCAGGAAAACCTATGACTTGGCAGAATTCAAGTCGTTAGTCAACATGCATGACTAGATTGACTTAGGAACATACGTAGGACGTAATCGTCGTCTTTTTTTTTTTTTAAGTAACGTCTATATTTCAGAGGCGTCCAAAGATCCCGAAATTAAAAATCCTTGTCTTTAACAGGATTCGAATCCGAGACCCTAGATTCGGAAGTCAAGTGCTTAACCACTCAGCCTCCTAGTAATACATACAATATAATTGAGTTAAACTTTATTCTAACCAGTCCTAATTGAATACCTGTTTCGGCCTTCGTCAAGCGCATATGAATTTTCTCACTACAAAAGATCATCGTGAATTATAATGCACAAAGTCATTACAGCGGTTCTCAGGTGTCGTTTTTTTTTTTTAAATAACGAGGTCACAAATTAATACCCCAAGACAAACGAACAGGTGGCTAACAAAAAATACAGTTTACCCCCCCCTTCCCCCCCCCCCCCCCCCCCCCAAAAAAAAACCACAGCAAGGTCCAGTGGTCACTGAAAAATAATGAACTTTCCTTGTGTCACAGGGGCATAGAGTGATTGGTTAAATGTAAATAATATAATGATGGTTAAATATAAATAACTATAATCTAGATTTTAGTCTTTTTTGTCCTACTTGCCATTCCCACATCGGTTTCATTCAGTGCTAAGATGTCTGTGACTCATATGTTAAAGGACGAGTCTATAACGAGTCTATTCTATGCCTGGAGCGGTGTTGCCCACACAGCAATTCTTCCTACTTCCTCCAGCTTTTGGGTCCAAAGGAACAGCACGCGCCAATACAGTATGAAATCAGCGGCGTCGAGGGCTCTACCGAGACCAGTCGTCACAGAAGGGCTGAACACTGACCTGCAACGTCGAAACCTATGGGCAGTGGAGACCAAGGACTCGTTGCCTCACAGGTCTGCAACAACGTGGCATTGAACTATTGGTTTAAACCAGTGATTCCCAAAGTGGTCTATATAGACCCCCAGGGGTCTTTGGGGACTTTCAAGGGGTCTACGAAAGTGAAAAAAAAATTGGGGGTCTATGGTCTGTAAATGGGGGTCTACGATAGCGGATCTCATTGAAGCATGTTGAGACTTTAAATTTCATTTCCCATTAATGAGTTGTGCCTTAGTTAATCCTTTGAATTTTAATCGAATGAATTTTTCTCTATTATAACATTTTAAAATTGTAACATCTTATTTTAAAGCTTTATTTTATTTTTGCTTCATTTTAATTTGAATTTCATCCATGAATATATATGGCCTAGAAATCACAGAAAAAAACACATTTGAGGTTGATGAATCTTACAAAAATGCAGGGGGTCTACCGAAAACTGGAAAACATAGCAAGGGGTCTACGAGACTAAAAATTTTGGGAACCACTGGTTTAAACTGTCCTCAGAATGCGACGTTGCAGGTCAGTGTTGAGACCATCTACAACTAATGATCTCGGCTCTACCAGGCTGTAGCACTGTGTGATGTAAGCTGCAGTACAGTCACTTCCTCGTGATTCTTCCTCTGTTCGAAGTTTGCTGGATTAGACGCCAGCTGCTCGCCTTGATCAATTCACCTGCCTGTGATAAAAGTTCCGCTGTGTCCAATATCTGGGTCAAAAGTGAAGGCCAGGGTTTTCACGCTTTTCATTAAAAGTATTTATTAATATATAGGTAGTGTTTACATCCATTTCGACTAAAGGCAATAACGACATTTTGGAATATAGATGCATAAACCAGAGTTAAAAAGGTTGATAATTGAAACAAGTTTTAAATGTGCAATTTAAAATAAATGAAGTAAAAAAAATTGGGGGCAATTTGGGCTCTGCAGGCGGGGAATTCCCAAAGCTTTGAATCGTATCTTTATGTACAAAAATTAAAGTTACCTTTTCAGACCTTGCAAGCTATAGGGCCATTCCTCCCTATGGCCAACGGTTAACAATAGTTGTATGTAGCCAGTACAAGGACCAGCCGACTTTACTTGCTTTAACGAAAGTCATCCTTCTCTAAGATTCAAACCCAAGTCCTCTCTGTTCGGAAGACAAGCGCTTTATCCCTTAGCCACCACGCCCACAATATTTTTGTTCATACAATATTATTTACTGTTGGCTTTTAACTAAGAAGGAGGCCCGGTGGCTGAGCAGTAAAGCGCTTGGCTTCTGAACCGGGCGTCCCTGGTTCGAATCCTGGTGAAGACTGGGATTTTTAAGTTCGGGATTTTTGGGCGCCTCTGAGTCCACCCAGCTCTAATGGGTACCTGACATTTATTGGGGAAAAGTAAAGGCGGCTGGTCGTTGTGCTGGTTACATGACACCCTCGTTAACCTTAGGCCAAAGAAAAAGAATGACTTTTACATTATCTGCCCTATAGGCCACAATGATTTAAATGGAACTTTACTTTTTTTAACTAAGAAAATCCTTTTTTTTTAAATTAAAATTTTAGATTTTGGAATAGCATTAAGAAAAAACATATCAAGATGTTTTGTTTTTAGTTTTTTTGTTACTCTGACACTTTCAATGTTTTTTCCTCAGGAGCAGTGCACAGATAAAAGTAGTTCAGCGTGTTTTTTTCAATTTATTTCCTACGTAAGAACCTTTACTATAGTATTACTTACCTAAATGTATTTTTAGAAATTAGAAAAAGCTTCTTAGAAAAAAAAGACAAACATTTGAAACACGCAACGTACCCTTCATAGTCAACTATCCTTATCTTATAAAATACAGACTTTATTTTTAAAAAAAGAAGACGATTACGTCCTACGCGTGTCCCAAGGTCAATCTAGTCATGTGTGTTAATCAATGTCTTAAATTTGTCCAAGTTTATATTGTTTACACAAACTCGACCCTAAAAGTATTGCTGATTAAATGCTGAATTTTCTTCGCTAGTGAACCCTGGATTACGCTTTGTGTTCTTTTCAGATGATGTTATTATGTAAATATGTCATCACCAAATCTGAAACTATTTCATTGGAAAATAACATTTTCTATGTGCATATACATATACACGCTGGTCCATGACGAGATATGTGTATGTATGAGGTTACAAGCGTATATATGTATATATTAAAAATAATAAGTCAAAAGACAGGCAAAGAAATGCAGAACTGATGCCAAGCATGTCGAATCCATTTCAAATATGACCCTGGCAAGAGCCAATGAATTTTTTTTTAAACATATAATTGCTAAAGCTTAAATGATCTTAAGTCTAAGAGATCTTATCTTATCTTATATAATACAGACGTTACTCTAAAAAAGATTATTACGTCCTACGCGTCATGCACATTCAGTCATACATATTAACCAATGACCTAAATTCTGCCAAGTCACTGGTTGGTAACTCGAAAGATGAGTAGACATAACTTTGTTATACACTATCAAGGAATATTCCAGAATGACTGTGGAATGTGTCTACAAGATGAAGTAGTGTAATAGAGAAAATATTGAATACATATGAATATTGAAATCATAGGAAACTAATTGAAAACATACATCTCAAGTAAACGACAAAATGAAAATTACACTACTTGAAATTTTATTGCATACTTTTTAAAGCAGTTCTTGTTTAAGGACTTATTAGGTCGAATTAAGAGAAGGTCATGGTGGTCTGTGAAGAATTTGAAGGAGATGCTAGTAAAATATATATTAAAAAAAATACATTTGGATGTCAGACTTTTTTTTTCCAGTTGTTCAAAACGTTTTACATTGTCAAAACAAAGAAAACAAATTGCACGAACTCTCACGACAAGTAATATCATGCTTCCCCGGAAATTGTTCATAGTTCATTTTGGTTGTCCTATTTTCGGCTGTAAACATCATGGCTATTGCTCTCTGTTGTAGACACATGTACAAATACTTGTATCACACATGTCCTCACATGCCAAACGATGAAACAGGGATTCTTCCGAAGTCAACCGTCTCCAGTTTGGAAGTCAAGAAAGAAAGTCCGCGAAACACAATCCTAAATGTTTCTGTTGGTGTGTTTACCAGCTGACAGATCAGCGTGAATTCCTCTTGTTCTAATGTTTTTCTGTCATACACTATATATTTAAAACTGTACCGGCTTTCAGAGGTTAACCTGTCCTCTTTTTTTTTTATTAAGTAGTTCAAAAGGTTTTACATTGTCAAAACAATCCTTTTATCAAACCAAATTTGAAGCCTAACAGCACTGCAGTGATCTCATAAGGAAATCGGTGGATAATTTCCCCCACATGAAACCCCAACTAGACGTCACCATTTAACACCAACAGGTGCTGAAATTGTGTTACAATCACCAGAGGCTGAAAAGTTGTCAGCCTTAGTTGAATATCTTATCAAACCATACCTAAATTATAAATCAACCAAACATGATTTTACATACTTTAAATACAAAACAAATAAAAAATATATTAAGCTTTGAAAAAATTGAATAATTTGCAGCTGTATGGAAATTTTAATTAGTAACAATCGGGACTATCTTTACTTCTTAACCAAACTCTCTCCATGCCCCACACTTCCTGTAATACTACCCATAAGTGTATACACAGACACGAAAACAAAAAAGAATGGGACGATACGGAGACGATTGTCACCTCAAACGCACGATTAGGGCTGGCCAACATTACAAGTCACAAAATCTGATGGAAAGCAAATCGTTACATCAAAGCTTAAAGCACAGCTTTTTAAGTTTATATAAATTCTGGGTTCATTGAACCCCTTCGCTCCATGGATGCTACGCCACTGCATATGAAAGGTAACCATTTTTGTTATGATTATATTGTGGAAAATCTTCAACATGATAAATACTACAAATTATATTCCTTGCGGCTTGTATCTTTTTCCCTTTATGGTTGTAAAACTTGGACACTTATGCAAAAAGAAAATTCCAGTCTTTATCACAAACCGCCAATATGTAGATGTTGCCATGGGTGGTTTGTAAAAGTGGTTTTCTTGGGATTTATATAACACAGGAACAGCCCAAAGCTCCAATTTTGCCTTTTGACAACAATAATACTTGCCAAGTAGACTCAACACTTACTTATTGTTAATAAAATACTTTATTTAATCTTTCTACTTATTTGCGAGATACATCATGTGGTTCATCGTAAATTCAAACAAAAATAATTAATTAAATCTTTAAACACTGACTATCTATCTTTAATAGAATAAAAAACTTTCTTGCTCTAAAAAATTATCGATTAACTTTTACAATTTTCAATCTCCGCTCTTACTAAGATGTCTTTCGGTACGAACTAACTCCAAATCTAAGGAAACTTATACATTCTACACAAATTCACGTGGAACTGTTAACAAGGATTTCATCACTTCGAGCTAGCCACTTTTTAAAATATTTTTTACAAAGAAAAATGTATTAATATTTTCAAACACATTTATTTCTTTCAATTTGTTAAATTTAACACACAAAAAAAATTAATTCTTGCATGTGTTTTGAACTAGGTACCTTTGACTCCACAATCCAATGAGTTACTACTGAGCTAACTGGCTTTTATACAGACGCTTCTAATGATGTTTATTATATGCATTTTTAATTAATGCTCTGTCGAAAGATACATCTTAAAACTTTCTATATATTTATAGATTTTATATAGCGCTACTTTCATGCTTATAGAATGCTCAGAGCGCTTTGGTCCAATCTCCTTTCTATACACTATTTTGTAGTTACTTTTTACTAAAAATTGATCTTTTTAAAAATTAAAACTGTTTCGAAGGTTTAAACATTCTATATAGTAATTAAAATATAATGGAAAATGATGAAACTCTAGTTAAGAATTCAGATATAGTAATGCTTCTATAAATTAAAATAGATGACATCTTTTCCATCAGTTATATACCTTGGAACCTATGACCTTTCATTCTTTAAGTTTCGTAGCACAATTTAGAGAACTCTTCATGTTTAAAGAACAAACATTTGCTATTTTTCATGAAAAAAATCTATTTACTAAATAAAAAGTTTAAAAGGTATAAAATTGTAAAAGATATTTTACAGCTCTAAAAAAATGTAAAAGTTCCCCTTTCAGACCTTGTGATTTACAGGGCAGATGAATGTCAGGTGTACTCAGAGGCGCCCGAAGATACCGAAATTTAAAATTCCAGTCTTCACCAGGATTCGAACCCCAGACCCCGCTATACTGCTCAGCCACCACAGCTGTACATTTAAAAAAATATTTCAAATATAAAAAAAAATGATATATTTTCTGCATTTTAATAAAACAAATTTTGAATATTGTAGCTTTCTAGTAAAAACCAATATTACTTTTAATGTATGCTACATAATAAAGAAAAAACATGATTCCGTGTTGTCGTACCGTATGTCCTACTTTTTAAAATTTTTCAATATTATCTTATGTTTTATCTTTTCTTTATTTTTTTATTATTTCTAAATAAACTCATAATATCCCGGACGAGCCCCTATGTTAGTACTATAATTGGGTCATAAGACCGGTGACTTCGTACTAGGGTCATGGTCCCAAATGTTATCACCTAGGCTATTAATTATGGCCTCTTGGTATATAACTTACAGAGTTAATACAGAGATATACAAATAATAATAATACTAAAGTTTAGGAACATTAAAAAAAAAAGAGAGAACGGTGTACCAGAACAAAATAATTATATTAGCATTACAGAGATTTAGTTCAAAATTATGTACACTGGTAAGCCCAAAGTCTCAAGAGAAAGTTGCCATGTCAACAGACTTAAATAGTGTTTTAAAGGGGAACGAACTGTTTTTGACAAAAAAAGGAACAACCCTTATTATCCCTCTTGTCACACTGGGATTTTGAATTTGCCCTAAAAATGTGTACTTTTTTCTGCGTGTGTACTTGCTGGGTGTGTACTTTTCTAGATGTGTAATTTTCTCTGCGTGTGTCCATGTATACATTTTGGGTTGTGTGTATTTCCTGGATGTGCCTATGTGTACTTCAAACAGTTAAGACGATACATTAAAAAAATATTTAAAGATTAAGAAATGTATCCATATCTTAGGCATTTATGGAAATGAATTTGCAAAAAAAAAAAATAAAGCAAATATTTACAATCAAAACAATTTTGATTTTTTACTGCATAGACCTAGACTATGTGAAACTTTATATAGTAGCTGTGGCTTTGAAAAGAAAATCCAAACATATAATTGCTTGCTACAATCTTTGATTGTTTTTCATTTTTCGGATGTTCCTTCCGATTTCAAGATTATTACAGCATTGCTCAAAGTTTCCGCAGGACGAGGGGGGGGGGGGGGGATGGCGGCGGCAGAGGTCGTAGCCGGAACAACCAAGATGTCCAGATCACATACCGCACGACCAAGTAGCGATCTTTATATATAGTAGCGGTTAAACTTAGGCAACTTTTCTTGTAATAATAGCTAAGATTATTTTTATTTAAGTCTATAGATACACATTATGGATCTACACAACTGAAATTAAGACTATATGTTTATCGACTTATCAACAGCATTAGTTCAAAGAATTAAAACGAAATAACAAAAGCAATTTCCAACAAAGACATTATTGAAACCATGTGCAAACTAGAGAACAAGCTGCTTTACAATCTAGACCTAGAAGACAAAGCGATATTCATTTTAAGAACAATAACTGTATTCCTTTCAGCTAATAAATAGCATGCTTGTAGATCTCAGTATTTTTATTCATAAATAGAGCTTCGTTAAATCTTTACAAAAATTATAGGGCCTCCGAATAAATCCTGCCCCAGGGTCTCCACATACTTAAATCCGGCACTTTCAAAACCGAAGAGCTAGCTAAATGCATGACGCGTAGGACGTAATCATCTTCTTTTTTGAAGTAACGTCTGTATCATATAAGATAAAGACTGACATCTAGATCTTTAGCCAAATTTAAATTTATTTCATTTTTTACTTGAAAAATGATAAAGGACAATCTAGAATTTTCCCCTTATGGCCAATGAGCTAGTAATTATTTTCTCAGCGATTATACATCAACTGTTAAATGTTCTGACTTGAATAGAGGTATTATAATAAATACAATTAAATAAATGACTGTTTCAAACTGCTATTCATCATTTCATCATCACCAGCAGCAGCAAATTTCATTTGAGCGAGGGCTTGAGAGGTTTGAATCCTCTCTTACAAAGCCTTGGACAAAAAAGCCTGCTACTCTGCATAATGCAAGAAGGTCATCATACAAACTATAAAAGATTTAATATCAAAAGTCTTTCAATACACCGATAAGCACTAGCTACCCTTTAACCCACAACATAAAACTTTATTACAAGGACTAAAAATGAACTATATACAAACAAAATGTTTTTTAAAAATCCTTTTAAAAAAAAATTAACAACGCTTATCTAATGGCAAAAACTCCGCACTAACAACTATATCTCTCATTAATGTAGAAGTTATTTCCCTTATTGGACATAAAACAAAAATAAATTTATTACCAGTAATTTTTTGACTAAGTGATTAATTTTTTTAATTAGGCAAATAAATAATGGTTGAAAGTTTCAACTTGATCCGTGAATGGTGTGATAGAAATGAGGTGTTCAATTATCTAAGATGACGAAACCCTACATATTTAGTCCAGTCTGTGAATACTCAAGTATTAATTTAACTTGTTAACTTGTTGGTATCAAACAAAATTAATTAATTTGTAATTAATTGACTTATTTATTTTATTTTTTTTAATTGATTCATGCAACGTATATGCCAATGAATGATTGTGTAAAGTTTCAACTTGATCCGAAATTGAGTGTGGGAGAAATAACGTGGTCAAACGTTTTGCCAGACAGACAGACAGAATTGATATAGGCTTTGTAAAAATACATTATTTACAGTATAAATGACTACATTAAAACAGTACATAGACTTTATTTACAGGCTAATACTGTCTTTTGGTGTTTCCTGAATATTAATTAAAATTAACGTTTATGTACATGTCAGTTTTTTCCTTGGGCAATGCTTCTCAGCCTCTTCCTGGCGCTCGGGTAAAAATGGTCGTTAGAGACGACGATTAGGCCATTAGGGAAGCAAAACAGAACCCAAGTTAGGGTGCCTAAAGACCTAGTCCATTGTGCTGACGATGATGGAAGAAAGCCCCAAGATTGTTACTATCCACATACCGGCCGTAACCGGCCTCCCAGTCCATTGTGCTGATGCTGATGGAAGAAAGCCCAAGATTGTTACTATCCACATACCGGCCGAAACCGGCCTCCCCTTAAACACGAGCGTATTGAAATACGAGCCATGGATAATAAATATGTAAATAATTTGCATCTGCTTGGATGTTTCCCAGACAGAACAGTTTGTTAAGATAGACAGCTGCAGGCGAGCTTACATTTGCCTAGAGTTCCAAGAGCCTTAGAGTCATCACTCTGGACATATAAAAGTATTTTGTCATACAACTAAAATAAAAAAAAACTATGTAAATGTAGACCATAGACTTTATATATATTTATATATAAACAAATAAATAAATATAAAGATTAGGATGTAGACATTATCTAGAAGCCAAAAATTTCTACAACTATTTAAATATCCTTTATAGGCCTACTCTGTGGGCCTGATAATGGTCCTACATTTAACATCCATCTTACATTTTAATTCTTCAGGAAACAACAACAATTTCATAAGTTAAAAAAAATATTACAAATCAAAATCTAAAGTAAAGTACCATCTAAAGTACCATCTAAAGTACCGTCTGCTCAAATATATGTTGTAAAACAGTGTCATCATCCTGGACGTCGCCGTGTATGGTTGGCGCCTCTGGAGTAAAAATAAAGTCCGTAGTTTCTCCTGTATTCTGGTCGAATAATTGAAACTTGCTTAGAGGAAGGCTAGAAAATATTTCATTAAAAATATTATAATAACATATACTAAAAATATGTCATACAATTATAACATAAATATAGATATAGCGGTGTACGTTTCCGCAGTATCACATTTCCCTACTTTCGATTTTATTTCATGAATATTTGATTTGTTGAACATGTATTGTTTAATTGTGTGGGGGTCATATGTCTTAATCTTTGTTGTTATTACGATTGACCACCGTGGGGCAATTGTTATGCATCTCCTGTATGTGGCAAAATATGTAGGTCACAGCCTCAGCTGTGTAGCCACGGGGAATACTGCATTCCTCATTAATCTTCGGGCTCGTAGACAACCTTATTGCTATTTTATTGGGTGTGGGCCAAATGTCTTAATCTTGTTTTTTTTTTGTCTATGACGATTTAACAAATTTGACAGAGGTAATCAATTAGGGTGGCTGCCTGGTTATGTGGTATGCGCTTGCTGCTTGGGACTGTTATCAGTATAGTTCCGAGTTCAAAGCCGGTCCGCTTCCACTCTTTGCCGACTTGCTGAAAGTTTGGGATAACTTTCATGTTTAAATGAACGTCTGATAATAATAAGCAAAAGTAAAGCTACTTCACTACTTGATTAAATGCCATAGGGACTTACAAGTAGACAACTAGAGTCACTGCTGTCTGTTCTTCATTTGGGTTGCAACAACAATGTATGTTGTAATCTAGAGAGTCAATTCGACAGGTTACGTTTTCTTTTATTACTAAGATAATAATACATATATTACATATAACTAATATCTATCTATCTATCTATTTATCTATCTATATGTCTGTCTTTTCTTCTATATTCTTTCTGTCTTTCATACGATCGTAAATATAAGCGAATATATGTCTGTGCAAAAATGTGGTTGAATCTGTTTTGTGTGACCTTGGATTGGCTTGGACCATGGATGGAAGTCATAAATAGATATTATATTGTGTTGTTGGCAGCGCGCTATACAAATAGAATCATGTTAGGTTATTCTAAACAACAACTTACTTGAAGTCTCATTTAATTCGTACTTGGTACGACAGTTGGGACGCTTCCGACAAAGGCTGAGAGCTACACAGGCAGATGAGTAGACCAGACCCAAAGGACGCTTGGTAGGAGCTCTGCCGTGCGAAACAGGCGGTCCTAGCCCAGTTCCGAGTCGATCACTGTCCAATAGGAGCGTACTTTGGACGGTTGAAGGAGAATTACGACACAAGGTGCCGCCACTACGTCGAGGACGACAAGACAATAGAACACGTTCTTTACGAATGCCAAGCTCTGCACGAAGGATGATTGGGACAAGGAATTGAGAGAGAAAATACTGGTCCACGTGCGTCATTAGGTCTGTCCTTTTACGGGGACAAGGCGACCTTCCAACTCACTGCCCGCTTCCTCTTCCGTGCTCTAAGGGAGTAATTCTCAGCATGGTTCGTTACTTATGGGGGTTTCTGATTCGGTAGTTTGACATAAAAAAATTAGTCTGACAAAAAAATCTATTGAATCCAAAGAAGTTTATATTGTGATAGATCTATTCTTAGACTAGAATATATATGTAGTAGTCCTAGAGCAAGATGATCTAGTCTACAACTAATGATCTACGGTCTATGTCTATTTCTTGTCATTGTTTTCATTTTTAAAAATTGTAAAAAAATTATTTTTTTTCTTAGTAAAGGTTCCCAGCAATAGCACAGATCTCTGAAAGGAACCTTCTTCTGTAGCACCATGAGTGTCATTTGAAGTACATGAAGACATGCCATGTAAAGTGCACGCCGATGTCTGAAATACTTTGGACAACAAAGTTCCCAGATAGTGAAATAGCCAAGCACTTCAGGAGAATTTCTTCTGTTCACTGCTTAGAAAGCAGCTGCATAACGATTCATTGTTTAACCCTTAAACTGCTGAGCTGTTTTAGAATGAGTGCATACAAAACGGAATTACAATTCTGATGTTTAGAGGCTAAGCTACCACACGCGTTTTAAGGGTTAAAATGTTTAAAATGTTTTACATGTTTCGGATGTTCCTTCAGAGTTGAAAGATAATTACTTCCTAGTCCAAACCTCCCGCAGGACGACGGGGGATGGGAGCGGGCAGGGTTTGAACCCTGGACCATCGATAAATCTGAACGAGTCCAGCACCACCAGGTAGCCATCCATTGGTTCTTATGTTTAATGAAAATGTCTAACTAATGAATTACCTGGTGAGGCACTGGCATTAAATGTCCATATTGTGACTCTGTACTTTACATTACAGTTTCTTGGACTTACCATAACAAAGCAATGCTGAAATCTATAGAAGGCATGGATAAAGGTTAAATAATTAAATTGTCAATAAATGAACCAAATGTTAACTGGACATTTCATGGAAACTACAATCAACAGATCAAAAATGATTGTAATGTGTTTTTCATTTTCATATTATCATTATTGTATTTTTTTTCATGTTTCAATTATTTAAGACATGTATGTTCTATATGGTATTTTTTTGTGTGCATAATTACTTTGTTTGATTTATTTTTTTTTTTTATTTTTAGTTAGTTATGGCCTACACAAAGTTCATGGCGGTTAAAGGGAGCAATTGACTCAAGTGACTGGAATAATGACAGGATTTTTAAAGTCTTTTCCCACTATTTTCAATGACATACCTGCAAAACTTTGAAAAATGCTGTTATTCCAATTGTGCCTATTTATCTACATACATTTTGTAAGCATAGATAGTTTCAAAACCTACTTCTTGGGCAGAGGGCAAGGCTAAGGATAGACATTGTTAAAAAAATATATATAAGTCATTGTATCGCAAAGAACCTGTAACTGAGTCATTTTGAATTGGAATTTAACTTTTTACAGAAGACAAACTGTTGACTACAAATCTCTCTGGTATTTGGAAGCCTTTCTTGACCATGTACTAGAGCAGCAAGCCAATGCTTCCATGAATGTAAGGAAAGTTAAATGCAAAGTTGTTGACATTGTTATGAAAATTCTTAAATGAAAAAGGAATGAAAACTAGATTCTAGAAGGAGGATTTTCATTATTGTGTCAGACACCTCATTTCATGTGCCTATTCATTCATTGAATTATGATTGGATTGATATTTAAGTTTTGCTGGTGAGTCAGAATTACTAAAACTCAAGTTATAAGTGAAAGGCAGGTCCTTAAATTTAGGAATCCTGCAAGAAACTATGTGTTGATATAATGAAAACAAATCTCTCATTTCTTAGTGAAATACACCAGTTAAAAAGGTTGTATGGCTGCTTGAACTGTCATTCATTTGTTCACAAGTACTAAAGATCTTTGGACACAAAATTTGAAAAGTCTTTCCTTCCACAGAGCAGTTTCAATATTCATCATTGTGATGCTGCTTTTGAACAGTAAGTAATAAAGTAAAGTTCACCTTTCAGACCTTGCAATCTATAGGGCAGATGATGTTAACCATGGCCTACAAAAACAGTTGAGCAGTGTGTAATATTTCTTTAAAAGTGCACAATTAATGGTAGCCTAGCCTGACTTAGATCATCCTGTGCTGTTCGGTGCATTGGGCAGCAAACTGTCTCCACAAAGATCACTGGCAATTTCTGAAGCCTCTTCCTACCTGGTGTCCACTGCTCTGAGGTCTTTGAGCTGACCAGTGTACATTATTTTGAACTGAAGCTATGTAATGTTTACATAATTCTTTTGCTGTTGCGCTCTGACTGTATTACTAAGAGGAGTGTGCCACTGTTATGGGAATGTGTTTTTTGATAACAAGCCAAGTAGACTATTTATTTGTTATTAATAAATAGTTTATGTCTTCTTCTTAATCTCTTATCCTCTCCTGAATGTGTTGTTTTTTTTTTGGGTAAAGACCAGATTAAGGTCAAATAGTATCTAAAAGACAAACTTTTATTTTAGACGAGATAGTAGCATGTCTCAGGGATGATGGTCATTTGATTGTTATGACCGGTATCTTTCTTACTGTATTATTTAATAATAATAATACCATAATAATTTTATTTATAAAGTGCTGTTAACAAACAAAAATGTAGGCTCATGGCACTGTGATAGCATTACAAGTACAAACACGAGAGCTAAAATGACAAACTAATCTAAAAAAGTTTTAAACAGGGAGGTCTTGATGTTTTTCTTGAAAGTGGTGTATTATTGTAAGCCATCGTTTTGTTATTGAGATGAGACACTAGTGTGCCTCTGTAGTGGTAGTGATTGTTTTGAACTGAGCCTGTCCTACTATTTCTAATTTTTTATCTTATTTTTTTTTTGTTTGCCTTTATTTCCATAATTATTTTTTATTTTTATCTTTTTATATTTATCCTTTTTTTTTGGTTTCTAAATAAACTCATTATTAGTTGCAACTGAAATCTTATTATTATTACTTGTATGTCTCAGTAAGCTGTATACCTAGAGGTTATAATTAATAGCATAGGTAGTTTAATTTGGAACCACAAAGTACCACTAGACTAACTTGCCAGTACAGCAGAAGTCACTGGTCTTATGACCTAATAATAGTACAAGGTCATAGTTTTGTTTTTATACTTTTAAAATATGATTATTCTATCCATAATATTTTCCCCTAATGTCCACCATCAATATATTTTTATAGTAATATTTGATCTTTTATAAAATAAAGAATCTGCACAGAATATTTTTCCTTGTAAAGAAAAAGACAGGCCTGTCCATTATTTTATGTTGTCTTACCATCACTTTCTCTGTGTGCTTCCTTTCTCTTTCCTGGTACTGGTCCCCTGAAGGAAGGTCTTTGCGAACCCTGAGGACCTTAAGATTTGGCCATAGAGTTTAAATGTGCTTTTTTTTTACAGTAGTTAGCAGGTCATTGTGTGGTCCAATTGCTGTATTAATCTTATTTCTAATCTCTTCATTTGTGATGCAGTCTTTGTGATACCTAGAATTTGTAGCATCTCAATCCCATTGCTAGGATCCTCCTCTTTAGATCTGTTTATGTATTATTATATTAAATCCTCACTACTTCTAATAGAATTAAGTCTTTCAGCTTTTGTTCTGTTTAAAGGAAAATTGTGCACTTCCATTGCTTGCTTTATTTGGAGCAATTAGTCCATGATTAAAAAATATTACCTCTAAAAACATTGCTTAAAGTACAAAAATAAATAAGTAAAATGTAGTTGTATGTGAGTTATAACATTATAGCTGCCCTGTTAGTTATAATCTCTGGCCTTTTGTCTCAATGGTCTCAGATTCAAACCCCACCCACCCACCATTCCCCACTGCCCTGCAGGAATGATTGCACTAGGATGTTGTAATCTTTAATTCTGAAGGAACATTTGAAACATGTAAAATAAGTAGTACCAATTGTAAATCAAATCATTTCGGAAAATATACATGGCAAACATGACCATTTGCAAACATAGAAATATATTATATGCAAAACAAAAAAGATGATAAAAGAACACCTAAGTACAAAAGCAATCAAAACACTTAGATATTTTATTGAAGATCAAAAATATCATTTACAAAACATACATGAAAAGATTGAAAGTTGAACTAGAAAAAATAAAAACTGACAATAATCAATAACCATAAAACCAATCTTGTCTCTTAGTTGTCTCCCCCTTGATTAAGCCGCCAAATACTGCAAACACTTGAGTTTCAATTTGAATAAAATTAAGTCTGTTGAAAAAAACATTATATATGTTTGTGTTATGTAATGTTTGAATACAAATCAAATATACAAAAATAAAAAACTGAACAATTATAAATCAAACATAAAAAACTACAAAGATGACATTTTTTAACTCAGTCAATGCAGTCCTACTATTTGGGTCTGAAACATGGAAAACAACTGAAATAAAAAACAGTGTACAGAGCTTAATCAACAGATATTTGATAAACATCCTGATAGCACGTGGTATGGCAAAATAGACATTTCCAAACTCAAGATGATGTGCAGACAGAAAAATATAGAGGGGCATATCTTAGAAAGTGGAGATGGATTAGTCAGAGCCTTAGAAAAAATACCAAAAACAGAGCTAAACAGGTCCTAGATTAAAACTCCCGTGGAGCAATCCACAGAGGAAGACCAGTATACAGTATACTAGATGAAGCTGAGTGGGCAGGTTAGAAAAAGTTAAAGTTCAGTTTCCCTTTTAGACCTTGCGATCTATAGGGCAGATGATGTAAAGGTCATCTGTTTCTGTGGTCTACAGTAAGCGAGGGTGTCATGTGGCCAGCACAATAACCAACCGCCTTTACTTTTCCCCATCTTATGTTAGATGGGTGGACTCAGAGGCGCCCAAAGATCCTGAAATTAAAAATCCCCAGTCTTCCCCAGGATTTGAACCCGGGACATGAAGTTTGATAGTAAAGGGCTTTACAACTCAGCCACCAAGCTTCCAAGGCAGGTTAGAGCTAGCTAGCAATTTAAAGACTGGCAAGAGGCAGTTAAAGAGTGACATTAATTTACGGAGGCTCTATATTCCATGAGGAACACAAAAGATGGATGATGATGATGTGGATTTCTTGTGTAGATGTATTAAAGGTTTACATACAGAACCTTACTTTAGTACAATATTAGTGTAAGCTTAAGTATTTTATTGTAGTAGGTAGCCTACATTTATTTCTGAAAAAATTATTACATTAATAAAAAAAAAAATTCGAAATAAGCCAAATAATCAATTTTTCAGGATAAAGAACTCTTCATTCTTTAGTCTAGTTGTAGCTTTACTGCTGCTTTGAGTTGGCTAATTATTTTCATGTTTCATGTCTGTTGACAATTGGCTTGGCAGACCAACACCACTCTTTACACTAAATGTTGTCCAGTGTGGAAGAGATGTCTGTGTGTGAACAACAGATAGGTGTAGCTTTCACGTCTGAGTTTCCATCTCCTGGACTGGCTGCCAACCAAGGCTATAGAGCCCTGTCTGCCCCTACTGAATATCAGTCATTTTATTTATTCAAGCTTCATTGTTAGCGAAGATGAGTTATAGAACTAGGTCAAATAGAGAATGAGGACTTGATGTAAAGGCAACTATGACACCAGTATGTGTGAATTGAGTAGATGTAAAGACTTGCTGATATTGGCAGATGTATAGTACACATTCATGTTTGAAATGAATATCTCAGTCTCTAACAAAAACCAAGAGAAAGATGAAACAAGCAAAAGCTTCTGGCAGCCATCTTGATGTTCTTAGACACCTAGCCCAATTAGAAAACAATCTCTAAAGCCACTGTTGAAAAAGTCCAACTAGCAACATTCCTATCCTCACAAAATTAAGCAGATAGTCTCCTGATTGGCGAAAAAATATAATTTAATCATGAATTATCTTGAGCAGATAAGAAAAGGTATTGTGATAAAAATACACACCAAATTTAAATCATAGGACAAAATTGTCTAACATTAATGGAACCATATAATTACAATTATTAGCATGAGAAATTGACAAGCAAGAATGAGAAAAACTAGCAAATGATAACTCCTTATGGTACATATGGATATGTCAGTTTTGCAGATTACGAAGCCAGAAAGAAATAACAGACAGCAAAGAAAAAAGACTAGCCAAAAAAACATTGAACTATAGCAGGCAATACAGCACAAGGCCCAATATACCCATGCCATGACTGTAATCTATTTTTTAAAGCAAAGATCAGTCTTCATAGGCATTTTTGAGTTCATATGAAATGAGATTGTGCTCATCTTTGATCACCAAGCTTACAAATATTAAGAGCAAAAATGAGAAATTAAAACAAATAAAAACTTATATTGTACAAACTAAAAGGTGCAGTGGCTGAGTTATAAAGCACATGGCTTCCAAAACTGAGGTCCTGGGTTCAAATCTCGGTGAATACTGGGTATTTGAATTTTGTGATTTTTAGGGTCTACCTAACTTAAATGGGTACCTTACTTTAGTTGAGAAAGTAAACACTGTTGATCGTTGTGCTGGCCAAACCTGCTCATTAACTGTTGGCCAAAGAAACAGATGACCTTAACATAATCACAAGGTCTGAAAAGGGAAACTTTACAATACACTTTATTGGTGGCTCAACGAGATTTTTCAGCGTATTTTTTGACGTATAGGAAATAGTAGAAACTGAAATAAAAGTGCAGCTTCTTTAAATGTGTAGGCCTACCTAGAGAAACCAGATGCAACATCAGACCTGGCATCTTTCAGTCCACTAAATATGATGGTTTAACTCCAAGGACTAAGTAGATATAGAAATTAACATTATACTTTGTGTTGACATTTATTTATCAAGTAAATTATGAACTCACCTAGCCCAATGTGTTTAACCAATGAATGGATCTTGCATTGTTGGGGTAGGTCCTACTGCTGCTGCTGAAAAACAAAGGTAACTTTCATTAAGCAACTTATTACTTTTAAACTGTCTAGAGACAGTGTACAATGAGTCCGCAATTTTGGATGTTATCAAATGTTACAAAAGGTCAAATCAACATTTGTTTTCTTTGTTTTACATGTTTCTGATGTTCTTTTAAATCGGGAAGATAATTATATCCTAGCCAAAATCTCTCACAGGACTGCAAGGGATGGTGGCTGGCAGAGTTTGAATGCAGGGTATTTTTACAATATTTTGATTGTAGTTCAAATAAAAAACCTACTAAGTCCACCTTTTAAAAGTGTGTTACCGATATTTTCATATTTTATTAATAATAATAATGGCAATGTCTTCGATTCCAAAGATTAAGGAGTGCAGTGTTTCACATGACTACGCAAGCCCAGTTGCGACCTGCACATTTTTTCATTATCTAGTGCAAATAAAGCCATTGTCCGCCAGCGGTCAATTTAAGTTTCCGTCTAATTAATATTTCTAAAAAAAAAGGATAATTTGAATCTAGATTCTATCAAGAATCCAAAGAAGAAAACCTTTACACTTTTGTAATTAACTACATTTCTTGTACCGTTACAAAATCCACTTACTTGGTTGTGGACCAGTCATCATCAAGCTCGTCAAGTCTATATAAAAAAACCAAACATATCTATTGTCTATAATTTAATTTCTAATTTGTATTTCCAAAGGCTAAGGCTAAATCAGGAGTTGGGCAAAATATCACTTTGATTAAAAAATATTTTACAAATCTTTTTTTTTTTTGGTGTAGAATATCTTACTGTCAAATTTTCATTTTGATTTATAAAACAAGTAGAATTCTGCTACACACACATTGTTAACCCACAATGATAAATTCATCATCATCATCTATCCATTGACTTTCCTCATAGAGGTGTTGTGACAGTTTGCATAACCACTTTTTCCAGACAGCAACTGTTCTTAGCAGAATATCTTTTTCATTGGATGATCCTTTCTTCATGCTTCCTCCACTCTACTTTAATTGATGACTTTTGACACTTATCAAGTCTAACCATATTACCGAACCAGCACAGCTTTCTTCACAGCATTGAGGAATTCTTCCTTTTTGCCAGCCAGACTTATACAAGTTCTAACTCATTTGTCTTCTTTTTCAGGTATCTGATGCCCATTAATTGTCTGTAGCGTTTACTCTTAACGGTTTGAATTCTTCTATATTCTTTCAACCTCAGCGTCCAGTGTCAAACTTTCATAAGATTGCTGACTGGTTAAGTTAAGTGGTATGCACACTTTACAGTTGTTTAACCCTCTCAATGGTCAAGAGTTCATATTCTTCACTCTGCCCTCCCCAATAATCCTGTGGGAGTTTTGGGCTAGGATATAGATTATCTTCAACTCTGAAGGAATACCCGAAACATGAAACAAAGGATTACTGTGAGAATTAATGAAGAGTACAATTTTAATTTTACCTTTCCAGATTTTCCACTATCTGCTCAAGATGGCTGATGCCAAGTTAAACATTTAATCATCTCAACTAGTATTATTTTGCTGATGATTTAACTAATTTAACTGCTTATGCGCAGTGTAGTGGCTGGGCAAAGCCCCTATCCTGTATGGGGGATAACCATATGCCAAAGACCATCTTTGGTGGCAAGCTTAAAGGAGGACAGTGTAACAGAAGTACCCCCCAAAGAAATGCCTCAAAAATCATCTTTGGTGCCAACTTGTTTTAACTGACATAGAGTAGAACACCTGGAAACTAATGACTTTCAAAGGAGACAGCTTGGGATCTCATACAGTTGCAGCGGGATGCACCTTTTCAATCAAAAGCAAAGCTACACTGAATACAGGTTAAAATGATGAAAATTGAATTTCATTTGGCCATAGGCAGATAAGGGTTTGTTTGAGTTGGTTGTGGCAAAATATTTAGATTACATCTAAGTCTGCATAGTTACAAGAAATACTGCACTCCTCTCTACTGTTCAGACTTGAAAATAATCTTATACAGTCAATTAAGAGGCATTGAACTTCATAACAGCTTTTGCTTTATAATCATTGAAAATAAAATCTTTACTCATCTATCTTAGAACTATAATTGTATACAAAAATGGAGACCCAGCATCATTCATTATTTCTATTAATATGTATTTAGTTAATTGAAGTTAATTTACTTACAATGATAATTTCATATTATGAAATCATTGAAAAATCAAATGTGCAGCGTGCAAAGGTCAATGCACATTGATAAAATATGACATCTTAAAATATGCCATAAACTGACTTATACTACAAAATATTTACATTAACAACTTAACCCCATAGTAATAGTGGCAATGTCTTTGATTCTGAAAATTAAGGAAAAGTGCACAGTTTCCCATGACTCTGCAGCCTATATTAAAGCTCCCCAACTGTCTCTTTTTAGAGGCCATCTGCTGCCAGCTAATTTACTCCATGCCAGTGATGTCAAAAATGGTGCCTGAGTTGATTATTAAAGTTCTTATTGGGGCCCCTCTGTTTTGTCAACCCTTTTTTTTAAACCCGCAAAAGAAAATCTCCTTTAGCAGTTCTTTTCCATGCGGGATAAGTGTCCAACCCATAGGTCTATAGTACAATGTTAAAGAGTAAAAGATTGACAACAGACCTGAATATCCTTGTCAATAATGAAGTAGGGTGTGGTTGGAATATTTCACCTAAACACAGCTATATCAGCTTAATTAATTAAGCAGTTCTTTTCCATGCGGGATAAGTGTCCAACCCATAGGTCTATAGTACAATGTTAAAGAGTAAAAGATTGACAACAGACCTGAATATCCTTGTCAATAATGAAGTAGGGTGTGGTTGAAATATTTCACCTAAACACAGCTATATCAGCTTAATTAATTAAGCAGTTCTTTTCCATGCGGGATAAGTGTCCAACCCATTGGTCTATAGTACAATGTTAAAGAGTAAAAGATTGACAACAGACCTGAATATCCTTGTCAATAATGAAGTAGGGTGTGGTTGGAATATTTCACCTAAACACAGCTATATCAGCTTAATTAATTGAATCAGTCACTGACTTGTTAATCAATTTAAAATTGAACCTCAAGACACAAATAATTTTTATATTGATTACAACACTAAGAGAGGAGAACTGCTCATATGGTACTGGCTTTGAGATTTCATCTCGATGGTCTCAGATTCAAACCCTTTCTGCTGCTTCAACACAGCCTCCCCCCCCCCCCCCCCCCAATCATGTGGGGGGGTTTCGGCTAAGATCTAATAATCTTCAATTTAAAAGAAAAATCTTAAACATGTAAAAATAAAAAACTCAAAACAAGACTAAAAGTACCACATTGAAGCATTTGATTTAACAAGAGTTAAGGGTTTAAAATATAGCAGCTTGAGAGAGCAAAATTAATGGACAACGTTTCTTCAACATTATTTAGAAGACAGCACATATAGTTCACTTTAAATCCCTTAATTTAAGTGGATATAATGTAAACTCCAACTACTGTAAAATATCATCTATTATTTAAGAGCTGAAATGAAAAAAGGCGCTCACTATTGTATGTTTTGTTGTTTTCTTTACATGTTAAGGATGTTCTTTCAGAATCAAGAGTAATACATCCTTTCCCCACATGTTCTGTAGGTCAGTGGGGTATAATAGAACGCAGAGTTTAAGCCCGGGTAAATCAAGATGCAGAGCACAAACACATACAACTTAACCAGACTCCATTCTACATACCAGTAGGTGTTCCTCCCGCTAATGTCCCTGTTGGTGTTCCTGAACCCAGCATAGATGCAAAATCAATGTTTGGAACTAAAAGAAAAAAAAAAAAGAAAGACAATCTACAGAGATATAAAACATAATAAACACATAGCTAATTCAATGTTTATTGGCTAGGTTTTTGCCAATGACATCTCCTCTCCCATACACAACAAAATGCTCAGACCAATCTGACCAGACTCTTAAAAATAGCGAAAAAGACTGGACTTCTAATCAACAAAAAGAAAACAGAAGTTATGAGGATTAACAACAGACAAGAGAACCCAATCATGCTACAGGGAGAGAATATCCTTGATACGGACCACTTCACATATCTGGGAAGTAGAGTTGGTAAAGACGGCGGAGCTGATGATGATATAATTCGGATCAATAAAGCTAGGTTTGCCTTTTCAACTCTTCAAACTATTTGGCGCTCTAAGGCATTATCTCTACACAACAAGATACAAATCTATAATACAAACATTAAGTCTGTCCTTCTATACGATTCAGAAACTTGGAGAGTCACTAAAACAAATATGGAAAAGCTCCAGACCTTTGTTAACAGATGCCTACGCCTGATATTAGGAATTAGGTGGCTAGAAAAGATAACTACTATCGATTTGTGGGAGAGAACTAGACAAAAGCCCATAACCCAAGACACACCCTGCAAAAACCAGCTACCAATGTTGCAAGGCAGGCACTTGACTGGAACCCAGAAGGAAAGAGGAAAGTGGGCAGACCCAAGCAAACCTGGAAGAGGTCAGTCATCAGTGAAGCTGAGGGTACTGGAATGACATGGGAGCAAATGAAGAAAGCTGCTTAGAACCGAATTTGGTGGAGAGGTGTGGTTGCGGCCCTATGCTTCCCTGGGAGTGCACAGGATTTAGTAGAAGTAAGTAATAATATAAGAGAGCTTATCAATAAAAAGACAATTTAAAGATAAAATGATACTGAGCGTGAAAAAAATAGATATGAAACTATTGTCACCTTAAAGCAAAAAAAAAGGGTAATAAATAAATAACAGCAGCTTTTATGTAACTAAACATAAAAATATTTAAATAGCTTTAAAAATTTCAATGCAGTCTACTTGTAATACAGGGGCATACAAAGTGACAATCAATACCCACATGTCTTCAATAACAATTCCTTACAAATAACAAATTTAATACCAACATAACACTAATGAAACATATTAAAAGTAAAGTCAACTTACGTCCACCAGGGGCAGTTGGAAGTCCACCAGTACCAGTTTTAGCTAAATTGTTAAAAAAAAAAAGCAAAACTTAAGAACAAAATAATTTAATATATAGTCAGTTTTTTTAGTGACATGAATGACTTACTAAACAAAGATAATCATTGATATTTTAAAAAATCACAATTTCATCATTTCAAAAAAGAAGATGATTACGTCCTATGCATGTCCCAAAGTCAATCTAGTCATGGATGTTAATCAATGACTTAAACTCTGTCAAGTCATTTGTTTTCCTGGCTGAATCAGGCAACCCATTCCATGCTCTATTAGCACTAGGAAAGAAGGATTTTTAAGTAATAAATATTTAACAGTGACAGTCACATAAAAATAGTGTCTCCCTCAGCATAATTACTATAAAAATAACAATATAGATGCCAATATGAACAACATTCATACACATTAAACATGCACATACAAAATTTAAGTCATTGGTTAACACGCATGACTAGATGCATGACATGTAGGATGTAATCTTCTTTTTTGAAGTAACAATCTGTATTATATAAGATAAGAAGAAGATACACAATCAGCAGTTTATGACATTCCTACTGCAAAGTTCACCAACTGTGATTCATGACCCCTCCTTAATGCTCACCTTCTTTGTGAGCCAAGGATTACACCAAACCAAACATATACCATCAGATTTAATCAAAGAGATCACATATTATTCTCTTTGCTGTAAGGATAGTATTTAATACATACAAATAATTTAGAAATAAATTATCATATTTGTTTATGAGGTTATAGATTTAATATGCTTGAAACTGATATATATTTACTAATTATACTTGTACTTCCTGATGGCCGCTAAAACTTTAATATTCAGAAGTCTTTTTGCTACAAATGCAATTTTTTTATATGAAGAGGATATAGGTTATTTAACCTTGGCTATGCCAATAATAGAATATGCATCCTCTTTTGGAACCAAGAACTCAAGAAAATATTAAGAAACTGGAACAGACACAAAATAGAGCAGTGAGATTCATAACAAACGAACATTCACATTTCACTAGAACAACAGCCTAAGTAAAATCACTAAATTTAGAAAGCCTTCAGGATAGAGGACTCAAAACTCAAGTAGCAATTATACATAAAACACAACCGTAATCTTCAAATACAAAAACAAAATCAAATAAAATACTCAGAAATAAAGATAAAGGCACATTCCTCATTCCATATGCCAGGACTAATTTGTACAAATGCTCTTTCTTCCCAAGTGCTATTAGAGCATGGAATAGGTTGCTTGAATCAGCCACAAAAAAACAATGACTTGGCAGAATTTAAGTCATTAGTCAACATATGTGACTAGTTGCATGACATGTAGGATGTAATCATCCTCTTTTTTGAAGTAACATCTGTATTATATAAGATAACTAAAGTTGATACTGTGCTGTATGTTGATAAATGACTTACGTGCTGAATTGATCATGTTCATCAAGTCTGTAAGACTGGGTGATGGTGCCCCTCCTGCTGTTCCAGTACCTCCAAGTGGGGACGAAGGTAAGCCACTAGTAGACAGACCACCTATTAATTTTGATAGAATTAGTATTAGAGTACATTCAAGATATTATTTCAAGGCCTTGAAAATTAAATTATTGAATAAAGTTTTATATACATGTTTCTACCTATGTCAAAGACATAGTGAATGTTACCAGGACATTTGTAGATGATATTAATAGGGAGTAAAAGATTAAAGCATGACTTACAGACCTTGCAATCTTAAGAGAGATGATGTAAAGCTCATCTGTTTCTATGACTGATGTTAATGAGGGTGTCATGTAACCAGCACAATGACCAACCACCTTTACTTCCGAAGTCAGTAAGTGAGTTAGATGTTATGGTGTGAAAAAAATTCTATTCTAGACTGAGTTGAATATTTTAGAAAATAATCGTGCTTCAAACTAGAATGTAATGCCAAGTTGTTCATCAGTCATACCAATACAATTCAGGGCTCATTTTTTTTCTGGCTTTTCAAAAGTAGAAGAACATTTTCAACTATTATCTATCAAAGGCAATAAATATCAAATGAAAACTCTTTTAAAAAATTTGCTGTAAGGTGTAAAAAAAAAAAAAAAAAAAAGAATATTCATAGTATGTTCAATAATAAATCATTTTTTACTTACCCAGCATATCAAATCCTGAGCTGCCAGTTCCGCCTGACAATCCACCCATGCCTGGCAGTCCACCCATGCCTGGCAGTCCACCCATACCTGACAGTCCACTCATGCCTGACAGTCCACTCATGCCTGACAGTCCACTCATGCCTGACAGTCCACTCATGCCTGACATTCCACCCATTCCAGACATTCCCATCATGTCTAATCCTGTGTAATATATAAAGAGGCATTAAGGACATAACCAATTTTTGGCATCCTACAAAGAATACATTAAACAATTTTTATATTTGCAAATAATAAAATATTCCAGAATAACAGTTATTTAATCATACATATATTAAATATGATGAACAAACATTTAAATATTAGATTGTATTTAGCTAATGATATTAATGCACATTTTTTTTCTAAATGTCATAATTTACAGACCTGTTGGTGGAGGTGTGGTCTGAGGTTGTTTATGGTTTCCTAAACAAGAAAATTAATAATAAAAGTGTATTATTTGAAAAAGTTACCAACAAAGTTAGACAAAACTATTATATGGGAGATCTGACTGGTTTTCGTTAAAATATAAAGCAGACATTACTATATAATATAATTACTGCATAATAGATTTCTTAATACACCTCTTATGAATAGATGTGTCACAGAAACCTTAATGTTACACAAATTTAATGAATTGTTAAATCTCAATTTCACATACAAAACCTATTTTCATTACTTGAATAACATTTATGCAAATATCTTTAGAATAACTTATAGATGAATTAATATTAATTCAAAATAATTACTTCACAGTGTTAGTGCTATATCATGAAAGTAGATGATTAGTCAATGTTATATTCAATATCTGAAGTTATCAGTTGACAATCGAGGCATAAAAGAAAATGAGCTGTGTTAGTGTAAAAGCACTGGAAACTTTCAAGGGTGGCAATGTTAAGATAAATGGGAAAAAAGGTGGAATATTTGTCCCCATATATATTAAAATAGCCCACAACATAGGAGTAACATTGATCTCCTCATCTCTGCAATGCTAAAATGATAAAAATGATAAAAACACCCAACTACAGATTGTAAATAAATGTATTTATATGTCAAGCAACCTCCACCCTCAGAGGATCAACCACTAACTTTTCTTTAAAATGAGATGGGGACAAGCATTTCCCTTTTTTTCCCTCAGAAGTAAGCGCCCCCTTCTAGTTTCCCATACTTTAACACCAGCGCAGCTCATTTCTTTTCTGCCTCAATAGACAACATCAGACAGATAACTCTTTTTTGTTAACATTGTTTCTCTTTTTTGTTTGTTTGTAGCTGATGAAGACCTTGTGACCCAAAGGTCTTTTGTTTTGACGTTGCAGGGCAGTCTTTTCTATGTGTATTTTTATGGTATATTCTATACAGTCATTTATCCATGCAGCAGTAAATCTTTTTATTTTTCAGTCTGTAAATAATAGGATATATAACTGAGTTGTTACCTTGCATAGAATTGAAAAGCATCATTGTCATTAATGGATTCTCCCCACTAAGCATCATATCCATCATTTCAGCTTTTCAATAACAAAGAAATACAATCTGTTATATAGTTACCTTAAAGTACTTTAAGAATTTTGAGTCCATCAAATATACATTATAAATAAAAAAGGTAAAATTATTTATCACATTATAAGGATATTACATTTATATTAGAGTGAAAAGCTACTTAAGTCAGAAAATTAGACTTCAGTTTTAAGTTTTGTATTTAAAGATACTAAATATATTATAATTTAAATATATATTAAAATTTACTATTTTAAAACTAACATCGTATAGAAGGATTCAGAAATTTTATTTTAAGCAGGGTAGTCATAACAAATTTTGAGAAAATTGTGAAAGGTTATTGTACTGATAAGAATTGTCTTACACAAATTTTAATGAATAATAAATTAACTTAAATTAAACAGTAGAAGTATAGACATTTAAGAATAAACTAAAAAATCATATCAGTCTTCTTTCAAATTCTAAATAACTAAAATCAATTTAAACACATATAAATTTTCTAAATTACAGAGGTAGTTCTAGATTTAAATGACTCTTTAAAAGTTCTAATGACATATTCTAATAAATAAAGATTATTTCTATCATACTTACGATTCATCATCATCATCATCATGACTGGATTATTGAATGGATTCTGTTGTTGTTTTTGAATGGCTTGCTGTTGCTGTGTATCAAGGATACCTTCAATGAAAACATTGAAAAGGTTTGCACATAAGCAGCTGAATTAGTTAAAACATCAGATAAATAAGACAGATGAAGAATAGTAAAGCAAATAACTATTGAGATTGAATTTACAATAAGTATTTTTGGTCTAAATCCATCGTAATGGAAACTAGTTTATCACCTTTGTAAAACATAATCTATATATGTGCACAAGTGTATCATAAACTGCTAAATCTAGGTCTTGACAGAAACTTTAGAAAACCTTTAAATTTTATCTACATATCATAATAAATGTAAATATGGCTTTTAATGTGTATTATATATGCATATTATATACAATCTAATATAATTTTAGTGCCAATATTGTAATTTTATAATGGACAACTCCCTAATTTTGTCGACGTTTTCATGTACCAGGACATTTCAGGGTCCAACAATGTCATTGTCTAAAGAAATAAACTATCCACATGAGAGTATGGTGGAATAGGTCTCTTGGCGTACCAAGAAAATTCAGAGTCTATAAAGAAGTGGTTCTCATCACACTTTTGTTTGGCTCTCTGACCTGGGTTCTTTATAAGAGCCATTTAGGGTTCCTACAATGCTTGTTTTAAAGGTGCCTTTGCTCCATAATGGGCAGACCCTGGCAAGACTACTTTACAAATAACCATGGTGTGCTGGAGCCTGATAAAGACAGTAAAAATACTACTTAACAGTGAGCATGTGCTGGGTTGCACACCTTATCATTATGGGTGAGCTTAAAGAGCCCTCATGGCATACAGGAAAGAAAATAGTAGCAGATGACCTCTGATTGAAACAGATTGAGAACTCTCACATATTTCCAACCCAAAAAAGCCCTTGCAGGAGCAGATGATGTAAAGAAAAATAAAATAGCCACCTGGAAGACAACAGCTTTATTAGCACCAGATATAAAATATGCAGTTGGCAACTGGTTCACATGAAATATTGCACTCATCTTTAATCTTCAGAATCAAAGACAATGTCCTATTCTATAAATATAATTAATGTTTAAATAAAATGATTTCGGGCACAAAGGAGCAGCTAAGTCTATTTTAGCTGAGCTTTAAAAACTTGTTTTGTTTTGTTACGCAGCTAATAGAGTTGCTGACAAAATTATTAAGATTTCAGATATCATAGATCTATATTAAATTCTACAATAAGTTCTTTAGGCTGATTATGACAATGACTTGGATAAAAGATAAATTAACTACTTAGCCTTATTTAATATGTTTATTTTAAACTTCTCAATAAACATTTTTTTATGTCTTTATTATTTCTTTTGAAATTACTGTACGACAGTACATAACTATGATGAGAAGATATTGGTGCCCTTAAAGGGCTTGATCATTACAAAACATCAAATGAGAGGTCTAAATGCTTATAATTTATCTGTAGTGAGCAAACAAAGATTTTTGATTGTTGTATACCTATATTCCCCATGCCCATGCCATAATCTACTAGATTACTAGATCTAATTATCCTAATATTATTTCTTTAAGTTTTAGACTAAAATAGATAAATCTAAATACAATTCAATTAATTATAACAACCTATTATCCTATATTTATGATTCTGACAAGCATTTGCATATAAACTAAATTAACTACTTAGCTTTACTTAATACGTTTAGATCTAGTATTTGTTCTTCTGTCTCTGAATTCTTTTATAAATTATACCAATAATGGCAAAGTCAAATTAACTTGTCTCCGATTCCGAATGAGTACATTTTTTTCACATGACTACCCAAACCCATTTGCTGCCTGCATCTTGTGCAGACAACGCCGTTTATTGCCGGCCGTCAATTTAAGTTTTGCTTTCGTCTTAGGCGCCTGCCTTCCATTAAATTCCATAATGGCTTCTCTTTGGATCTCACATGTGTGTTGCGCGACATTTGTGAGAGCTCTCCAATTCTTTTAGAAGCTGTTTGTCAATAGCTCTTTTTTTTTTTTTTTTAGGGATCGATCATTAGAAAAATCAAAAGGGAAGTATAACTGTTCTAGTCTATTTTACTCTCTGGTAGTGTGTAATCGATTGCTATAAATATTTTCTATATCTTCCTAGTTTGTGTATTTAATACTAATAAAAATATATCAAAATCGAATTTTCTAGAGTATATAGATATAAGTGTGATTAATGTCTTAATTTTATAAATTAGCAAAGCAACAAGACCTTTAAGCTGATTATGACAAGGCCCCAGACCTATATATATTATATGTGGACAAGACTATTTTTAGGGATAAATCATTAGAAAAAATCAAATGGGAGTTCTAATTGTTTATAATTTATATTTTTATCGAACATCACTAAGTATATTTCAATAATCAACAAGATCTATTTTTACTAATTTAAAACTAATATTATAATGATCTATATGAATAAAATTTAAAATAAATAAATCTATTTAAACCACGAATAGCATATTTCAGGTGTAGGTGGGTTTGTGTAGTAGCTGCCTGGTATGCGTGCTGGACCGTCCTTCTCTATCTCGGTGGTCCCAGGTTCATACCCTGCCCGCTGCCATCCTCCTAAAACCTTATATAAAGCTAATAGCTTATAGTAATATGTAACATTATGTCACAAAATGTGACGAATAAGTAACTAAAATAACAATAATATTTGAAAATAACTTATTTTCCTTTTAAACTAATTTTAAAAAAAAGATTATTACTAGGCCTTAACGTCCAATATAAATGTATGTGTTTAAGTAATTATACAAATTAATTATATACTAAACTTTTATTTTAAAAAACTGGTTTTCGTGACTTCCTCAGGTAACCTGCTCAATGCTGTAATGGCTCTCAAGGAAAAAGAGAATATGTTCTAGCATAATAATGGTAATGACTTCGATTTCAAACATTACGGAAGAGTTTAATGTTTCACATGACTACGACACCTATTTGCGACTAGCATATTTTTCCACATCCGATCGTAACAAGCGGGGTCCAGAAAAAGGGAAGTGCGTCACCTACGTGGCACGACCCAGTCGTAATAATTGGTGCTTTCAATGCAAAACCAGAGCTCCCTTTCCTCGCCTGTCCGTTACAAGAAGACTTTCCAAATAGTCTTATCTTATCCAAACAGTAAACGGGATAACAGGGCCGATTTCCTAACGGACTTTTTCGTAGGTGAAGGTGCAGACAAAGTCTTTGTCGGCCAGGGGTCTATTTATCTTCTTTTTTGAAATAACGTCTGTATTATATAAGATAAGATATTTAAGTGTTGTTGTTTTTTCGTCTTCTGCACCTGTCTTATCAAGGGCTTTTCTTTAGACCTCAAACCTAACTCTCGATATCTTCAGCTCTCCAACTGTTTCTTTCTGCCAGCTAGTTTCCTTTATGCCACTGAAGCTAATGCCGTAAGAATCCGACCCAACGCAGTAGTCAAATGGGAAGTAGTGCTTCTTTACGGAATAAGTAGGTCATGAACCCAAAAAAATGATGTACTTACCACTTGGAGGTGGAGGTGCGATTCCTCCCGGAGTTCCCATGTTTGGAATTAAGCCGGAGAGAAGATCTGGTGACATTGGCTTTGGGCCTACAGCGTTGGGGTTGGTGGGATTGACTGGAATAGATAACAGGCTAAGATGTAACACTTAAAATATACGTTTCCACAATAACACAAAATCATTAGCTATGACTAACTTACAATTTTTTTAATCAATTCTTTTCTCATTTTATAAGAATACATTTTTAAATTAACATGTAAATTAGTAGTCGAAATTGACGATGGCAACCTAGGGTCTTACATAACATTGCTGGCTTCTCTTTTCTTCTTGTTATACTCTACTTAATTGAAAAGTGTTCCTATAGGAGCCATGTGTTAACTTAGAAAAGACAAATCCTCCTTGTTAGTAATAAAGTTAAGTTAAAATTTAAAAAAAGATTTTTAAAAATAGACTGGGTGGGATAGCAA